>JAINUW010000326.1:0-459482 GCA_020205615.1 Panax quinquefolius | reverse complement strand
GATATTTCAATTATTAATAAATTTCTTGATGTATTCCTGAAGACTTCTTAGCTTACCCCTAGAGCGTGAAATCAAATTTTGTATTGACCCCAGTACAAAACCCATTTCGTATAAATTATAAATGATGAAGATAGAGTTAAAGACTCTTAGGACCCACGTGGTGATATCCAATATACGAGTAGAATCGACTTTAATCGATAAAGTTAAAGCCGCTCAAGCTACATACTCAGATCTGATGAATGTGAAGAAGAAGGTTCAAGAGGGCGTTATTCTAGAAGCAAGAATCGATGAAGAAAGGAAATCTCAACCCTCGATTTTATTGGCCCATTTGATCGAGTAGGAACTGTGGCCTATAGACTCGTTTTACCGCCAAGAATGTCGCGTGTTCATAACGTTTTACACGTATCGATGTTACATAAATATATGGACGACCCAAACCACATTATTGATTTAGAACCGGACGAGATAGCGGATAATTTAACGAATGAAGATGTACATGTTAAAATCCTAGAATATATTCTACGCTTAAAGGTTATACCTCAAGAGTTAGAATCTAACGAAGTGTGCTCATTTGTTTGGCATACCAGTTACGTAAGTAAATTTCGAGGGCAAAATTCCATAAGGAGGGGAGATTATGAGACCCCAAATTTTATGAATAAAGATTTAATTTTCTCGAAATATTTTTTTTAATATTATGGTGTGGATTTGAGATAATGTTATAATTGTGGGTAGTATTTATAAATTTTGTAAAGTATGCAAGTTGTTGTATTATATTCGATTGGTCGGGGAATATTCATTTTAATAGGGAATATTCACACAGCGGCGCAATCATTGGTGGACCTCACAACGGAATTATTATCGGATTGAGAAAACGACAAAAATATTTTTATGAAAATAACGGCGAAAGTTTCTGAGATTATCTTTGTTGAACTACTCGGTAGTAAAAAAAACGATAATATCGTGATTGCATAGTAGCACACGGTATTGATTATTGATGCTTACGTGAGAAGTCACTCAGTTTTGTTTAATTATTGCTACAGTAATTGCTGCATAGTATCTCACGTTATTTGATTCAATTATTGTCGATATTTTTATATTATTAAATCAATAATTGAGATGACAAGTTGTTAATATTATTATTTGCAATATTAACGATGTCTAGAAGTGCTGCCAAGGAGAGGTTTGGTCACCTAATTGTGCGCCAATAAGGAGAAATTCTTATTGGAAAGCCCCCTCTTTCCTGGGAACGACCTAGTAGATTAATAATGTGAATTGTAATAATGATGATGAGTTCAATTTTATTAGTATTATTAACGTAATAAAACAGAAAAGCTTTTTATATAAAATAGAATACTTTTATAAAGTTATTCGTTTTATTAGACTATAAATTGAATATATTATATTACATTATGCGTAGTGTTTTGCATAGTAAAATCTTTTTATATAAAACATAATACTTTTATAAAGTTATTTGTTTTATTAGTCGATAATTAGAATATATTATATTTTATTATGCATAGTGTTACATAGTGCACGCATATTGTTTTGCATAGTAAAATCTTTTTATATAAAACATAATACTTTTATAAAGTTATTCATTTTATTAGATTATAAATAGAATATATTATATTTTATTTAAAAAATTTATTTTATTAGAATATTTTATAGTAAATCAATCTGGACCGTCCGTTTAAAAGTAAATCAATCTGGACCATTCATGGATTAGTTACTATTCAGTCTATTCTTCTATAAATAGAAGTTCATTCCTTCATTATTTCTTACGAATTCACTGAAACTCTAGAGAGAGAATTCTTCTTCTATAATCTTGAGCATATTTCTTTAGAGTTTAAGAAAGCTTTGAACGTAGTGCAAGTTTTCTTCAAGTATATCACCGCCCTACCCATCGGAGTACTCTTCTTTATAAGGTAAGAGATATTATTTGTTGTACTCGTAAGTGGTATTATTTCTTTCTTATTCATGAAGAGAACTTCCGTTATTCCATTCTTTATTTTCTGTTAGAATAACCTGTTATGCGAAGTATCACATACATGGTGAAATTTTTCTATTATTCAATTCTTTATTATTATGTTGGAATAACTTTTTTTTATCTTGATCTTTGCATACATGGTGAAATTCTTCTATTATTACATTCATTATTATTACCGCCGGAATATCACATCCAATCGTCGTGCATTCTGTGGACTGGTTTCATTATTTATTATTCTTTTGGAATAACCTGTATGCGTGGTCTATCGCATGCATGGTGATTTCTGTTGTTATTCCATTCTTTATTCTTACGTATAGATATCACTATCGCGTGCATTTACGTTTTGGGACTGGTTCCATTATTTATTATTACAGTCGAAATATCTTATCGGCCAGTTTCTGCTGGGACTAGTTCCATTATTTATTATTACATTGGGAATAACTTATCATCTGCGATCTATACATGCGCATGGTGAATCCTTATATTATTCCATTCTTTATTATTTTGTTGGAATAACCTGTCTATGTGGATTACCACATGCATGGTGAATGATCCTTTGTATTCATTCCTTATTAAGTTGTGGAAATGATCTGTATACGTGGATTATCGCATGACGGGTGAAAATCCATTTGCAGCTTCATATATTCTATTATACTCAGTTGGATAAAGTTTTGACTTCTATACTCCATGAAATTTGTGGAATATCCTTGATATTTGCTCTTCATCCAGTATCTTTTCATGAAAATATTCTTCTGAGCATTCTTGAATTTTACTCTACAAAGAAGTATCATGTTGACAATTTGGACGTTATTAGTTCCTGGATAAATTTATTCTTGAACTTGTTTTATTGAATTATTATGTCATTGTCACGATGAGTTATGTTGGTTATTATGTGAAAACATGAAAGTTTCTTAGAAATCACAAAGGGTTGAAAATTAGATTTTGGTGAAAATGGAACATGAAATTCAATTGACCATATCTCCTTTTATATTTTGAATTTGGGTGTGGTCAAGTTCTAAAGTTAGATCTATGAGTTTTCTAACTTATCCAAGTGGAATCACTTAAAAAGGATTTACAGATTTTCGTGTGGAAAGATTTTAATAAAGGATGAAAAATCTGGAAATGCTTCAAAAGCTACTGTCCAAAATTGTAAAAGGGCATTTTTGGCCAATTAATTTATGAGAAAAATTCCGTCCTTTTGGGACATGAAAGTATATGGTATAAGGTACCTCCTATCCAAAAATGAGCTCATTCCGACTCAAAATGAGCAAGTTATGACCATTTCAATATTTAGGTTTTTCTGACGAAAAATGCTATAACGGGAGTTCTATAACTTCGATGACCATGAAATTTAAACTCCGATGACTCACGTTAACATGTTTAAGATCCTGCCAAGATTTGGAAATTTCTGGAGTTAAACTCGAGGTAGCTAATTTCTTAAGGAATTAATTAGAAATTGATTTTTGAAAAATTGTAAATGGATTTTAAAAATTCCAAGAAAAATATTTTTTCATTATGGGACTATATTCTGCTAAATCCCAGAAAAGAAATATTTTTGGGACTGATTTGTTATTTTTCATGAAAATAGTTTAGTTACGAACATATGAGTTAAATATGTTATGTGAAGTAACAAAGTTGGAAAATAGGATTTTATGGCTTGAAAATCCTATATAGGGTATATTCAGATTTTTGATAAAGGATTTGATCATTGGTGATGAAATCTTATGAGTATGGTATTTTTGAATGATTAAATGCATTATTTGATAAAGTATGTTTAATTGAAATAAATTGTTTATAAGTTTAAGAAGTGATTAAAATATTGTTATAATATTAATAAAATTAGATTATGAGTTTATTAAGTGATTGATAATATTTAGATAAATTTAAAGTCTTTAATATTTATCCTTGTTTTAGTTTGATTAATGTTTATATCATTGTCATCATTCTCATGTTTATATTATGATAAAAGTCATCTTTGGCTTACGTGCATAGATGGACTTGGTGTGATTATGACCAGGGATTATTCGGTATAGTCATGACCGTAATGTGACGAATGATGTGGTAAAATCCTCGGTGACTGTAGTAGTGCGTTGATGGGCGTTTTTGGTATGATTATGACCGAGGATTATTCGGTATAGTCATGACCATTGACGATTTAATGAATATCCTTGGCTCGTAGTGCAGGGATGATTCGATGATGTGGTTTATTTATTAAGCTGAGTCTCAACGATAAAAATTGATGAAAACTTTTTAAATCATTGATGATAGTATATTTTATTCTCTACTTGACTATTCTAATGGATTGCTTGTTCCACTGCAGTTAAACTTGATGTTTGTTATATTTTATCAGTTTAACATTGTTGAAGACTAATGATAATTTATTCTGCATTATCTTAGTCATAATATTTCTTACTGGGCTAGTTGAGCTCACCCTTTCTTTCACTGTTCTCTTCAGGAAATGAGAATATAGCTGGGACGAGTCGGAGAACGGTGTGACGGTCTAGATGATAGCATTAGTAGTCCTCACTATTCTGTTAAATAGTGTGACAATAAATGTAATGAGAACTCTATTTGAGAATAGATATTGTCTAGAAGGCAATATTCCTATTTAAATTCTCAGTTTATGTTTTGTCGTATTTTACACGACAGCTGTATTATTAAGTTGTATTTGAATTTTGTACCATGTATTTGGCGACTCAAAATGGGTGATGTATACCTATTTTTGGGGGCGTCACAGTGAAGAACTTTAAGAAAAGCTACTAGAAATTTTAGAATTCTTTTCTTACCTCTTAAATCTTCTTTAGATTGATTATATGATGAAGATTACTTGATTAATCTCCTTCTTCTTCTTTGATCCTCCAAAGCTCTCTTCTAATTTCACAGAGAACTCCTATTTTTCTCTCTCACTCTGTGAACTCTAACATGTCAAATAAAATAACGTTTGAAGGTTTAAGCCTTTAGTTACTAGTGTTACCAAAAGACCCAAAGTCTCAACAGTTAGAAAATACCAAGAGTTTAAGCCATGTTTGGAAAATATACTCCATGGCTTATTTCTATTTTATTTTATTTTCCTATTATATAATATATCCTCCTTTCTCTAAGTGTCACACTTTAACTATATTGCTAAATCACTTAGCCCCATTAAGTAATTATACAACTATAATATGTAAAATTATTACATTATAAATTATGAAATTACATTCATAAATAAAATAACACCTCCATTAAAATAAACATTTCTATTAAAATAATTAATATTTTTCCATAACTATTTTAATTAACTCAAATGAATTATATAATTATTATATATAATCATTTCATTCCTTTTCTCACATACATTGTCTCAATATAATTTATTTAATCCATACATCTAATCACCACTTAAATATTAATTCAATTTAGTAATCTCTAACCAATAATTATTTATAGGTAAATTTGTTTTTCTTCTCTCACCATCAATTTATATTTTATTAACATCATTCAAGAGACTAAACATTTTCATATATTACCATGATATGTAATATATATTAAGAATACCAAATTTAATTAGTAAAACTCATATATTAACTCACTATTTAATTAAGTGAATTAACTCTTTTATCCACTTTACTACAACACCACTATCAAGTAAGGGTTTAATATTCAAATAATATTATTCCATAATATAGTTTCAACTTAATTTAAATTGCCCAATATTTATAGGGTTAATTTCCTTGCCACCAAATTCCTTATCGTGACTAATTTCTTTTATTTCCTTTAATAGTTTAATCAACTATAAAATCTTATAAAAATTTAATTTCTTCACACCAAAACACATAATTCAAAATATATACATCTCATAATAAGAATTTTAATTATTAAATTCTTATTTTAATAACTTATAAAAATTTGGGTTCTCACAGTATTGACCTTGAATCCGGTACAAAACCCTCAAATATTTCTTCACTCAGAACGAACGTAACATGTGCCAAAGACGTTGACTAGAGCTGCTGAAAGATTACGACCTTACCATTCAATATCATCTTGGAAAAGCGAACGTGGTAGTTGACGCGTTGAGTAGAAGATCGTATGCGGTTACGAGTGCAACGTTGTTAACACAAAGACCCATTTTGTATGACTTACAAATGATGCAGATAGAGTTAAAGACTTTAGGGACCCACGTGATGATGTCAAATATACGAGTAGAACCGACTTTAATCGATAAATTTAAAGTTGTGGGCTATAGACTCGCCTTACCGCCAAGTATATCTCATGTTCATAATATTTTTCACATATTTATATTACGTAAATATGTGGAAGACCCAAACCACATTATTGAATTAGATCAAGACGAGATATCAGAAAATTTAATGTATGAAGAGGTACTTGTTAAAATATTGGATAAGAATAAACATATTCTACGCTCAAAGGTTATACCTCAAGAGTTAGAATCTGAAATGAAAACAAGGTATCCTCACCTCTTCGACATACCAGGTACGTACACCAATTTCGAAGACAAAATTTCATGAGGGGAGGTTGTAAAACCCCAACTTTTATGAATAAAAATTTAATTTTTTCTAAATGTTATTTTGAATAATAAGGTGTGGATTTAATATAATGTTATATTTATGGGTGTTATGTGCAAAATTTTTCAAAGTAAGTAAGTTGTTATAAAATATTCGTTTGGTCGTGGAATATTCGTACGACGGCACAATCATTGGTGGACCCCACAACAGAATTATTGTCAGATTTAAAAAGCGACAGAAATAACCTTTTTATAAAAATAACGACAAAACTTTTACCGTTAAATGTTGAAATACCCGGTGATAAAAGTACAGTAATACACGTGGTTGCACAGTAGCACACGGTATTGTACATTATCTTTGATTATTGATGCTTACTTAAGAAGTCACTCAGTTTTATTCAATAATTACCACATTAATTGCTGCATAGTATCTCATATTATTGATTCAATTATTGTCACATTATCATCTGCACAATATTTTATATTATTAAATCAATAATTGAGACGACAAAGCTATTCATATTATTATTTGCATTATTGACAATTTCTAGAAAGTTCTGTCGAGAAAAAGGGTTAGGTCATCTAATTACGCGCCAATAAAGAGAAGTCCTTATCGGAAAGCCCCCTCTTTGTTGGGAATGATCTGGTTGTTAATATTATGAGTTATAATATTAATGATGAATAAATATTGAAAGATTAAAAATGTGTTTAGTTAAGTGATTTGATATAAATAAAGGGGTTTGTCATGAAGTATTTGTTATAAATTTGGCTTATTACATGGACCCCGACTTACTCATTTTTTAAAATCGTCGGTAGAAAGTTATCTCAATTTTTGTATAAAACAGAAAACTTTTTATATAAAATGTACAAAATACTTTTTATATTATATATAAAGTTATTCATTTTATTAGATTATAAAAAGAATATATTATATTTTATATTATTGCATAGTGTTGCATAGTAAAATTAAAAAATCAGCCAAATTTTCTGCGCCCGTGAAACTTCTACTGTTGGTCCGTGATTTTCTAATTCAAATAGTACCCTTCCATTCTCCTAAAAATAGGATGATTAGTTTAGAAATGAAAATCACACCAGAATCAGAGAATTCTTCTTCTATAATATTGAGTGTATTTCTTTTGAGTTTAAGGAAACTTTGAGTGTAGCAAATAATACAAGTTTTCTTCAAGAATATCTTCGTTATACCAGTTAGAAGTACTCTCCTTTTAAGGTAAAGGGTATTATTTATTTTATATTTGTAAGAGATATTGTTTTTCATATTCGTATGAAATATTATTTTCGTTCAATATTCGTAAGAAATATTATTTTCATTCAATATTCGTAAGGGATATTATCTTCATTCAATGTTCGTAAGGAATATTATTTTTGTTCAATATTTGTAAGGGATATTATTTTGTTCAATATTAAGTAAGAAATAATATTTTCTTCCATACTCTGTAGTATATAAGGAATATTATTTTATTTTATATTCTTAAATCTACACTTATTTTGATAAGTATCGCTTCTATACTCCTTGAAATTAGTAGAATATCCTTAAAATTTGCGCTTCATCTAGTATCGTTCCATTGAAATATTTTTCTGAACATTCTTGTTAAATTTTAATATTTTCATGCTGGAGTACTATTCATGGGCACTATTCATACATACGAAACTATTCATACATACAGTACTATTCATACATACGGTACTATTCATAGGGTACTATTCACGAAGTACTATTCACAGGGCACTATTCACGACAAAAATTGATTTCTTTTCTGTCCAAATTATTTTTGATACATGAATATTATTCTTGAATTTTACTCCACAGTAGTTATCATGTTGACAATTTGGACATTCTTAAACTCTGTATAAATTGAATTATAAATCTTTAATATTTATCCTTGATCTCACTTGATTAATTTCTTTTATTATTGTCATGTTTATATTGTGATGAAAGTCATCTTTGGCTCGTAGTGCATAGATGGAATGTTGATGGGTATGATTATGACCAAGAATTATGTATCGGTATAATCATGACCTGTAATATTACAAATAATGCGGTAAAAGTTCTCATTGGCCCGTAGTGCAGTGATGGATAGTTGTTTGGCATGATCATAACCACTGGTGATAATAACGAATATCCTTGGTTTGTAGTGCATGGATAATTCATGGATGTGATAATAACGAATATCCTTGGCCCATAGTGTAGGGATAATTCGTGGATGTGATACTAACGAATATCCTTGGCCGTAGTGCATGGATAATTCGGTTATGTGGATTATTTATTGAAATGTTTTATAGAGATAAAATATTGATGATGAACTTTTAAATCATAAAAGATAATAGCATCATGCTCTACTTAACTCTTCTAATGGATTGCTTGTTTTGCTGCAGTTAAACTTGTTGTCTATTGTATTCTATCAGTTTTTACATTTTTGAAAGCTAAGGATAATTTATTCTACATTATCTTAGTCATAATATTCTTTACTGGGTTAGTTGAGCTCACCCTTTTCTTTCATTGTTTTCTTCATGAAATGAGAATATAGCTGGGACTAGTCGGGGAATGGAGTGATGGTCCAAGACGGTGGCTATAGTAGTCCTCACTATTTTAAATCATAGAAGATAATAGACATCATGCTCTACTTGACTCTTCTAATGGATTGCTTGTTCCACTGCAGTTAAACTTGTTTTCTATTATATTATATCAGTTTTTACACTGTTGAAAGCTAAGGATAATTTATTCTACATTATCTTAGTCATAGTATTCTTTATTGGGCTAGTTGAGCTCACCCTTTTCTTTCATTGTTTTCTTCATGAAATGAGAATATAGCTGGGACTAGTCAGGGAATGGAGTGATGGTCCAAGATGGTGGCTATAGTAGTCCTCTCTTAGCTTACGTTTTGTCGTATTCTGTATGACAATTAATAATTGTATAAATTAAGTTTGTATTTAAATTATGTACCATGTATTTGGCGACTCATAATGGGTTTTGTATACCTATTTTGTGGGCGTCACAATAATCCTCATGTAAACAACAATACCGACCAAATGATGAATGATGGGATGTTTAGGAGCTTTCTATAATTCATGTAACACCAAAAGAGTGAAACTCCTATTCAAAATGCAGATGGAAATAATGGCAACTCACGACTGGTCACTGCTAAGCAATTCAAGGAGTTGGGACTGCCAGAGTTTTTGGGAAAGCCAGAGGCATGGATTAAGCAGATTACCAAGATATTTGAAGTCTTGGGATGCATTGAAGAGCAAAAGGTTCCCTTCGTCACCTTTATGTTACACGGAGAGGTAGATTACTAGTGGGAATCTGTAAAACACACTCATTTGTCCGCACTTAAGATGTCTTGGGAGAAGTTCCAAGAATTGTTCAATAACAAGTACTTTCCAAAAAGTATTCATCACATGAAGGAGGTGGAATTCATTAAACTAGAACAGAACAACATGACTATATCACAATACGAGGGAAAGTTTGCGGAGTTATCCCAGTTTGCATCTCATTTGGTGGATAATGAGGAGCAAATGACACGAATGTTTTTGAGAGGTTTGAAACCCGAAATTCGTTAACATCTCATCTCTCATAAACTCTTTTTGTATTTAGATGTTGTGAATAGAGCTCAATTATTGGAGCGAGATTATGAGTCAACTCAACCAAAAGATAGCAACCGATAGCGTGATAATAGTCATACCAGTGGTAACATTCATCGAAGCAGTGATAACCAACATGTCAGAAATGGTAACCACTTTAGTGGTAATCTTGGCCAAGATAATAGAAGAAATATGTCAAGTGAAAATTTCAAAAAGAGAAGATTTAACAATGACAGAAAGTCATCGGCAGCAGCACCAGCACCAACAACCGTTTCTAGGGGAGGAGAACGACCTTTAGTTAGATGTTATAGATGCGCTGAGGAGGGACACATCAGTCCAAACTGTACCCAACCTTCCAAGGTGTTTTTCAGTTATGGAAAAGATGGTCACATAGCTCGATTTTGTCTTCTAGCGAAGTCAAGTCCAGCTGGGATGGTGGCACCAAAGGCGGCTACAGACAAAATAAAGTCGATGATTCAAGGGAGAGCATTTGTCGTGATCTCCCAAAAGACAAGGAACCCGAACAAAGTTATCACGGGTAAGCTAATCATAAACTCTTGTGAAGTCTATACCTTATTAGATACCAATTCTACCCATTCTTTTATTTCAGCTACTTGTGCTCAATGTTTGAACTTGACTCCTGAGAAATTAGACTTTGACTTATCTGTTGAAACTCCGTTAGGAGAAACCTTCGTTACATTCGTTGTTTATAAATCTTGTTTGATTCAAACCAGCACTCTTACATTACCTGTTGATCTCATCTCTTTGAAAATACTTCCATTTGATGTGATTTTAGGGATTGATTGGTTAACTACTCATCATGCAAAAATTGATTATTTTTGTAAGGTCGTTAGTTTTCATATTCCTAACCAACCTGTTATGCGAATTCAAACAACTAAACCACTAAAGTCAATCACTGTCATATCAAGCCATAAAACCATTTGCTTATTGAAAAATGGATGTCAAGCTTTCTTAGCCCATGTCATTGATTTAAACAAAAATACGTCAAATTTGAATGATATTTCTATTGATAATAAATTTCCTGATATATTTCCTGAAGAACTTTCTGGCTTACCCCCAGAGCGTGGAATTAAATTTTGTATTGACTTTGAACCTGTTACAAAACCCATTTCTAAAACCCCATATCGAATGGCTCCTATTGAACTTCAGGAGTTAAAAACTCAACTACATGAGTTGTTAGACATCGGTTTCATTCAACTTAGTACATCTCTTTGGGGTGCTCCTATTTTATTTGTAAAGAAGAAAGATGGGAGTATGCGACTTTGCATTGACTATCGGGAGTTGAACCATGTCACCATAAAAAATAGGTATCCGTTACCTCATATTGATGACCTGTTTGACAGGTTGCAAGGTGCTAAATTCTTCTCAAAGATCAATCTTTGTTCCGGATATCATCAGGTAAAGATTAAAACTGATGACATTCCAAAGACTGCTTTCAGAACTCAGTACGGGCATTACAAATTCCTAGTCATGTCTTTTGGATTAACTAATACTCCTGTTGCCTTCATGGATATGATGAACCGAGTATTCAAGGAATATTTAGCTTATTTTGTGGTTGTCTTTATTGATGACATCCTCATCTATTCCAAAAGCCGTGAAGATTATGAGCAACACTTGAGGCTGATACTCCAAAAGCTTCGTGAAAACAAGCTATACGCCAAGTTAAAGAAATGCGAGTTCTGGCTTGAGGAAGTAGCATTCCTTGGGCACGTGATATCAAAGTATGGAATATCAGTTGACTTGGTGAAGATTGAAGTGATACAAAGTTGGGAGCAACCTAAGTCAATAGCCAAAGTATGTAGCTTTCTGGGCTTAGCTAGTTATTATCGGAGATTCGTGGAAGGATTTTCTCAAATTACTACTCCATTAACTCAACTGACTCGAAAAGATACAAAATTCGGATGGAGCGAGGAATGTGAGAAGTGCTTCCAATAACTCAAGAGGAGACTCATTTCAGCACCTGTTCTGACAATACCATCAGGATCGGAGGGATTTGTCATCTATAGCGATGCTTCAGGCAGAGGTTTAGGATGTATTCTCATGCAACATGGGAAAGTCATAACCTATGCCTCGCGATAAATCAAAGAATATGAGAGAAATTATCCTACTTATGATCTAGAGTTGGCAGCAGTCGTTTTCGTGCTAAAGATCTAGAGACACTATCTGTATGGGGAGAAAGTGAAGATCTATACAGATCATAAAAGTCTTAAATATTTCTTCTCCCAAAATCAACTCAACATGCAGTAACGAAGTTGGCTCGAGCTGTTGAAAGATTACGATCATACCATTCAATACCATCCTGGAAAAGCGAATGTGATAGGTGACGCGTTGAGTAGAAGATCATATGCGGGTATGAGTGCGATGTTGTTAACACAAAGACCCATTTTGTATGACTTACAAAGGATGGAGATAGAGTTAATGTAAATCCCGAGTCTGAAATAAATCTTAGGTCAAATCCTAAGTCCGAATCGAATCAAATCCATCAAAATAAGGCCTCAAACTACTGGCTCAATAGTATCTTCTTGGGTCAACTTAGCCCACCACAAGCTCACCCAAAAGGTCATGACTTGAAGGTACTATTGGTAGTAATTTATTTCCTTATATGCAGATAAATTTTTTCCCTATCTTTCGATGTGGGACTGGGGTGTTACAAACTCCCCCACTTAAATTTCGGCGTCTCAAAATCGAGGCCCGATCCACACACATGTGACCCAAAGATCTTTGTCTCTCTAGCCATTGTGGGATAATATCGGCTGGCTTCGTGTCCCCACCTCCGACAACCCGATTGGATGACCCGACCCGAGCTTTCGAGAGTCGTCATTGATACCATATGTAACAACACGGGTCAAATCCTAAGTCCGAATCGAATCAAATTCATCAAAATAAGGCCTCAAACTATTGGCCCAATAGTATCTTCTTAGGTCAACTTAGTCCACCACAGGCTCACCCAAAAGGTCATGACTTGAAGGTACTATTGGTAGTAATTTATTTCCATATAATATATTCAAATTATTGAATTTATGAAAATATAATTTGCATGAGTTCATAATTTAATTGTGTATTATATTTTATTTTGATAATTAGATCAGATTGAGGTAGTTTAGCGGGTGATAGTTGGATTCGGTGAATTATTTTGGTACTATATTAAGGTATGGATTCCGTACTTTTTCAGCGATACTCTTTTAAATTTAATTCGTTTGTTTTGATATTCGTTTAGAGATTTGGTATTACTTCTCAGGATTATTTCTTAATGTCCAATTTATTGTGATAGTTTTATTTTGGCGTTGACATTTAAAATTTGTATTTTGGAGACTTTATTCGTTTGTATCCTTCTTCATATAATTTGGTTCACATTCAGGAGTTTTTTTATCGTTGATATCCTGTGATATTGAGTATGTTCGTATTTAATCATTTGATATCATTCGGAGATGGTCATGTAAGCCTTGTGATTTGAACCCCTTTTGGCTTACATTTTGTAGTTTGATCATTAGGGGTATACTTGAGCATGTCCTCTTGACCCAAGGGCATGACAC
This sequence comes from Panax quinquefolius, assembly GCA_020205615.1. NCBI lineage: Eukaryota > Viridiplantae > Streptophyta > Magnoliopsida > Apiales > Araliaceae > Panax > Panax quinquefolius. The sequence continues at coordinate 445,837 of JAINUW010000326.1, read as the reverse complement.
CTTCCGTGGATGTTTGGGCCACTTTGGCAGTATTTCTTAATTGTAGAGACTATGTAAATGTGGAGTTCTTTCTAGTTAAATTGGAGTATGTGACATTTGGTATTCAATTTTATTGGAGATATTTTGAGATTTATTAGAGATTTGTATTTATTATGTTTGTGCGTGACATCCCTTTTTCCTTTTGGGAAAGGTGGTGTTACAGTTAATGACTCCAAGTACCCATGTGATGATGTTAAATATATGAGTAGAATCGACTTTAATTAATAAAGTTAAAGCTGCTCAAGCTACAGACCCGGAGCTGATGAGTTTGAAGAAGAAAGTATAAGAAGGTGCTATTCCAGAAGCAAGAATCGATGAAGAAGGAATACTTTGAGTCAACTCTAGACTTTATGTTCCTAACGACTCTGATTTGAAGTATAAAATCATGATAGAAGCACACAACACACCGTTTGCAATCCATCCTGGAAGTACTAAAATGTATCGTGATCTTCGACATATATTTTGGTGGAGCAATATGAAAAGAGAGATCACAGAGTTTATCTCAATGTGTTTAACTTGTTAACGTGTCAAGGTGGAGCATCAAGTACCAAAAAGTCCATTGCAACCACTTAAAATTCCAGAATGGAAGTGGGAGCACATCAACATAAATTTCGTTACTGGTCTTCCCAAGGTTTCTCAAGGCATGCATGCAATTTAGGTCATTATCGATAGATTAACCAAGTCTGCTCATTTATTGTCTATACGAGAAACTTATTCACTTGAACGCCTTGCTCGTATGTATATAAATGAGATTGTGAGATTTCATGGTATTTTAGTATCCATAGTTTCTTATCGAGACACAAGATTCACTTCACGATTTTGGGTTAGCTTGCAGAAAGCTATGGGCACTGATTTATGATTCAGTTCTGTATATCATCCCCAAACGAATGGATAATCAAAAAGGACTATTCAAACTCTTGAAGATCAGTTGAGACTCTGCGTGCTAGACTTCAAATGAAGTTGGGATAAGTACTTGCAATTGGTGGAATTTTTCTACAACAATAGTTATCAAGGAAGTATAAGCATGGCTCCATTCGAGGCGTTGTATGGACGAAAGTGTCTATGACACCCCCAAATTCGGGTACTCCATTCCCACAGGATTTGGTGCTCAATATCCAAAACAATTACATCTAACTACCCATAATAAAGGATAAAGACATAACTTAAATAATAGTTTTCCCCATTAAAAGGTTACATCAAATTAAAACAATCCCAGGAAATCTAACCTTAAACTATTACATAAGTCTGCGAAATACATCACAAAATAACATAAGTCTTATAACATAAATTCAGTTAAGTAAATTCACATATGTCTTCATCACTTGGACATCTTGCCCTTTCCTTTGATAAAAGACGGCTCATCGACTTTTTCAACTTTAGCTGTAGTGTTAATTGCAAGAGTGAGCAAATAATTGCTCATTAATATAAAGAATAATAATTGCAAGAACATGAGATTAAGCAATGAATACTGAATAATAGAGAACTTGTTCTACGAATCAAGAATAAAAAACAAGTTCAAGTTTTATCTGAGGGTCTTAAAACCATGAACTATGTCCCCGGTAATTAGGTATTTTTACCTCAACCTTAACAGTCGTTTAGACTATACATGTAACAATCCGGAATTTCAAATTGTAATTTTAAATATTTATTAAATATAAATATTTATTTGATAAGTATTGTTGAGATTGATGAAATAAATATTTTATTGATCGATTATTGTTAGTAAATATTTATGAATCTAAATTTTATTAGATAATATTCTAAGTTATATTAATTTATAATTTAGAGAGTTGTAATATGACATGAAATGTTATATTGTTAGTTAATAATTTAAAATGGTATATTAAATTATTAAATAAAGTTATAATGAAAATTATAATTTTGTGATATTTGCTAAAATGATATATTTAATTAAAATATGGTATGTGATTAATTTAATTGGTTAATGTTGGATATAGAAATTCAAATAAATAAGATGTAATTATAAAGTATAAACTAAATTGTTTATTAAAAAAAATTAAAGGAGTTTAATTTTAATTTAGTTTTTGCCAAACAAGGCTTAATATATTAAGTCTTTAATATTTAAAGGGTTTTTCCAAACAAAGCCTTATGGCTTTTGAATTTCTAATTTTTGAATTTAAATAAAATAAATAATATAAGTAAAATAAATAAAATAATAAATATAATATATACGTTACTTTGGTAACTGATAATAGTTATTATTATTATTATTAAGACTATATCAATTTTTTTTGTTTACACTTGCTAATCAGTTTGGTTTTTACGCATACTAGTTGGTCAGTTGGTTATTGGCTAAGTCTGAGTTTTAAGAGAATTAAGAGAGCCTGAGATAGAATCAAGAGAGGAAATTCTGAGTTCTTCAAGCTATTCTCAGTGCTTAACAAGAATTGTCTGAGCAAATTAAAGGTATGTTACATAATCTTAACATATATGTTTTATAGTATAATTCCTTATTCTCTGTGTTCTTGTTTTGGAAGTTCACTGTGTTTATAGCATAATCTCTATAATTCATATTTTTATAGTTGATTATGAAATTATGTGTATATGTAATGTTATAACTATATATATATATATATGGTTGTATGATGAGCATATACATGTATGTGATTGTATGAATTACGATCAAAATGGAAGATATTGGTTTCTACAGTGAATATATAAATATATGTATTTTAGCGGCGTGAGTTTCAATTTTATATTCTAGGAATTCTATTTTTTTTCGAATTTTTCCTTACAACTGAATTATTGCAACTGGAAGTAGTTGTAATGCTACAAGTTTATGTTTAGACAAAGAATTGTACGTTAATTTTGTTTAAAAGAAAGGGAAACTGTTTTTTAGTGTATGTTCTTATACATCGCTTATGACAGTAACAAATTTGATGGTTAAAGTGTATACAAATTGTAAAAATTGAACCTTATGTATGTTAATTGGGTAAGAACTTCATGAGAACGAAATTCAAAGGAATGAATTCATTGGATAATTGTGGTTTACAGTGTTAAACCTTGTAAAACAACGTCAACAATGGAGTTGGGTTTTAAACTATGGTTTTAAGGATTTAAATTTTCTAAAATTGTTGTTTAATTACTTTAAATTGGTATATGTATGATAAGTATATGTTTATGAGTAATCTATATAAGTTTTATGTCTTAATTTAGATGTTAGCAGTAATAATTAGTTCAGAATTTAGTTATTCTGTTCTTCGTGGTTGGGTTCTGTAAGTTTTGGCACCCCAACGTCAAAATCTGCACCCCAGCTCTGATTTTTGCGCCTCAGTACCAAAAATAGCCCAAAACTTCGCGCCCATCACTGAAATTCATGCCCTAGCGCCAATTTCACGCCCCAGCGCCACTGTCTGACTTAGTTCTCGCACCCTGGCGCTGGAATTGTAGTTCGGGTTGGACAGTTTTGACCTTCTGTAGTAAAATGACCATAACTTTTTCATATGAACTCCGATTGAGGTGATTCAAGATGATTCGAAACAAGGACGAATAGCCCTATAACGTTTATGCTTTAAGGGTTTCAATTTGAAATCATTATGAAGGGTCAAAATGGCCATCCTTAGGACTGTTGTGTATTTAGAGCCAATCGGAGGGCATCGGGATGCGCGAATGTAAGTGCAATCCTTTGTGTATTAGTATAACCTAATGATAACATGTTGGACATGTAATATGATGTTGTATCAAGTTGTTAATGTGTATGTGGTGCAATGACATGATCACTTAAGTAGTTGTAATAAAGCTAAAAAGTAATGTTCATGAAAAGATGCGTTGTTGTTTAAACTTAAACTTAGTTAAAAGCTATACTAAAAGTAAGAAAGCAACTCATGAATGTAATGTTAGTGTAACTAATGTGTATTGTCATTACATATGGTATGTGTAGGACTTGTGGTGAACGTGAGTAATGATTGTTTAACCTACGCTCGAGGCAAGTTTCTAAACTTATCTTTTTACATTGAGCAAGTTCTCTAACTCTACTTTTATAATTGTGCAAGTTCCTTAACCCTAATTATATCGTGCAAGCTCCTAAACCTTATCTCTTGATTTTGAGCCAATCTTTAACTTGTTAATTAACATGCAAATTTCTTTATTCTAACACACTAATGTTGAACAAGTTTTATCATTCAACTTATTATTTGTTATGCATGCTTAAGATTCAACTCTAAATAAGGTTTTAACCTTAGCTTAACATTGTTCAAGCAAGGTATGTTACATTATTCAATACTTATGCTCTTAGATTATTCCTAAAGCATGACCTTAGTACACAATGTTAATTTACTTATGAATTATTCCATAGCATAATGTTATTACAGTTTTATTCAACTAATCCTTAGTTGATGTTCGTAAACTCTAAATTACCTTGAAACTTATCCAAACCAAACTTACTTTGGGGTGGACTTGTATTCTAAATGCTGAGATCAACAACCCTATTATAGGGGATAACTTACGCGTAGCGTTAAAATGTTTGTGCACAAAACATTGTACGAAGGGCTGATCTGTAACGCCCCGAAAATTCGGATTGTCCATAATTTAAGTTTAAAGAATTAGTTATTAATAAAATGAATTTTTAGTAATAATATTATGTGCTATGTGTTTATTAATCGTTCTAGAACCTAGGATGATTATAAGTCGGGAGGATTCTGGCTACGAGCTAGACTGAACGAGTAATAATTTTCAAGAAAAAAATGAAAATTTTCAGAGAACAAAAATATTTCTGGGGAAAAAGACGAAATAGGCACTATTCACCTGACGAAACCTAAGGGTTAGGGTTTGAATAACCTAAGCCTTTCCGAGAGTTCGGTATGTCGAAATGACATTCCGTCGAAAGATTTGATGATAATATATCTTGAAAGTTAAGTAAACCGATAAAAGTTTTCCTTGAAAAATGTGTAGAAATTGGACGAAATAAAAATGACGAAAAGTATTGTTATGTACTTTTCATTTGTTTAACTACGTTAGGGGAAAACGTGAAGGAAAACGCTTAACGCCAAAAAGTGTTTTTCAGTTTTTCAGATATCCGAACATTACGTAAAAGTTAATCGATAAAGAAAAGACGAAATATCCAAAAATATTTGGATTAGAGAACCTTGAATTTTTAAAAGCGTCAAACGAAAACTTAGAAAGATTTTAACCACGTAACTTAAAGGCTAAGCAGACTTAAGGGCTAAGTTAACTTAACACCTAAGTCATGAATAGTAAGGAGGTATGAATAGTAAGGAGGTTAGGGGTGAAATGACTATTTTGCCCTAGCTTTAGAAATTCTATAAATAGGAAGCTTATTTCATTTAAATGGGATTTTGAAAATCCTACAATCTAGAGAGAGAGAGAGATAGAGGGTCGGATGAAGAGGGAGAAGGAAGAGCATGAGCTTGAATGTTCGGATCGAAAGTGTTCATGAAATAGAAAAGCTAGCAAATCACCGGTTTTGTCTAGCGGAAGAAAAATAAAGATGAAAGGTATTAAAACCTAACTCCTAAGTTAACTTTTCTTAAGTTTTTATGTTCAAAACATAGATTAATAAGAATAAGAAGTAAATGATGTTAGAAATGATTTCATATGGTTGAAATCGTAAGAAAATGAAGAAATAAGAATTAAAAGTTTAGTTTATAAATTTCTTAAGGAAGTATAAGATTCGTAATGAATTAGAACGATCCAAGTGGATTATATCAATAAGTAGGTGTAATAAGTAAGGAATGATGATCTATAACATCAAATTCCAATAAAAAGTGAAATCGTAATCCAAAATATCGATTAAAATGAAGAACGAACGAAAAACATGAAGAACATGCGAAGAACACGAAGAACGTTGTTGATAGACAAATTTAAAACCATCGTAGGATATTTGTTGTTGATGGACAAGTTTAAAACCATTGTGTATAAGTTACATGCATATTTCTTGGTTAGGAACGATAGAAACGTTCATGAAGAACGGATTAAAACTTAGCTATAACGAAGTTATGACAAAAATTTCGTAAAAGACAAACGATAATTAGAAAGTTAGTAAATGAACCTGAATGTGTAGGGTTTCATAAGAATGTAAGAGAACATAGAAGACGTGAGTCATGGACTCAAGAGCGAATGAATTCCGAGTTCGGATGACCAAATTACGGACGAACAAACATAGAGCGTTAAAAACGTAAAACGAATAAAGGGTGAAGATTAAGCCAATCGAATGACTCGTTAACAGATTCAGAACAAAGTTCTGTCCAGGGGGTATTGAAGTACGTAATATAAGGAAGAGAATGGCTTTGGAATGACCTCGTTCTGAGTTATAACGAATAAGTTATGGAAGCGGGAAGTAAGCGTCTCAGAACGATCAAAGACTTAGAAAAATTTTCTAGGTTTAGGGCTTGGCGGCTATTTCGACCATGCATGCTTGAGGTGGCACTGCGGCGCCCGGACCAAGAAGCCGTAGATCTGCAAACTCACGCAGCACGCGAGAGAGAAGAAGAGAGAGTGGCGCCCATGACTGCTGATTGTAGGAAAAAGCCAGAGAAGAGCTTTTAACTGCTCACCTCTTTGGGGAAACGTACGGGAAGATAAAGAACATAATGTTCAACTAATATAACACTTAAACAAGTGAATTAAACCTTTAGTACAGGTTGAACAAAATGGTCGAAAGAGATTAAAAGATCAATAAGAGAATAAACGTAAACGTAAACGTAACGCAGTTGTAAGCAGTCTTAACATACAACGAACAATATGGCTTTAACATTAAGAAAGAATAATAAACATGGGGTTCATGGGATGAATAACGATCGAAAGCAATTAAAACCTTGAGTAAAGGTTGAATAAGAGATTAAAAGACGAGCAACATGAACGTTGAATACGCAAACGATCCTTGTGAATTGTATTCGCGTCGGACGAACGTTCTAAGTATTCTCTGGTTGTATGACCTAGATGTTGACAAAGGTAGTAAGTAAGACATGAATTATTGAGAAAGCCGTAATGAACGATAATAAGAGTAATGAAAGCCGAAGGTGAGTCGTATAAGAATGAATCCTGAGGGGTGACATTTAGTTGTCAGGAAGCCATAAGGAATGAGAAATTAACTTAACGAAGATTATAGTTTAATAAGTTTGGATAAGTTAAGATAAGTTAGGTTGTAGTACAATCGTAACCTTTGATGGTTGACATATGGGAGCTGGGCTAAATAATTCCTTCAGAGAACGAAGGTATATACAAAACTGGCAACCGATCTAACTCACTGTTATGAGCAGTGTAGACGAGACAAGAACTTGTTTGTTGGTTGTTTATGGGAAACCACTCAGAGTACCATATGGACTACTAGCAGAGAAACGATGTGTCTGAGTCCTAGAAAGTTATAAGAAGAAGATAAGAATGTAAAACATCAAAGATGATGAGCATTATAAGTAAGACATCTCCGTATGTTATGAAGCCGTAGAACGATAATGAAAGTGGTCGCGTAAACTTAGGTTACAAGAACGCGAACCCTAAGAAGTAAAGTTAAGTAAACTAATGCATAAGTCAAAGATGTATGACTAATTAGTGTATGTGTTGTTTTTCTTATGTGCTTTACATAGGAGCTGGAATGAGCGATTCGGCGTAAAGAAGTAGTGTGTTGTGCGTAAAGGCAAGTTTCCTAACTTCATTCATATTTCAAATGAATGCTAGTTTCTTAAACTTCTTAGATGTTGAACTTGAGAAGTTATGTCTATGTGCTAATGTGCGATATTTGTGTAAAGTGGTAGAACATATGAGGCCTTGTGCCACAATGTGAACACTTCGGTGTTTCTATGAGATGAAGCTGCTACGTGATTTCTTTGTTCAATAAGAGAATGCTCTATTCATACATGATCCATTATTTTTAAGTCTGTGCTAATGATTCTAGCCAGATAGAATGTGTATGAAAAAGGTAGAAGAATGAAAGTATTTTAAAATTAAAATGAATATTGTTTTAAAATGATAGGAATCGAGACTATTCCTATTATTCAAGCTGCTTCATAACCTTTGTTCGGTTATTGAAGTCGTAAAAAGAATGTTTGAATTCTTGAAGATGTTTGTTCAATCTTATTATGACTTCTTTGGGCAATTGAATGCTCACACTTGCTTTAAATGAAAAACATTTTCAGCGTACGATGTTTGAAGAACTTAAGGATCCCGTAATGATCAAGCTGACGGTATTCAGATGAAGTGCCATTCAGAATGTGGATGAGCGAGAAGATTGAGCGAAGACTTGTAATATATAATAAGTTAAATGAACTTTATATTAGTTTGAAGAACTGTTATGTATCCTTGGTGGCGGATAAAAGTCACTCTTGTAAGATGAAATGAATAATGTATTTATCATTATTTTTAATGAAAAAGAGTATAAGGTTTTTAGAACCTGGGATTTGAGAGTATATGTTGTTATATTTAGCTATATAATGATGTATGTTTGGAAGAAGATGGGATCATGACGTACGAAATCTGAGTGTGAAGATAGACCGAATTTTGGGGCGTTACATGATCCCCCTAAGTACGAGGAGTCCTTATAGTCTTATGACTATTAAAGTTGGGGTTGAAAGATTACTCGCAACTATGGACATAGTTCGTGGTTTTATGACCCTCAGATATATATTTTATATTTTGATTCCATTCTTTGGTTATCATTGAAAGAGTATTATTCAGTTTTGATGAGCCTGTTCATTGGCAGTTGTTATTATCATGTTGATTCATTGTTATATCTAGTGAGCAATTATTTTGCTCACTCTTGCATATATATACACTCATTGCAGCTAAAGTTGAGAAGGTCGACGAACCTACAACTAGCAAAGGAAAGGAAAAAATGTACAAGTGATGAAGACTTGTAATTTTATTTTATTGTTATAATGATAGACTTTTATTTAATGACGTGATGTAATAATTTATTTTCGCAGTTGTATGATGTTTAAGGTTAGACAACCTGGGATGTTTTTGGATTTAATGATGTAACCTTATTTAAAGGGAGGATTGATGGTTTAAATATTATTTTATTTGGGTAGCTAGTATGAATGTATGGATAGTGAACACCAAATCTTGAGGGAATGAAGTACCTAGATTTGGGGGTGTCACAATACATACCATTCCTTACGTACTTAGGAGAATCAGCCCTATGTACCATGTATTGTGCACAAACATCTAAACGCTAACGTGTACATAATCCCCTATATTAGGGTTGTTCATCTCAGATTGACTTTAGGATTTCTACACTAAAGAAAGTTTAGTTTAGAACTAGCTTATCAGTGATTCTGGAATTTTAAAACACTCATCAATAATCACTAAATATTTATTAGCTATTCGAGGGTTCAACATGACAATATAAGATTGAACAACGATACTTAAGTCAAAGTTTGAATATTAGCAATATACAGCTGAATAGACATGGTATGCACAAAGTATTACATCCAAAAGAGTTAGAAAACTCCATTGGGACAATGATCTTGAATAATTTATGCTTTAAATAGCAAAAAACAAAAGTTAAAAATGTGAAACTCGCTCAATATAAAGAATTAGAATACAAGAGCTTGCACAATTATAAACAAGATGGAACCTATAACTTGCACAACTTAAATATACGATTTAGGAACTTGCAATATTGACAAATAAAAGTTAAAGAACTTGCTCGACAACAAAAGGTAATAGAGTTATGAAACTTGCATCTATTATAAAGATAATGAAGTTAGGAAACTTGCAGTAATGAAAAATGAGAGTTAAAGAACTTGTTCGACAAGAAAAAGTAATAGAGTTATGAAACTTTCATTCATTATAAAGAAAATAAAGTTAAAAAACTTGCCTCGTATGTAAGCAACACAAGTTTAATAAATGTTCACCAAACACCCTACATATACCATTAAAGTTACATCATCGATTAGCTATACTATCATTAACCTTATAGGTTCAATTCTCATAACCTTTAACTTAAGGTCTAACCATATTGGTTAACCACACAACACGAATCTAAAAACTCACTATCATATAATATAAAGCTTTAGCATTCTATTCTCACCTCTAACTCTTACAAACATCGAATTTCAATCATTGTATAACTTGTTAAGAAATTACTTACAAATCTTTATTTTTGGTATTACAATACATTATAATCTGTTATTATATCTTATGGTATGATTTAACATCTTATCATGCATACTAAACTAGGTTAGGTCATCATAATATAGTATCGTAACTAAAAAACAACATCTTTGCTTTCGAGTGCAGTATATTATGCTTGCCTAAGCTCTTAACATCGGCGTGGTTGAATTTGGTGCTCGACCTCGAAAACCCAACAATAGCGCAATTGCACCATTTCATCATTAGTACCATAGCATTTTACACCTATACGTGAAATAAAAATCTACATGACTTCACTCATGTTACAACCCAAACTCCAATTTTCTCAATTTCTACAGAAATTCATATACCCAAAAGCTAGAATTTTGTTAATAATAACACCAAGCATACATTTCATGATTCTACTAATATAAACAGTATATAAAATCAATTTTTAAGGATCAAAAATCGTGTTTTTACTAATTTCTTCATATTTCAATACTTTTAGCGAATTCAATCACAAAATCCCCAATTCTTAATCAAATTACACCATTTCAGTTGCATTGTTTTCGTTTTCCAATATATCAACCATATCAGTCATCAATATACAGATTCTACCATGAACCCTTAATCAATTTTAGCCTCAAATTGAACCAAAATATACATAATATCTCATATTCCAATTTCATCATTTTAAATCATGATTTCAATGAATTTGAACACTAATAATTATTTGTAGATGACAACTAACAGATTCTACAAGATTATACACACATATAATCAATATCTTAAACAACAATTCAACAAAAATCCCAATTACAGAGAATAAGATTACAAAACCAAAAATTAGAAATTAGGAGTAAATTATACCTTTAATCCTTGATTACTAGAAAGAAAAATGATAGAGAATTGCTTGTTTTCCCTTGGTTCTCCAACTCCTTTCCACTCTCTCAATTCCTTCCTCTGATTCTCTCTCAATTTCTTTGTGTTTTCCTTCCTCTCTAAACTCTCTGTATTTTGTAGCCTTAGGAAAAATATGCATAGGATTAAACTAATATAGGTCTCTCTCCCACGTACTCTTCAGTTAAAAAAACAAAGAGCCTATATCAGCTATATTATGCCAAAGGCCACAAGGCCATGTATGGTAACAACTTAGATTAGGTTTCTAATTTATTTTTATATTACTTATGTTATATAGTTCCATTTGTCACACATTTTTATTTAACTAATTTTAATAACTTACAATTACAATTATAATTTCTATTATATTTATATTTATGATTAACAAATTATTACATATCTAATTTAATTATTAAATTAAACTAGAACATCATTTTATTTAATTTAATTATTTCCTTAAATATTAAACAATTCATTTAATTTAATTATTTCATTAAATTAAATCTTCAGATAATAAAATTACCATTCATTACTTTAGTTAACATACACACTTAACTAAATTATTACACCATAATTTCTTTAATTATTTATTTATCTCAATAAATAAATTAATTAAAATATTTATTTAATTCAATAAATATTTAAAATTAATTACAAAATTCTCGTTCGTTACATCCTTCCCTCCTTAAAAGGATTATGTCCCCAGAATCACAACTCAATAAATTCATTCGTTACATTCTTCCCTCCTTAACAAGATTTTGGTCTCAGAATCGCTATACAAAATTAAGCAAATAATTGAGGATAATTTTTCATCAAAACATCTTCAAGTTCCCATGTAGCTTCTTCAGCGTTGTGGTTTCTCCAAATTACCTTAACAGAAGGTATCACTTTATTCCTTAGTACTTGTTCTTTCTTGTCAATAATTTGAATAGAGACTTCTTCATATGAAAAGTCTTTTTCAAACTGTAATGGTTCATATTCTATAACATGTTTATAATCGAACTTATATGGCCTTAATACCGAAACATGGAAAATGTTATGAATATGTTCTAATTTCGGAGGTAGAGCTACCTCATACGCCACTTCACCAACTCGTCGTAACACTTTAAAAGGTCCTATAAACCTAGGGCTTAGTTTTTCCTTTTTACCAAATCGAATTTTCCCTTTCTAGGGAGACACTTTCAAGAAAATAAAACTACCGACATCAAATTCCCAATTTTTTCGGTGTTGATCGACATACTTCTTCTGCCTATCCTGTGCAGCTATCAATCTTGTTCGAATCACCTTTATGATCTCGACAGTTTGTTGTACCAATTCTGGACCTAATATAACGGAGTTCTGCATTTCTTATCGTATAACGCTTCGTAAGGCGGTATGCCAATACTTGCTTGATAACTATTATTATAGGCAAACTCAACCAACGGTAGATGGTCATCCCAATTCCCTTTAAAATCTATAATACATGCTCTGAGCATATCCTCCAATGTCTGGATGGTCTTCTCACTTTATTCGTCAGTTTAAGGATGATACATTGTGCTCATTCTCAACTGCGTTCCCAAGCATTCTTGTAGTTGTTTCCAAAAATTTGATGTGAAACGTGGATCTCTATCTAATACAATGGACACCGGGACACTGTGTCTTGAAATAATTTCCTTCACGTACAGTTTTGATAACCGATCTAGATTAAATCTAATCTTGATTGGCAAAAAGTGTGTCGACTTTGTCAATCGATTGATAATCACCCAGATTGAATTGTAACCTTGCTGAGTCATTGGAAGACCTACCATAAAATCCATTGTGACATGCTCCCATTTCCATTCCGGTATTTCTAATGGTTGCAACAATCTGCTTGGCCTTTGATGTTCAGCATTAACTTTCTGACACGTTAAGCATTTCGCCACACATTCAGTAACATCCTTTTTCATATTCGACCACCAGAAATCACGTCTGAGATCCTGGTACATTTTCGTAGTTCCAGGGTGAATCGAATATCTTGAATTATGAGCCTCACCTAAAATTTCTTCTTTAATTTTTGGTACTGCCAGAACCTAAATTCTCCCTTCGAATCGAAGAAACCCTTCCGAATCAACTTTAAATATGTCTTCCTCACCTTTAGACACTTTTCGTCTTATCTTTTCACAGTTTTCATCCTAAAGTTCTGCATTCTTCATCTTATCCACCAAAATTGAACTGCTCCCTATCTAGAATAATTTATCATCTGATTCTGTTGGATATTTAATTTCTAACTCCATTTTTGCCATTTCTACTATTAGATTCTTCTGAGCAGTCAACATCATTAATTTCTCTTGTCCCTTTCTACTTAAGGCATCGGCAACAACATTCGCCTTTCCGAGATGATAGAGAATCTCGCAATCATAGGCTTTAATCAACTCTAGCCATCTCCTTTATCGCATATTCAAATCTTTCTGTGTAAAGATATACTTCAGACTTTTATGATCTGTATATTTCTCACACTTCTCTCCATAAAGATAGTGCCTCCAAATCTTCAAGGTAAATACTACCGCAGCAACTCCAAATCAAGAGTTGGATACCCTTTCTCGTAATCTTTTAATTGACGTGATGCATACACAATAACTCTGTCGTTCTGCATAAGCATACAGCCTAGTCCTTTATGTGATGCGTCACTATATACCACAAAAATTCCACAGATCATCGTGCAATGACAACACACAGTCTTTGAACTCAATCTCTTCTTTAATTCTCGAAAACTTTCCTCACACTTCTCCGTCCAAACAAACTTAACTGCCTTCTTAGTTAAATACATCAACGGAGTTGCGATCTTGAAAAAGTCTTAAATAAAACGTCTATAGTAACCTGCCAATCCTAAGAAACTTCTTACTTCTGACGGTGTCTTCGGTTGATCCCAGTTTATTACAGCTTCAACTTTTGATGGATCTACTGAGATTTCGTCCTTGTCAATAACGTGCCCAAGAAATTATACACGTTCTAGCCAAAAACTCACATTTCGAGAATTTAGTGTATAACTTCTCTCTCCTCAATGTTTCTAACGTCACCCTTAAGTGTTTATATCATCAATAAACACCACTATAAATCTATCTAAGAATGGTTTAAACACCCTGTTCGTCAAATCCATGAACGCTGCAGGTGCATTAGTTAAACCAAATGACATAACCAGAAACTCGTAATGACCATACTGAGTTTTGAATGCTATTTTCGGTAAATCCTCTAGCCTCACCTTTAGGTGATGATAAACCTCAAGTCTATCTTTGAGAAATATCTTGCTCCCTTCAATTGATCGAACAAGTCATCGATTCTTGGTAATGATTACTTATTTTTAATTGTAACTGAAAGTAGTATGCATACAAGCCAATCATGTTTGATGATAAAGCATATACTTTGTAAACAATCTTATTTATTTATTAATAAAAAGTATTAATTTATTAAAGGCTTTTAATTATCTACATGATGTTGTTTTATAATATGTGATAAACCCATAGTTTTAAGCAATGCTTTTAGAATAATGATGATGATCATTCTAATGAGATCTAAATTCTTAGAAAGCTTAAAACTAAAATAGTTCCCAATCGTTGGATTACTAAATTGGGGATTAGTGAATCCGGATAGATTGGTATATCGTTGCTTGCTCATTGGATGAGGATGATTGATCTCATGATCATTTGTGTGGAACACTAAAGCAAGTATGTAGGTGCTTATTAGAGAATAAGTTCACTTTGAGCATTGGCTCGCTAAGGAATACCTAATGGAGTTTTATTTGTCTGCATCAATAGGAATTCTCAGTAGTGATAGTAGTCTGAAGTAATCCTTGGACTTGAGATCATCATAGTATCTTGTGTATGATGAATTATACTTTGACTTATTCCTTAAGACCCTTAGGGTATATCAAAGGGTATGCTTGGGTATAATAAGTTGTACATGGAGATAATGTATGATCAATAAAGAATCTACCACTTCTAATAAAGAAGAGAAATGTCCTATGTGATTCGATAAATGACAACCCAAAGAGTCCTTGGCGAAGGCGTAATGAAATTAGAAAGGAGTTTCTAATTTGCATTATTTGAGTTGTGCATTTAGGAGTCGAAATACATATAATTAAATAAAATAAGACTTGTGATAATTTCATGTCTTATATTTAATTGGGACATTGTATGGTGGAAGGATTGAATTGTATGGTAACTATTTACTCAAAGGTTCTTTTATGATTAATGTTGAAATCTATATTATCTGAAAGTCGTTGATCGCTAGGGAGGCTTATCCCTATTGTAGAATAAATATTATTTATTTAAATAAATTAATCGTTTAATTTATTTATTTAAATAAGATTAGAATTGTTCTAATTGATTTATTCACAACCGGTTTAATATGGAGAACCTAAAGGGTCACACCATAAAAAAAGGAAGAATAATTATTTAAGAAGTTAATGGCATAATCGTAATAATATATTTAAGTATATTTAATTTAATCTATGGTGATAGAATAAATTAAATAGCTTAATATTTATTATTTAATATTTTAGAAATATTAAATATAAATTAATAAGAGGAGTCTTATTAATATTATTACAATTATTATTATTTTAATTTCTAAAAGAGTTTAGGAATTAATTTAATATAAGTACTCTCGTTTATTCCTAATTGGATTAGGAAGGAAAATTAGTTAAAGGAGTTTAATTAATTATCCCTAATAAGATTAGGGAGCTTAATTAATTAAAAGAATTAATTAATTAAAACCCAATTCCTTAATTGTTAAGGTGGGTTGCCCACATCTATAAATAAGAGGAGTCTTATTATGGGTGGTGTGGGTTGTTGACTTTTAACAACTACGTAATAATTCCAATAGTTGGGAGAGTACACCCTTTCTATAGAGATAGAAAAACTAGGGTTTAGCCAACCACCCTTCTTCTTGAATTTTCTTCTTCCTTGGTGGATCACCTCTAGAGGCCAAACATTTGGGTGGCTAACGTTGATCAAAGGAAGGAACCAAACCTTGGTGGATTCAAGATTGAGCGCGAAAGGATTTGGAGGTGAACTTGTACGAGGAAGCTCGATCTTCAAGGGTATGATTTATTCTTTATCTTTTCGTTTAATTAATAATTATGCATAAAGGATGATCCGGTATATGGTTTGTAAATTTTTAAACTCGATTTTACCACGCTTACGCACTTTTTATGCAATTTGATTGCGTTATGAATATTACAAACCTAACAGTGGCATCAGAGCCAAACCTTTATGCGAATTATTAATTGTTTTAATTTAATATCTATATTGATATGTGTTTAGAACAATTTATTTGGGCATAATTTTATTGTATAAAATTTAAATAAAAAAAAAAAAAAAACTTGAAAAGCAGATTTTACTTGAAAGCAGTTTTAAGCATTGCACTAAATCGGGGACCAAACTTGATTTAAAAGTTGCAAAAGTCCTATTCATTTGCTTTTAAAAGCATTGGCATGTTTTTATATATATATATATATATATATATATATATATATATATATATATATATATATATATAAATATATATATATATATAGATGACTCACGATTTAAAAGGTTTGAAGCGGTTGCGGATTGAAAAGAAAAGGAATTGGCGGGAGCTAAGGCCACACGGAAATATTATATATATATATATATATATATATATATATATATATATATATATATATATATATATATTCTTATATTATATAATTAAAATAAAAGTTTATTTTAATTTTAAAATAAAAGGTTTATTTTAATATTAAAATATAAAGTTTTATTTTAATTTTAATAATTTTATAATTAAAATAAAAAGGTTTTATTTTAATCTTAAAATAAAAGGTTTATTTTAATATTAAAATAAAAGATTTATTTTAATTTTAAAATTAGAATTTCATGCTAACTAATTAGAGTTGGAATTGGATTCCATGCTAACTAATTGGAGTTGAAATTGGATTGCCTAATTTCCTTAAATAAAGGAGTTTATTTAGATATGAAATAGGATTTCATATTATTCAAAATAAAAGAGTTTATTTGTGAATAGGAAAGAGAATCCAAGTTTTCTTAAATAAAGGAGTTTATTTAAATATGAAATAAGATTTCATATTATTCAAAATAAAGGAGTTTATTTGTGAATAGGAAAGATAATCCGTGTTTCCTTTAATATTTTTTTTTTTACATGGAATTGGATTCCATAATTAATTAAAATAAAAGAGTTTATTTTAATTAAAGATTTTTTTTATATGGAATTGGATTCCATAATTAATTAAAATAAAGGAGTTTATTTTGATTAAAATTTTTGATTAAAATAAAATAGTTTATTTTATTCAAAATTAGATAAATTAAAATAAAATAGTTTTATTTTGATTTAAATTTGGATTAAAATAAAGGAGTTTATTTTGATTCAAAATTAGATTTTATACTAACTAATTTTGCCCATTAAATGATATCAATATATATATATTAAATGTTTATTATTCATGAGATGAATTTTATTTATTGATGCATATGGTGATGTGTATGATAATAAATGGGATTGATTATGGACTATTGACCAATCGATTGGATTTTATTTTAGTTGGATGCATGAATGTATGGGTTTTATTAAATGGGGTCTCACAACCTCGTCTTCTCTAATTTTTCTTAATGTAAATTCTATCTCCTCCTATGTACTTCCCTTGATCAGCGATCAAGGTTTCTATTTATTTTAAATAGTTTTGTAATAGGAATATTTAGAATTAATTTTGAAGAATTAGAGATCAAGGGACAAGAAGCTTGAAGACTTGGATTTGTAAATAGAGCAGGGTTTAAATGTAATAGTTATATTTAAATATTATTTCTTGCACCCTAGGGTTTGACCTTTTGGTTCACTTGGTGGCTCTAGTGAACCAAACTAGAATAAAAGTCCATAATCAATCCGGTAGAATATAGTATTCTATATGTGCATGCTTATACTATATATATATTATATATTATGCAAACATGCTTCGCATGTTAATTAATATAATGGCGTATTTTATATATATATATATAATGCATGCGCTAAAACAAGATGAGACAAATTAATAACAAACCCCTCAATTTTTTATATTAAGTCCTAAGCGTTCAAAGATATTTGGAATATCGAACGTCGCCTTCTCTAGCATGATAAAATTAATAGAGTATTAAATATTTAATATGAGTTTGTTGTGTCACCACAAGGCAAGTATTAAGTATTTAAGATGTTAATTTATCACATTTGATGCTTATAAAGAAAATTGAACAATATTGTTTTGTTGTGTCACCACAAGGATGATATTTTTCTTTTTGAATATATGGAGTGCTAGGTGGGACTTAACTTGGATAATTTTGATTCGGATGTGCCACCACTTGATCAAAATAATCTGAGAGGCAAAATACAAGGAGTTGCATAGTTGATGTAATTGACAAAAGTTGTCTACCTATTTATTTATATATAGTTTGTTGTGTCACCACAAGGCTATATACATTTGAAATGGGATCCTTATTCTCACTAACAAATCTTTAATTAGATTTTTGCCAATATATAAGTGAGGTAATATAGTTTGAAGAAAATAGTGGGAGATACCAATTTAAAACAAGACCTAATTTATTTTGGTAATTAATAAAAGAATGTATGTTAAAATGTTGTTAATTACAAATTCATTTACAGAATTTTACAATGTCTAAAATTACTATCACTGCGAAGCATATTAGATACTAAATTAACCGTAATCAATTAAGCAGTTGGTTAAGGAATTTGAGAATAGTTCTCATAGCTGAAAAGCTATCTTATGTCCTTAATACGCCTATCCCTGCAATGGTTGCAGACAATGCCTCTGAGGAAGAGATTGCTACTTTTAGAAAGTGGCAAGATGATGCACAGTTGGCTCAATGCATCATGCTCGCATCCATGAGTAACGAGCTTGAAATACGGCGTGAAACTATGGATGCTTCTTACTATATTCCCGCACATCAAGTAGTTGATGGCGAGGAAAGTAGGGCCGATAGATATCGAGATATCTAAGGAGCTCTTCCGATCTAGAATGGCCAATGGCACTATAAATACAGATAAAAGTCCTTAACATTATCAATTTGATTGATCAATTAGACAACGAGTTTTGTCATGGATGGAGAGTTGAGCCAAGATTTGATCTTACACTCACTCCGGACTCCTTTCACAATTGTTGTGAATTTTTCATATAAACAAGCTAGATATCGACTTATTTGATTTGCTTAACATATTGAAAAATGTTGAGAGTCACTTTCCAACCAAGAAAGATCAAGTCTTCTTGGTAGAGGCCAAAGGATCTTACGAAAAGAAGAACGATTCAAAGAAGGTAAATAGAAAGGCATAAACAAAGGATAATAAGAACAAAACTGATATGGATAGTAAAGGAGTTTGCTTCCACTGCAATAAGCATGGACACTGGAAAGAAACTGCGAGAAGCATCTTGCAGAGGCTAACCAAAGAAGCTTAGTGAAGTTTCGGTTACAATACAGTTTTT
Organism: Panax quinquefolius; assembly: GCA_020205615.1. Lineage (NCBI taxonomy): Eukaryota > Viridiplantae > Streptophyta > Magnoliopsida > Apiales > Araliaceae > Panax > Panax quinquefolius. The sequence goes on along the minus strand of JAINUW010000326.1, from coordinate 426,369 downwards.
GTTCATGATTGAAATAAATTTTTTCTTTAAGTCAAGGTTCTACTTGGGTATTGGATACCGACTTTGGTTATCATAAATATAGATTTATGAAGGGACCAAGCAGAAGTAGAAAGTTAAACAAAGATAAGTAAACCTATGTGCGGGAAATGTAGCAAAGGTTGCCATATTAGCCATAGAAACTTATAGTTTAGCAATGCCTACGGGCAAATCTATTAAGTCAATAAGTTGTTATTGTATTCCAATTCTTGTTAGAAACATTATTTCCATTTTATTGTTGGACAATAAAATTTTTGGTATTATAATTAAGAACAATTGTTGTTCTATTTATAATGATAATGTTTTGTATAGAACTGGAATATTACTTAATAAATTTTGTATACTTGACTTACATGAAAATAATTTTGCATATTGAACAAACTAGTATAAGAAAAGGAGATGATCATTCAAAGAGTTGAATGTGTGTATTTGTTGAAATACAAATGTGAATTATTTGAAAGGTTCAAAGAATTCAAAAGTGAAACAAATTGGCAAAGTATTAGGATTCTTTGATTAGATCAAGGAATAAATACTTGTGCAATAAATTTCTAGATCATCTTAAATGGTTTTTCATAATGGGCGCCTCGATCACGTGATAATTGATTGATGTATCTGAAAGGAAAAATCGTACCTTGTTGGACATGGTGCGGTCCATAATAGTTTTACCGACATTCCAGTATCCTTCTAGGATCATGTCCTAGAAATGGCTGCATATCCATGAAATGGTAACCTCAAAATCCGGCCCCAAGACTCCATAAAAGTTATGGACAGGGAGGATTCCTAATCTTAAGTATGTTAAGATAAGGGGTTGTCCAACTTATGTGAAACGGTTTCAAAGGATAAGCTTGGGACAAGATTTGACAAGTACAATTTGTGGGACATCCTAAAGAAAGTTTAGGGTATATGTTCTATAAATCCTGCTTAACAAAAGGTGTTTATTGCGAAACACCCTGCTTCTAAAGATAAAGGTGTTTATCATTGAAGGGGCTAGTGGGAGGATAATAGATCTTGAAGAGTTCAAGAACCACAAAACACTATAAGTCAAATAAGAGGAACCTATAGATAGACCTATTGTACCACAACCGAATCGTAAATCTGGAATAGTACCGAAGATACCTAGGAGGTATGGATTCATCATGGATGATGATGATGAGGCACGCATAGAAGATGATGATCCGAGTTACATACGATGAGGTAAGAGTTCTAGTGTGTACAAAAGGGTCAGTGGGAGCATCGTGACATTCCTAGTACTATATATTGATATACTACGGATAAGAAATGACATACCAATGCTACAATCAGTAAAGATAAAGTTGTCTAAACATTCCTCCATGAATGGTTTGGGAAGAGTATCTTAATTGGGGATATAAATCTATATAGATAGATTTAAGAGGATGCTCGACTTAACCCAAGGAACGTATATTCATTTGATGATAAAGTCGTTTAGCATGGCAAACTCCAAGAGATGTCTCATGTCGATGAGCTATGGAGTGTATCTCTCTTAATAGTCCCCATAGACTCCAAAGAAGAGAGATTGCATGAGTGACAATCATGTATGCAATGAAATGTCACGAGACACGATGTTGATCGATCATATTACGGAGAAGATCAACAGTAAGGCGGTGAAAAACATCTTAAAGTTCTTAACCAAGCACTAAAGATGTGAGCATACATGGTGGGTCTAAATTAAAACTAGAGGGCTTAACAGACTCAAGTTTTTCGTATGACGGACCAAGACGACGTAAAGTCCACTTTAAGGTAAAGGGTTACCATGAGCGATTGGTGCGATGAATTGGAAAGGTTCCAAACAAAGAAAAGAGTTCTTTGGTTTAGTGATAAAGACAAAGTATATAGCTATAAATGAAGTCTGCAAGTTGATTGTTTGGATTAAAAGTTCATTCTGAGAACTAGGAATAGTTCCTAAGTCTCATCTTGGATCTAAACATGTGTTGTGGCACTTTCATTTGATTATTAGAATCATTGAAATATGGGAAATCACTATAGAGATAGTGGACTCTCATGAACAACATTACATATCCATTAACTAAAGCTTATCCAATGCGGGATAATCTTCACTTAGAGAAGAAGAGTATAAGATACCATGACGATTGACTTTAGTGCAAGTGGGAGATTGAAAGTAGTATGCATACAAGCCAATCATCATGTTTGATGATAAAGCATATACTTTGTAAACAATCTTATTTATTTATTAATAAAAAGTATTAATTTATTAAAGGCTTTTAATTATCTACATGATCTTTGTTTTATAATATGTGATAAACCTATAGTTTTAAGCAATGCTTTTAGAATAATGATGATGATCATTCTAATGAGATCTAAATTCTTAGAAAGCTTAAAACTAAAATAGTTCCCAATCGTTGGATTACTAAATTGGGGATTAGTGAATCCGGATAGATTGGTATATCGTTGCTTGCTCATTGGATGAGGATGATTGATCTCATGATCATTTGTGTGGAGACACTAAAGCAAGTATGTAGGTGCTTATTAGAGAATAAGTTCATTTGAGCGTGGCTCGCTAAGGAATACCTAATGGAGTTTTATTTGTCTCATCGATAGGAATTCCTGTAGTGATAGTAGTACAAGTAATCCTTGGACTTGAGATCATCATAGTATCTTGTGTATGATGAATTATACTTTGACTTATTCCTTAAGACCCTTAGGGTATATCAAAGGGTATGCTTGGGTATAATAAGTTGTGCATGGAGATAATGTATGATCAATAAAGAATCTACCACTTCTAATAAAAAAGAAGAAATGTCCTATGTGATTCGATAAATGACAACCCAAAGAGTCCTTGGCCAAGGCGTAATGAAATTAGAAAGGAGTTTCTAATTTGCATTATTTGAGTTGTGCATTTAGGAGTCGAAATACATATAATTAAATAAAATAAGACTTGACATGAATTCCATGTCTTATATTTAATTGGGACATTGTATGGTGGAAGGATGAATTTGCACGGTAACTATTTACTCAAAGGTTCTTTAATGATTAATGTTGAAATCTATATTATCTCGGAAAGTCGTTGATCGCTAGGGAGGCTTATCCTATTGTAGAATAAATATTATTTATTTAAATAAATTAATTGTTTAATTTATTTATTTAAATAAGATTAGAATTGTTCTAATTGATTTATTCACAAACTAGGTTTAATATGGAGAACCTAAAGGGTCACACCATAAAAGGAAGAATAATTATTTAAGAAGTTAATGGCATAATCGTAATAATAATATGTTAAGTATATTTAATTTAATCTATGGTGATAGAATAAATTAAATAGCTTAATATTATTATTTAATATTTTAGAAATATTAAATATAAATTAATAAGAGGAGTCTTATTAATATTATTACAATTATTATTATTTTAATTTCTAAAAGAGTTTAGGAATTAATTTAATATAAGTACTCTCATTTATTCCTAATTGGATTAGGAAGGAAAATTAGTTAAAGGAGTTTAATTAATTATCCCTGATAAGATTAGGGAGCTTAATTAATTAAAAGAATTAATTATTTAAAATCCAATTCCTTAATTGTTAAGGTGGGTCGCCCACATCTATAAATAGGAGGAGTCTTATTATGGGTGGTGTGGGTTGTTGACTTTTAACAACTACGTAATAATTCCAATAGTTGGGAGAGTACACCCTTTCTATAGAGATAGAAAAACTAGGGTTTAGCCAACCACCCTTCTTCTTGAATTTTCTTCTTCCTTGGTGGATCACCTCTAGAGGCCAAACATTTGGGTGGCTAACGTTGATCAAAGGAAGGAACCAAACCCGGTGGATTCAAGATTGAACGCGAAAGGATTTGGAGGTGAACTTGTACCCGAGGAAGCTCGATCTTCAAGGGTATGATTTATTCTTTATCTTTTCGTTTAATTAATAATTATGCATAAAGGATGATCCGGGTATATGGTTTGTAAATTTTTTAAACTCTGATTTTACCACGCTTCCGCACTTTTTATGCAATTTGATTGCGTTATGAATATTACAAACCTAACAGTAACCTTATTCAATTCTCGGTAATCAATACAGAGCCGCATCGATCCATCTTTCTTCTTAACAAACAACACCGGCGCTCCCCATGGAGATACGCTCGGCTGGATATATTTCTTGTCCAGTAATTCTTGCAACTATACCATCAACTCCTTTATCTCTATTGGGGCCATTCTTTATGGGGCTTTAGATATCGGGGCTGCCTCTGGTACTAAATCAATCATGAACTCGATTTCTCCATCTGGCTGAAGTCCAGGCAAATCATCTAGAAATACGTCTACAAAATCTCTAATGACAGGTATCTCTTCTAATTTCACACTCTTTTTCTGTGTATTGACTATGTAGGCTAAGTATCCTACACATCCTTGTCTCAGTAACTTCTTGGCTTGCATCACCGTCAGACAACTTGCTTGTCGAGGTGACTTTCTGCCATAAAACACCACCTTTGACAGAGTCATAAGGTTAACACATTTCTTTTGGAAATCAATTATTGCCCTGTAATTAAATAACCAATCCATTCCCAATATGACATCGAATTCCCCAAGTTTAATTGGTATCAAATCTGCCATCATTTCGTGACCCTTTATAACCACTCTACAATTCTTATATATAAATCTTACAGGAATCACTTACCTATTCACAATTTCTATGCTTAAAGGAAAATCTAGTTCTTCCTAAGGGAAATCTAAGTTCTGAGCAAAATCATCGGATATAAATGAACAAGTAGCACCCGAATCAAATAGCACATAAGCATTAATACCATTAATCAGAATGATACCTGACACCACATCCTCTGATTGCACGACATCTTGTACTGTCATATTGAAAGTTCTGGCAGTAGGTCGGCTTGATTGCACTGTCCCAGTGATAGTTAACGTACCACCACTGTTGTTTCCCTTTCCTCCACTTGCACTTCTCGCTGTCTTTTAGGGCAATCACGAGCCATATGATCTTTTGACCCGTAAGTGGAACAAGCTCCCTTCTTTGGGCTAAAACAATTTAGTGCAATGTGACCCTCATGACCACAATTAAAACACACACGTTTTCCCTTCAAATACACACCAGTGTGGTTCTTCCCGCAAGTAGCACAAGCTTCAAACTTCTTCTTTTGTTGATTTTCTTGTTGTCCTCCCACACTCAAATTCTCACTCTACTTCCTCTTCTGGTTGTTACCTCCACTATTGCTTCCACCAGCCTTATTTTTATTCTTGTTCTTCCTCTTCTTTTGTTCTTGATTATATTTGGTTAAGGCATCGCTTCCACCTTCTGCGATAATTGCCTTTTCCAATACTTTCGCAAACGTGTTTAATTGGAACATTAAGACCTTGCTATACAGACAAGGCTTCAACCATTGTTCGAACCTTCTCGCCTTACGCTCATCGGTATTAACTTTATAAGTAGCAAACCTTGCCAGCTCATTAAACTTCGCAGCATACTCTGGCACAGACATGGTTCCTTACTTTAGCTCCAGAAAATTGAACTTCCAACTGGTTCTGAGAACTCGCTGGAAAGTACATCTCGAAAAAAATTTCTTTAAACCTATCCCACGCTATTATTCCCTGTCCCCCACGAACCTTATTTGTTTGCCATCAATAGCTAGCTTCAGACTTCAACATAAATGTCACTAAAGCGGTTTTCTGATCATCATTGACTCTAGCAACATCAAAAACCTTCTCCATTTCCATGATCCAGGTTTGGGCTTCAACTAGATTCATAGACCCTTGAAACTTCGGCGGTCCAACCGCTTTGAAGTCCTTGAAAGTCTTGACTTGAGCTTACGATTGATTCGCAAGTGCTCCCATTAACAAAGTCACCAACAGCTTAACCGGATTAGCGCTGGTCTCATTATTGTTATTGTTAGTAGACCCTTCGACAAGTGGTTGTTGGAGTGGTTGTCTTCTTCTAGGAGGTATTTTCTGTTAAAATATACGCTTTAGTTCACTATTCAATTCCTTGAATATTTAAAGTTAAACTTACATATTCTAAGATTAAAATTTAACACATAAACTTTGATATTTTTATTCATTCATAACTTTTCATAACATAGTAAAGATAGCAATCTCTGCTATCAACATCATCTTTCCTAAACTTGACAAGTTTCAAGATTACATACTCATCTTACCCCTTTATTTATCTCAATTTAAGGGATTTATAATTTATTTAATCACATACTTAGTCACATATTATTATTATTATTATTCCTATCTTGGCATATTAAAACGTCGAGAGGCTTCTCTACACTCTTCCTCCATAATATGATACGTCGTCCTACAATCCATCATATACCACGACAAGTCTTCAAATTGAGGTGCATAATAAAAGACTTGGTCATGGGCACTATCAATCGCATAATGAAAGGCATAATCCATTTCATTCATTTTAGCCTTCTTCGTCTGAACCTTAGCTTCAGCACGATCTGCACGCTGAGTATCCTTCATCCATGTGTCCTCTGCTCTCGCACGCTTAGCTGACTCTTCCTTCAAGTCATCTTTTAGCTTTCCAACTTCAGTCTTCATCTTCTCATTCTCAGCCAATAGCTCCTCTTGATGTCTTTCTGTGTGAACAAGGTTCCATTTCGTGTTCCCAAGTCATGAGTTGAATTCCTGAATCTCCACATCCTTCTGCTCTATAGTAGCCTGACGCATCTCAGCTAACTCCTTCAGCTCCTCAATCTTATCATGTAATTCTATATTACGGTCGTATAGCTCGTCATACATCTCGACTGATATGGAGTTTGGTGAAAACTCCACAGGATCCTCTTCCTCATCCTCTACCTCTATCTCCTCAGAGTTTTCCTCCCAGGGATCAGACACAGGCTCATTCTCCTATCCTTCCTCAGTAACCAACAGAGAAGGCTCCCTATGAATCAACTGCTCCCAAACCACATGAACATCTCGGGGGTCCATGAGACTCTAGGTACCTGAGGTATCTCTTCCCTAGCTCGACTGGATCCTTTAACGTTAGACATCCTGAAAACAAAATACTTTTAAGTTTAATTTATTATGTGACATTCTTCGATATTCGTGAGTACATAAGTTATTAACACATAGCACATAAAGTCTTTTATTGTTTATCTTTAATGGATGTCTTAATCCATTCCTTAAAACTCGATAAGAGTTTGACACAACTATGTTTTTTGTATCCTTAAAGGTTACTTCCTAAGATTTCCCCCACCTAAGGTTCATAACCTAAAGCTTTGATACCAACCTGTGACATTCCCAAATCTGGGTACTCCATTCCCAATGGATTTGGTACTCACTATCCAAAACAATTACATCTAACTACCCATAATAAAGGATAAATACATAACTTAAATAACTTAAACAATAGTCTTCCCCATTAAAGGGTTACATCAACTTAAAACAATCCCAGGTAATCTAACCTTAAACTATTACATAAGTCTGCGGAATACATCACAAAATAACATAAGTCTTATAACATAAATTCAGTTAAGTAAATTCACATAAGTTTTCATCACTTGGACATCTTACCCTTTCCTTTGGTAGAAGATGGCTCATCAACTTTCTCAACTTTAGTTGCAGTGTTAATTGCAAGAGTGAGCAAACAATTGCTCACTAATATAAAGAATAATAATCGCAACAACATGAGGTTAAGCAATGAATACTAAATAATAGAGAACTTATTCTACAAATCAAGAATAAAAAACAAGTTCAACATTTATCTGAGAGTCTTAAGACCATGAATTATGTCCCCGGTAATTAGGTATTTTTACCTCAACCTTAACAGTCATTTAGACTATACAGACTCTTCCTTACGTACTTAGGGGGATCAACCCTTTGTACCATATATTGTGCACAAACATCTAAACGCTAACACGTACATAATCCCCTATATTAGGGTTGTTCATCTCAGTTTGACTTTAGGATTTTCGCACTAAAGAAAGTTTAGTTTGGAACTAGCTTATCAGTGATTCTAGAATTTTAAAACACTCATCAATTATGGATTAGTCCAATCACTAAAGATTTATTAGCTATTCGAGGGTTCAACATGACAATATAAGATTGAACAATGATACTTAAGTCAAAGTTTGAATAGTAGCAATATACAGCTGAATAGACATTGTATGTACAAAGTATTACATCCAAAAGAGTAAGAAAACATCTTTAGGACAATGATCTTCAACAATTTATGCTTTAAATAGAAAAAACAAAAGTTAAAAATGTGAAACTCGCTCAATATAAAGAATTAGAATACAAGAGCTTGCACAATCATAAACAAGATGGAACCAAAAACTTACTCAACTTAAATATACGATTTAGGAACTTTCAATAATGAAAAATGAGAGTTAAAGAACTTGCTCGAAAACAAAAAGTAATAGAGTTATGAAACTTGCATCCATTATAAAGAGAATGAAGTTAGGAAACTTGCAATAATGAAAAATGAGAGGTTAAGAACTTGCTCGACAACAAAAAGTAATAGATTTATGAAACTTGCATTCATTATAAAGAGAATGAAGTTAGGAAACTTGCCTCGTACGTAAGCTACACAAGTTTAATAATGTTCTCCAAACATCCTACATATACCATTAGAGTAACATCATCGATTAGCTATAATAGGTTCAATTCTCATAACCTTTAACTTAAGGTCTAACCATATTGGTTAACCACACAACACGAATCTGAAAACTCACTATCATATAATATAAAACATTAGCATTCTATTCTCACCTCTAACTCTTACAAACATCAATTTTCAATCATTATATAACTGTTAAGTAATTACTTACAAATCTTCATTTTTGGTATTACAATACATTACAATCAGTTATTATATCTTATGGTATGATTTAACATCTTATCATGCATACTAAACTAGGTTAGGTCATCATATTATAGACTATAACTAAAAAAAAACATTGTCACTTACTCAGGTATAAAGTAGCAATGCACGCCTTCTGCTCCTTAACTTGGTGGCAATTGCTGGTCTTTGCTTTCGACCTCGAAACCCAACAGGTAGCAGAATTGCATGCGTTTACGCTTTTAATTATCGAAGACAATTGCGCTAATACGCTAAAACACAAACTACAAGAACTCACCCTCATTACAACCCAAACTCCAATTTTCCTCAATTTTTACATAAATTAATATACCCAAAAGCTAGAATTTTGTTACCAATAACACCAAGCATACATTTCATGATTCTACTAATATAAACATTATATAAAATCAATTTCTAAGGATCAAAAATTATGTTTTTAATAATTTCTTCATATTTCAATACTTTTAGCGAATTCAATCACCAAATCCCTAATTCTTAATCAAATCACACCATTTCAGTTACATTGTTTTCGTTTTCCAATATATTAACCATATCAGTCATCAATTTATAGATTCTACCATGAACCCCTAACCAATTTCAGCCTTAAATTGAACCAAAATATACATAATATCTCATATTCCAATTTCTTCATTTTAAATCATGATTTCTATGAATTTGATCACTAAAAATTGTTTGTAGATGACAACTAACAGATTCTACAAGATTATACACACATATAATCAATATCTTAAACAACAATTCAACAAAAATCCCAATTATAGAGAATAAGATTATAAAACCAAAACTTGGAAATTAGGAGTAAATTATACCTTTAATCCTTGATTATTGGAAAGAAGAATGATAGAGAATTGCTTATTTTCCCTTGGTTCTCTAACTCCTTTCCACTCTCAATTCCTTCCTCTGATTCCCTCTCAATTTCTCTGTGTTTTCCTTCCTCGTTAAACTCTCTGTATTTCTTAGCCTTAAGGAAAAATACGTATAGGATTAAACTAATATAGGTATCTCTCCCACGCACTCTTCAGTTAAAAAAACAAAGAGCCTATATCAGTTATATTGTGTCAAATGCCACAAGGCCATGTTTAGCAACAACTTAGATTAGGTTTCTAATTTATTTTTATATTACTTATATTATATAGTTCCATTTATCACACATTTTTATTTATCTAATTTTAATAACTTACAATTACAATTATATTTTCTATTATAATTATATTTATGCTTAACAAATTATTACATGTCTAATTTAATTATTAAATTAAACTAGAACATCAATTTTTTTTAATTTAATTATTTCCTTAAATATTAAACAATTTATTTAATTTAATTATTTCATTAAATTAAATCTTCAAATAATAAAATTAACATTCATTACTTTAGTTAACATACACACTTAACTAAATTATTACACCATAATTTCTTCAATTATTTATTTATCTCAACAAATAAAGCAATTAAAATATTTATTTAATTCAATAAATATTTAAATTAATTACAAAATTCTCGTTCGTTACATCCTTCCCTCCTTAAAAGGAATCTGTCCCCAGAATCAAGACTAACAATATTCATTCGTTATAGTGTCGTTCTCCAGTATGTTGGGACAAGGTGGGTGAAGCAACGTTGTTGGGACCAGAAATGGTACGCATGACTACGAAAAAGATTCAAATGATCCGACAACGTATACAAACCTCACAAGATCGATAAAAGAGTTATGTTGATCTTCTTTAAAGAGACGTTGAATTCAATGTTGGAGATCGTGTATTGTTACGTGTTGCTCCATGGAAAGGAGTTACGAGATTTGAAAAGAGAGGAAAGCTCAACCCTTGCTTCATTGGTCCATTTGAAATCCTCGATCAAGTAAGAACTGTGGCCTATAGACTCGCCTTACCGCTAAGTATGTCTCATGTTCATAACGTTTTTCACATATCCATGCTACGTAAATATATGAAAGACCCGAACTACATTATGGAATTAGAACCAAACGAGATAGCAGAGGATTTAACGTATGAGGAGGTACTTGTTAAAATTTTGGAAAACAAGGAACATATTTTACGCTCAAAGGTTATACCTCAAGTCAAAGTTTTATGGAGAAACCACGATATTGAGGAAATGACCCGGGAGTTAGAATCTGAAATAAAAACAAGGTATCCTCACCTTTTCAACATACCAGGTACGTACATCAATTTTGAGGACGAAATTTCATAAGGAGAGGAGGTTGTAAGACCCTAACGATTTATGAATATATATTTAATTTCTCTAATTATTATTTTGAATAATAAGGTGTTGATTTGATATAATGCTTTAGTTATGAGTGATATGTGCAAATTTTGTAAAGTAAGCAAGTTGTCATATAATATTCGTTTGGTCGGGGAATATTTATACGACGACGCAATCATTGGTGGACCGCATAACAGAATAACTGTTGGATATAAAAAGTGACAGAAATAAACTTTTTATAAAAATAACGGCAAAACTTTTACCGTTAACTGTTGAAATATCCGGTGATAAAAGTACATCAATATGTGTGATTGCACAGTAGCACACTATATTGCACAATATCTTTGATTATTGATTCTTACGTAAGAAGTCACTCAGTTTCATTCAATAATTGCCACAGTAATTATTGCATAGTATCTCATATTATTGATTCAAGTATTGTCGCAATATCATCTGCATAATATTTTATATTATTAAATCAATAATTAACATGACACAATTATTCATATTATTAGTTAGCATTATTGGCAATGTCTAGAAAATTCTGTAGAGGAAAGGGGTTAGGTTATATAATTACGTGCCAATAAGGATAAATCTTTATCAGAAAGCGCCCTCTTTCCTGGGAATGATATGGTTGTTAATATTGTGAGCTTATAATATTATTTATGAATACTTATTATGTGGTGGATATTGATTCAATTTTGATAGAAATGAAGGAATTTAGCATGAGATATTTGTTAAAAGTTTGGCATATTTTTCTGTAGAATTACAATTATTTTTTCTGATAAATATTCATTCAAATATATTATTATAATATATTATAATTATTTAAATAATAATATTATTATAATATATATTTAAGCATGTGAATATGTTAAAGGTAAGTGGAGGTGAGAAGCTAGCTTTGCATTCTTTTATTTTTCAAAATTGTACTGCATTTCCTTTTTCAAAACCATGTGCTGGTATTTCTCCTACAAAGGCAATGCAATTCTTTCTCCAAATTGTGGGCCCTAACCATTTAAAATGAGAGGAGTTAGGCAGAGAAAGTGAGAGGTTACGCCGATTAGGCGAAGAAAGAAAAAAAAGGTTAGGCAGGAAATTTTCTTTTTCCCTCCGTGCTGCACTATATAAGGGGAGTAACCCTCCTTCCTCAACACACTATTAAAATATCAGAAATTCTTATTCTATAGTATTTACTTTTATTCTATAGTATTTTTGCACTATAGTATTTACTTTTAAAACCACCACCGACGGTCCAGATTGATTTACTTTTAATACCACCATCAATGGTCCATATTGATTTACTATTAAAACCACCATCAATGGTCCAGATTGGTTATCTATTAAAACCACCATCGACGGTCCATAAAAATAGTAAATCTTCCTATGGAATACTAAGTCAAACTTACAATAAATGCCTCATAACAATCCCTATATTTATACCAAAAATTGAATAAATATTTACCACAAATTATTTATCTTTAATAATCACATTATTAATCTATTAACGATTATTCATCATTAATATTATAACTCACAATATTTAACAACTAGATCATTCCCAGGAAAGAGGGGGCTTTTCGATAAGGATTTCTCCCTATTGGCGCGCAAGTAGGTGACCAAACCTCTCCTCGACAGAACTTTCTAGACATCATCAATATTGCAAATAATAATATGAATAACTTTGTCGTCTCAATTATTGATTTAATAATATAAAATATTAATATTGTGACAATAATTGACTCAAATAACGTGAGATACTATGCAGCAATTACTGTAGCAATAATTGAGTATAACTAAGTGACTTTTCATGTAAACATTAATAATTAATACCGTGTGCTACTATGCAACCATGCGTATTACTATACTTTTACCACCGAGTAGTTCAACAATTTAACGGTAAAACTTTTGCCATTATTTTTATAAAAATATTTTTGTCCTTTTCTAACTACGATAATACTTCCGTTGTGGGGTCCACTAATAATTGTATCGTCGTACGAATATTCCCTGTTAAAAAGAATATTTGCCGACCAATCAAATATTTTATATCAACTTGCTTACTTTTCAAAATTTTCAAATATTACCCACAACTATAACATTATATCATATCCGCACCATAATATTCAAAAATATATTTCGAGAAAAAATTATTCTTTATTCAAAAAAGTTGGGGTCTTACAACCTCCCTTTCTTATGAAATTTCGTCCTTGAAATTAGGGTACATACCTGATATGTCGAAGATGTGAGGACACCTTGATTTCATTTCAGATCCTAACTCCCAGGTCATTTCCTCCACGTCGTGATTTCTCCACAAAACTTTGACTTGAGGTATAACCTTGGAGCGTAGAATATGATCCTTCTTATCCAAGATTTTAATAGGTACCTCTTCATACGTTAAATCTTCCGCTATCTCGTTCGGTTCTAATTCAATAATGTGGTTCGGGTCTTTCACATATTTACGTAACATAAATATATGAAAAACGTTATGAACACGAGACATACTTGGCGGTAAGGCGAGTCTATAAACCACAGTTCCTACTCGATCGATGATTACAAATGGGCCAATGAATCGAGGATTAAGCTTTTCTCTCTTTCCAAATCTCGTAACTCCTTTCCATGGAGCAACACGTAACAACACATGATCTCCAATATTGAATTCCACGTCCTTTCGATGAAGATCAACATAACTCTTTTGTCGATCTTGTGAGGTTTTTATACGTTGTCAGATCGTTTGAATCTTTTCTGTAGTCATACTTACCAACTCCGGTCCCAACAACGTTGCATCACCCACCTCAACCTAGCATACTGGAGAACGACACTTTTTTTCATACAACGCCTCAAATGCAGCCATGCCAATACTTGCTTGATAATTGTTGTTGTAGAAAAACTCCACCAATGGTAAGAACTTGTCCCAACTTCCTTTGAAGTCAAAGACACAGATTCTTAATAGATCCTCAAGAGTTTGAATAGTCCTCTCTGACTGCCCGTCTGTTTGAGGATGATATGTCGAATTGAATCATAAATCTGTGCTCATAGCTTTTTACAAACTAACCCAAAATCTTGAAGTGAATCTTGGGTCTCGATCAGAAACTATTGATACTGGCATGCCATACAGTCTTACAATCTCATTTATGTACATACGAGTAAGACGTTCAAGTGTATAAGTTTCTCGTATCGGTAAGAAATGAGCAGACTTGGTCAATCTATCAACAATGACCCAAATTGCATCTATGCCTTGAGAAATCTTGGGAAGACCAGTAACGAAATCCATGGTAATGTAATCCTACTTCCATACTGGAATTTCAAGTAGTTGCAATGGACCTTTTAGCACTTGATGCTCCGCCTTGACTCGTTGACAAGTTAGACACCTTGAGATAAACCCCGTTATCTGTAAGACCCCAACTTTTATGAATAAAAATGAATTTTCTATAAATATCATTTTTGAATAATATGGAATAAATTTGATATAATGTTATAGTTGTGGGTAATATTTTTAAATTTTTCAAAGTACGCAAGTTGTTATATAATATTCGATTGGTCGGGGAATATTCGTACGACGGCACAATCATTGGTGGACCCCACAACAGAATTATTGTCGGATTGAGAAAACGACAAAAATATTTTATTAAAAATAACGGCGGAAGTTTTATCATTAATACTGTTGAACTACTCGGTAGTAAAAGTACAGTAATACGCGTGGTTGCATAGTAGCCCACAGTATTGATTATTGATGCTTACGTGAGAAGTCATTCAGTTTTATTCAATTATTGTCAATATTTTTTATATTATTAAATCAATAATTGAGATGACAGAGTTATTAATATTATTATTTTCAATATTAAGGATGTCTAGAAGTTCTGCCAATGAGAGGTTTGGTCACCTAATTGCGCGCCAATAGGGAGAAATCCTTATTAGAAAGCCCCTCTTTCACGAGGAGCGACCTAGTCGATTAATAGTGTGAATAATAATAATGATGATGAAGTTTTGTTTTATTAGTATTATTAATGTAATAAAATGCAAAAAGTTTTTATATAAAGCAGAATACTTTTATAAAGTTATTCATTTTATTAGGCTAATAGTAAAATCTTTTATATAAAAGCGAATACTTTTATAAAGTTATCTGCTTTTATTAGACATAATAATTAGATTATATTATATTTTATTATGCATAGTGTTTGCATAGTAAAATCTTTTTAAAATGTATTCGTTTTATTAGATTATAAATAGAATATATTATATTTTATTGTAAGCCAATCTGGACCGTTCATGGATTGGTTACTATTCAGTCCATTCTTCTATAAATAGAAGCTCATTCCTTCATTATTTCTTACGAATTCACTGAAACTCTAGAGAGAGAAACTGTAGAGAGAATTATTCTTCTATAAGCTTGAGCGTATTTCTTTAGCGTTTAAGAAAGCTTTGTGCGTAGTGCAAGTTTCTTCAAGTATATCCCCGCCCTACCGTCGGAGTACTCTTCTTTATAAGGTAAGTGGTATTTTTTTTCTTTTCATATTCATGAAGAGAACTTCTGTTATTCTATTTTTACTATTCTGTTGGAATAACCTGTATACGCGGTCTACCCTATACTTGGTGAAATTCTGTTGTTATTCCATTCTTTATTATTACATTGAAATATCACATGTCTGAGAGTTTTGTGGGACTGGTTCCGTCTTTATTATTACATCGGAATATCCTATCTCATGTGTTTTACGCCGGACTGGTTTAAATCTTTATTATTTTGTTGGAATATCATGTATCATGCGTTTCGCTTAGGACTGATTCTCGTTATTTATTATTACATTGGAATAACTTTGTTTATCTCAAGTAATCTTTAAATGCATGGTGATTTGTTTTATTCCATTCTTTATTATTACATTGGAATATCCTCGCCGGTCGTATTACGTCCCACTGTGTTCCGTTATTTATTATTTTGTTGGAATAACCTGTCTATGCGAAGTATCGTATGCATGGTGATTTCTTTTGTTATTCCATTTTTATTATACTTAGTTGGTTAAAGTTTTGACTTATACTCCATGAAATTAGTGGAATATCCTTGATATTTGCGTTTCATCTAGTATCTTTTCATGAAAATATTCTTCTGAGCATTCTTGAATTTTACTCTACAAAGAAGTATCATGATGATAATTTGGACGTTATTAGTTCCTGGATAAATTAATTCTTGAACTTGTTTTATTGAATTCTTATATCATTGTCATCATCCTCATGTTTATATTTTATTAAAAGTCATCTGTGGCCTGTAGTGCATAGATGGACTTGGTATGATTATGACCAGGGATTATTTGGTATAATCATGACCGTAATGTTTATAAATGATGTGGTAAAAGTCCTCATTGGCCCGTAGTGCATTGATGGACAATTGTTGGCAAGATCATGACCATTGATGAATACACGAATATCCTTGGCCCGTAGTGCATGGATAATTTGTGGCTGTGATACTAATGAATATCCTTGGCCATAGTGCAGGGAAGATGTGGATTATTTATTAAGCTGAGTCCCAGCGATAAAAGTGATGAAAAACTTTTTAAATCATAAAAGATAGTAGATTTTATTCTCTACTTGACTCTTTTAATAGATTGCATGTTCCGCTGTAGTTAAACTTGATGTCTATTGTATTTTATCAGTTTAACATTGTTGAAGACTAATGATAATTTATTCTGCATTAGAAGTCATAATATTTCTTACTGGGCTAGTTGAGCTCACTCTTTCTTTCACTGTTCTCTTCAGAAAATGAGAATGTAGCCGGGACTAGTCGGGGAACGGAGTGACGGTCCAGATGATAGTATTAGTAGTCCTCACTATTCTATTAAATAGTGTGACAATAAATGTACTGAGGACTTATTCTGAGAGTGGATATTGTCTAGATGACAATATTTGTATTAAAACTCACAGCTTTCTTGTTGTATATTAAAGATTGTATTTGTATTATGTACCATGTATTTGGTGACTCAGAATAGGTAATGTATACCTATTTTGGGGGCGTCACAGTTGGTATCAAAGCTTAAGGATACGATCCCTGGCTGAGATGTGAGACAAGAACTAGGAGGGGAGAGACGGGGAATTCATTCGCTAGTATGACCTACCTAAGTCTATTTGATATTTAATTGGTCGGTCAGAGTATAGGGATAATATGTGATATGTTAATTAACCCTTGTTTTGTGGCAGTGTTTGAAAATGGTATCCGAGAATGTTGAGAACATCAATGGAGCACAAGAGACCGTTGAGTCTCCACAGATCAATAATCAGGATAATATGCATCAGGAAGGCGACAATCCTCAGGCAAACAACAACACTGACCAAATGATGAACGATGGAATGTTCCGAGGCTTCATGCAATTCATGCAACATCAGGCGAGAGTGGCTTCTGTCCAAAATGCAGGTGGAAACACTGGCAACTCTCGGACGATCACCGCCAAACAGTTCAAGGAGCTGGGACAACCGGAGTTTTTTGCAGAGACAAAACCACTTAAGGCGGAGACGTGGATAAAATAGATCAACAAGATATTTGATGTCTTGGGTTGCTTCGAGGAGCAAAAGGTTCCCTTTGCTACCTTCATGTTATGCGGCGAGGGCGTATTCTTGGTGGGAATCAGAAAAAGCGTACTCAACTTTGTCATGACCGAAGATGTCTTGGGAAAAGTTTCAAGAAATGTTCAACGACAAGTACTTTCCCGAAAGTATTCGTCACATGAAAGAGGAAGAGTTATTTAAACTGGAGCAAAACAACATGACCGTGTCGCAGTACGAAGCCAAGTTTGCCGAGCTATCCCGGTTTGCGTCCCATTTGGTTGATAATGAGGAGAGAATGAAGCGAATTTTTCTAAGAGGTTTGAAACCCGAGATACGTCAATATCTTATCTCTCATAAACTGTGTTTGTATTCAGATGTTGTTAATAGGGCTCAGTTATTGGAGAACGATAATGAGTCAACCCAACCAAAAGAGAGCGGTAAAAAAATGATAATACCGGTGATAATAATTGATCCATCGAAGCGGTGACAATAAGCGTGGAGGAATCAACATGCGAAAATGGTAACCACTTGGCCGGGTAATCATGGCCAAAGCAATAAGAATGGACATTTCAAGAAGAGGAGATTTAACAATGATGGAAAGACGTCGAAGATCGGCCTTTGTTGTTAAGGAAGGAGAACGACCACCTATCATATGCTTCAAATGTGGAGGGAGGGACACATCAAATCAAACTGCATGATGTCATCCAAAGCATGTTATAATTGTGGAAGAGAAGGTCACCTAGCCCGATTTTGTCATTCATCAAGACAAGCTCGGCTAGGATGGAGGCACCATAGGGCGCCTCTTGAAAAGTCAAAGCCAGATGGTGCAAGGAGACCGCGTTTATCGTGACCTCCCGAAAGCGAGGAACCCGAACGAGGTCATCACGGGTAAGCTTATCATAAACTCTAGAGAAGTTTATACCTTATTTGATACCGCCTACCCTTTTTTTATTTCTCCTACTTGCGCTCAACGTTTAAATTTGACTCAGGAGAAATTAGACTTTGACTTATCTATTGAAACTCAGTTGGGAGAAACCTTCATTACATCCACTGTTTATAAGTCTTATTTGGTTCAAATCGGTACCCTCACATTACCTGTCGATCTTATTTCATTGAAAATACTTGCATTTGACGTAATTCTAGGGATTGATTGGTTAACCACTCATCATGCAAAAATTGATTATTTTCGTAAGGTTGTTAGCTTTCATATTCCTAACCAACCTATTATGCGAATTCAAGCAACCAAACCATTAAAATCAATTCCAATCATCTCAAGCCATAAAGCTATTCATTTATTAAAAAATGGATGTTAAGCTTTCTTAGCTCATGTCACGGATCTAAACAAAAATACGTCAGTTTTGAATGATATTTCTATTGTTAATGAATTTCCTGACGTATTCCCTAAAGAACTTCCTGGCCTACCCCCAGAGCGTGAAATTGAATTTTGTTTTGACCTTGAACCCGGTACAAAACCCATTTCCAAATCTCCATATCGAATGGCTCCTATTGAACTTCAGGAGTTAAAGACCCAACTACAGGAATTGTTAGACATCGGTTTCGTTTGTCCTAGTACTTCTCCTTGGGTTGCTCCTGTTCTATTCGTGAAGAAGAAAGATGGGAGTATGCGACTTTGTATTGATTATCGGGAGTTGAATCATGTCACCATCAAAAATAAGTACCCATTGCCACGTATTGATGATCTGTTTGACCAGTTGCAAGGCGCCAAATTCTTTTCAAAGATTAATCTTCGTTTCGGATATCACCAATTGAAGATTAGAACCGATGACATTCCAAAGACGGCTTTCAGAACTCGATACGGGCATTATGAATTCCTAGTCATGTCTTTTGGATTGACTAATGCTCCTGCTGCCTTCATGGATATGATGAACCGAGTATTCAAGGAATATTTGGATCACTTTGTGGTCGTCTTTATTGATGACATCCTTATTTATTCCAAAAACCGTGAAGATCATGAGAAACACTTGAGGCTGATACTCCAAAAGCTTCGTGAATATAAACTTTATGCTAAGTCGAAGAAATGCGAGTTCTGGCTTGAGAAAGTAGCATTCCTTGGGCACGTGGTATCAAGTCATGGAATATCTGTTGACCCAACAAAGATTGAAGCTATTCAAAGCTGGGAGCAACCTAAATCAATGACCGAAGTACGTAGCTTTCTCGGCTTAGCTGGTTATTATCGGAGATTCGTGGAAGAGTTTTCTCGAATCGCTACTCCCTTAACTCAGCTGACTCGAAAAGATACAAAATTCGGTTGGAGTGAGGAATACGAGAAGAGTTTTCAAGAACTCAAGAGGAGGCTCATTTCAAAGACTGTTACGACAATACCATCCGGCTCGGAGGATTTGTCATCTCAATGATGCTTGAGCAAAAGGGTTAGGATGTGTTCTCATGCAACATGGGAAAGTCATAGCCTATGCCTCTCGACAACTCAAAGAATATGAGAGGAATTATCCTACTCATGATCTAGAGTTGGCAGTTGTTGTCTTCGCACTTAAAATTTGGAGGCATTACTTGTATGGGGAGAAAATGGAGATCTTTACGGATCATAAAAGCCTCAAATATTTCTTCACACAAAAGGAACTAAACATGCCACAATGACGTTGGCTTGAACTATTGAAAGATTATGATCATACCATCCAATGCCATCCTAGAAAAGCGAATGTGATAGCTGGCGCATTGAGTAGAAGATCATATGTGGGTACGAGTGCAATATTGTCTACGCAAAGGCCCATTTTGTATGACTTGCAAAGGATGGAGATAGAGATAAAGACTCCAAGGACCCAAGTGATGATGGTGAATATACGAGTGGAACCGACTTTAATCAATAAAGTTAAAGCTGCTCAAGCTACAGACCTGGAGCTAATGCATTTGAGGAAGAAAGTACAAGAAGGTGCTCTGCCGGAAGCAAGAATCGACGAAGAAGGAATAATTTGAGTCAACTCCAGACTTTGTGTTCCTAACAACCCTGAGTTAAAGTATAAAATCATAATGGAGGCGCATAACACACCATTTGCAATCCATCCTGGGAGTACTAAAATGTATCATGATCTTCAACATACATTTTGGTGGGGTAATATGAAGAGAGAGATAGCGCTGTTTATCTCAAGGTGTCTAACGTGTCAACGAGTCAAGGCGGAGCATCAAGTACCAAAAGGTCCATTGCAACCACTTGAAATTCCAAAATGGAAGTGGGAGCACATTACCATGGATTTCGTTACTGGTCTTCCCAAGGTTTCTCAGGGTATAGATGCAATTTGGGTCATTGTTGATAGATTGACCAAGTCTGCTCATTTCTTACCTATACGAGAAACTTATACACTTGAACGTCTTGCTCGTATGTACATAAACGAGGTTGTAAGATTACATGGTATGCCAGTATCCATAGTTTCTGATTGAGACCCAAGATTCACTTCACGATTTTGGGTTAGTTTGCAAAAAGCTATGGGCACGGATTTACAATTTAGTTCGGCATATCATCCTCAAACGGACGGACAATCAGAGAGGACTATTCAAACTCTTGAAGATTTATTAAGACTCTGTGTCCTTGACTTCAAGGGAAGTTGGGACAAGTTCTTACCATTAGTGGAGTTTTCCTACAACAACAGTTATCAAGCAAGCATTGGCATGGCTCCATTCGAAGCGTTGTATGGAAGAAAGTGTCGTTCTCCAGTATGCTAGGATGAGGTGGATGAAGCAACGTTGTTGGGACCGAAGTTGGTACGTATGACTACGAAAAAGATTCAAACGATCCGATAACGTATAAAAACCTCACAAGACCGACAAAAGAGTTATGATGATCTTCATCGAAAGGACGTGGAATTCGATATTGGAGATTATGTGTTGTTACGTGTTGCTCAATGGAAAAGAGTTACGAGATTTGGAAAGAGAGGAAAGCTCAATCCTCGATTCATTGGCCAATTTTTAATCCTCGATCGAGTAGGGACTGTAGCCTATAGACTTGTTTTACTACCAAGTATGTCTCGTGTTCATAACATTTTTCATATATCCATGTTACGTAAATATGTGAAAGACCCGAATCACATTATTGAGTTAGTACCGGATGAAATAGTGGAAGATTTAACGGATGAAGAGGTTCCTGTTCAAATCTTGGATAAGAATGAACATATTCTACGCTCCAAGGTTATACCTCAAGTCAAAGTTTTATGGAGGAACCACAATGTTGAGGAAATGACCTGGGAGTTAGAATCTAAAATGAAATCAAGGTATCCTTACCTCTTTGACATACTAGGTACGTACCCTAATTTCGAGGGCGAAATTTCATAAGAAGGGGAGATTGCAAGACCCCAACTTTTATGAATAAAAATGAATTTTCTATAAATATCATTTTGAATATTATGGAATAAATTTGATATAATGTTATAGTTGTGGGTAATATTTATAAATTTTGCAAAGTACGCAAGTTGTTATATAATATTCGATTGGTCGGAGAATATTCGTTTTAACATGGAATATCCGTACGACGGCACAATCATTGGTGGACCCCACAACAGAAATATTGTCAGATTGAGAAAATAACAAAAATATTTTATTGAAAATAACGGCAGAAGTTTTATCGTTAATCTTTTGTTGAACTACTTTCGGTAGTAAAGTAATGATGTCTGGCATTGGTTGCATAGTAGCACACGGTATTGATTATTGATGCTTACGTGAGAAGTCATTCGGTTTTATTCATTATTGTTTATATTTTATATATTATTAAATTAATAATTGAGATGACGAGTTATTAATATTATTATTTGCAATATTAAGGATGTCTAGAAGTTACGCGAGGAGAGGTTTGGTCACCTAATTGCGCGCCTGATAGGGAGAAATCCTTATTAAAAGCCCCTCTTTCTCAGGAATGACACGAATGGATTAATAGTGTGAATAATAATAATGATGATGAAGTTTTGTTTTATTAGTATTATTAATGTAATAAAACAAAAAGTTTTTATATAAAGCGAGAATACTTTTATAAAGTTATTCGTTTTATTAGGCTAATAGTAAAATCTTTTATATAAAATAGAATACTTTTATAAAGTTATACATTTTATTAGACAATAATTAGATTATATTATATTTTATTATGCATAGTGTTTGCATAGTGCTTGCATAGTATTTGCATAGTAAAATCTTTTTAAAAGTTATTCGTTTTATTAGATTATAAATAGAATATAATATATTTTATTGTAAACCAATCTGGACCGTCCGTTTAAAGTAAATCGATCTGGACCGTTCATGGATTGGTTACTATTCAGTCCATTCTTCTATAAATAGAAGCTCATTCCTTAATTATTTTCTTACGAATTCACTGAAACTCTAGAGAGAGAAACTGTAGAGACAATTATTCTTCTATAATCTTGAGCGTATTTCTTTAGCGTTTAAGAAAACTTTGAGCATAGTGCAAGTTTCTTCAAGTATATCCCCGCCCTACCGTCGGAGTACTCTTCTTTATAAGGTAAGGGGTATTATTTTTTTTTTATATTCATGAAGAGAACTTCTGTTATTCTATTCTTTATTATTCTGTTGGAATAACCTGTATACGCGGTCTACCCTATACTTGGTGAAATTCTATTGTTATTCCATTCTTTATTATTCTATTGGAATATCCTGTCGATGCGTTTTACGCTGGACCTGGTTCCGTCTTTATTCTTTTGTTGGAATATCATGTCTGTACGTTTTACGTCAGACCTGGTTTCGTCTTTATTATTTTATTGAAATATCACATACTGTGCCTTTTTACGTGGGACTTCGATTCCGTAATTTATTATTACATTGGAATAACTTTGTATATCTGGAATACTGCATGCATAGTGATTTACATTGTTATTCCATTCTTTATTATTCTATTGGAATATCACATTAGGGGTCGCGTATTACACTTTGACTGAGTTCCGTTATTTATTATTTTATTGGAATAACTTTATCTGTCTGAAATCCGCATGCATGGTGATTTCTTTTGTTATTCCATTTTTTATTATACTCAGTTGGTTAAAGTTTTGACTTCTATACTCCATGAAATTAGTGGAATATCCTTGATATTTGCGCTTCATCCATATCTTTTCATGGAAATATTCTTACGAGCATTCTTAAATTTTACTCTACAAAGAAGTATCATGTTGACAATTTGGACGTTATTAGTTCCTGGATAAATTAATTCTTGAACTTGTTTTATTGAATTCTTATATCATTGTCATCATCCTCATGTTTATATTTTTATTGAAAGTCATCTGTGGCTTGTAGTGCATAGATGGACTTGGTATGATTATGACCAGGGATTATTCGGTATAGTCATGACCGTAATGTTTACAAATGATGTGGTAAAAGTCCTCATTGGCCCGTAGTGCATTGATGGACAGTTGTTGGCATAATCATGACCATTGATGAATACACGAATATCCTTGGCCCGTAGTGTATGGATAATTTGTGGTTGTGATACTAATGAATATCCTTGGCCATAGTGCAGGGAAGATGTGGATTATTTATTAAGCTGAGTCCCAGCGATAAAAGTGATGAAAAAAAATTTTAAATCATAAAAGATAGTAGATTTTATTCTCTACTTGACTCTTTTAATAGATTACATGTTCCGCTGCAGTTAAACTTGATGTCTATTGTATTTTATCAGTTTAACATTGTTGAAGACTAATGATAATTTATTCTGCATTATCTTAGTCATATTATTTCTTCTTGGGCTAGTTGAGCTCACCCTTTCTTTCATTTGTTCTCTTGAGAAATGAGAACGTGGCGGGACTAGTCGGGGAACGGAGTGACGGTCCAGATGATAGTATTAGTAGTCCTCACTATTTTGTTAAATAGTGTGATAATAAATGTACTGAGGACTTATTCTGAGAGTGGATATTATCTAGAAGACAATATTTGTATTAAAACTCACAGCTTTCTTGTTGTATATTAAAGATTGTATTTGTATTCTGTACCATTTATTTGGCGGCTCAAAATAGGTAATGTATACTTATTTTGGGGGCGTCACATTATCTCTCTCTTCATATTGCTCCACCAAAATGTATGTCGAAGATCATGATATATTTTGGTACTCCCAGGATGGATTGCAAACGGTGTGTTGTGCGCCTCCATCATGATTTTATACTTCAAGTCAGAATCGTTAGGAACACAAAGTCTGGAGTTGAATCGAAGTATTCCTTCTTCATCGATTCTTGCTTCCGGAATAGCACCTTCTTGCACTTTCTTCCTCATATGCATTAGCTCCAAGTCTATAGCTTGAGCAGCTTTTAACTTTATTAATTAAAGTCGGTTCTACTCGTATATTCGCTATCATCACATGGGTCCTTGGAGTCTTTAACTCTATCTCCATCCTTTGTAAGTCATACAAAATGGGCCTTTGCATTGACAATATCGCACTCATACCCGTATATGATCTTCTACTCAATGCGTCAGCTATTACGTTCGCTTTTCCAAGATGGTATTGAATGGTGTGATCATAATCTTTCAACAGCTCAAGCCATCATCTCTGCCGCATGTTGAGTTCCTTTTGAGTGAAGAAATATTTGAGGCTTTTATGATCTGTTTAGATCTCCACCTTCTCTCCATACAGGTAATGTGTGACACCCCCAAAACAGGTATACATCACCCATCTTGAGTCGCCAGATACATGGTACATAAATTCAAATACAACTTAATTATACAACAGTCGTGTAAAATACGACAAAACATAACTGAGAGTTTTAATAAGAATATTGTCATCTAGACAATATCCACACTCAATGGAGTCCTCATTACATTTATTGTCACACTATTTAACAGAATAGTGAGGACTACTAATGCGATCATCTGGACCATCACTCCGTTCCTTGACTCGTCCCAGCTATATTCTCATTTCCTGAAGAGAACAGTGAAAGAAAGGGTGAGCTCAACTAGCACAGTAAGAAATATTATGACTAAGATAATGCAGAATAAATTATCATTAGTCTTCAACAATGTTAAACTGATAAAATACAATAGACAATAAGTTTAGCTGCAACGGAATAAGCAATCCATTAGAAGAGTCAAGTAGAGCATGATATCTACTATCTTCTATGATTTAAAATGTTTTCATCAATTTTTATCGCTTAGACTAAACTTAATAAATAAAATCGAATCATCCCTGCATCACGGCCAAGGATATTCATGTAATCATCAATGGTCATAATCATACCAAGTCCATCTATGCAAATAAGCCAAAGATGACTTTCATCATAATATAAACATGAGGATGATGACAATGAGATACACATTAATCAAACGAAACCAAGGATAAATATTAAAGACTTTAATTTTATCCAAATATTATCAATCACTTAATAAACTCATAATCTAATATTATTAATATTATAACAATATTTTAATCACTTCCTAAACTTATAAACAATTTATTTTAATTGTTTACACTTTACCAAATAATGCATTTAATCATTCAAAAATGCCATACTCCTAAGATTTCATCACCAATGATCAAATCCCTCATCAAAAATCTGCATATACCTTATATAGGATTTCCAAGCCATAAAATCCTATTTTCTAATTTTGTTACTTCACATAACGTATTTAATTCATTTACTCATAACTAGTTCATTTTCATGAAAAATACCAAATCAGTCCCAAAAATATTTCTTTTCTAGTATTTAGCAGAATATAGTCCCATATTGAACATATATTTTTCTTGGAATTTTTAAAATTCATTTACTATTTTTTATATGGCCAAAACTGCCAAATATTTAAACATTTATCATAAACTGTACTTTTGTCCAAAAATTCCAAAATTTACAAGAGTATACTTCTGTTATATATATGTACACCCAATAAAAATTTCACTAATTTTGTAGTTAACCAGAAGGAGTTATAATGGTTTACTTTTAAAATAGTCTTTTCCCACAAAATTCATAACTCCTAATCTATACATCCAAAAATCACCATTTTTGGACACAATTTGGAAAACTCAACAAACTATCTTTTCAAATTTTTCCAGAATTTTTGAGTGTCAGAAAAATTACGAAAGTGCAAATGGATTTTCACCCGCCATGCGGTAATCCACGTAGATAGATCATTTCCACAATTTAATAAGGAATGAATACGAAGGATCATTCACCATGCATGTGGTAATCCACATAGACAAGTTTATTCAACGAAACAATAAGGAATGGAATAACGAAAGAATTCACCGAGCATCGATAAGACATGCATGAGTTATTCCAACAGAATAATAAATAATGGAATCAGGTCATGCGTAAACGCACAGACAGTATATTCTGACATAATAATAAGTATTATCAAACTTGCACCACCTCCCCTAATAGTAAATAATGTGAATCAATAGTTCAATCATGTGAACCAATAGTTATAATCATGTGAAAATATGAATTACAGTATAGTACCTCCATTTATACCTCCATTTTTAACTTAGTCATGCAAGTATTATCAATCTTGCACCAACTCCCCTAATAGTACCAGAATGTGAATCAATAGTACACACATGTGAACAAATAGTTATAATCATGTGAATTAATAGCAATTAATTGCTCATTTATCCGATTAATTACCCGATTGGTCAGTATAATTTCCAGACATCAATTAATATCGAAATAAATGTCGATTTCCACCAACACTAATAATTCTAACACAATGGAACTATCAATTTCATCTTTAATCAACACGAACTTATTCATCATTAATATTATAACTCACAATATTTAACAACCAGGTCGTTCCCAGGAAATAGGGGGCTTTCCAATAAGGATTTCTCCTTATTGGCGCGAATTAGATGACCAAACCTCTCCTTGATAGAACTTCTAGACATTGTAAATATTGAAATTTAATAATATGAATAACTTTGTCGTCTCAATTAATGATTAAATAATATATCATATTATGTAGATGATATTGTGACAATAATTGAATCAATAATATGAGAGATATGATGCAGGAATTACTGTAGCAATAATTGAGTATAACTGAGTGACTTCTCACGTAAGCATCAATAATCAATATTGTGTGCTACTATGCAACCACGGCGTATACCATACATTTACCTCCGGGTAGTTCAATAGTTTA
Organism: Panax quinquefolius; assembly: GCA_020205615.1. Lineage (NCBI taxonomy): Eukaryota > Viridiplantae > Streptophyta > Magnoliopsida > Apiales > Araliaceae > Panax > Panax quinquefolius. The sequence continues at coordinate 398,699 of JAINUW010000326.1, read as the reverse complement.
ACGGTAAAACTTCCACCGTTATTTTTATAAAAGATAATTTCTTCATTTTCTAACTAGAATGATACTTAGTTTTCGAGTCCAAAGAATGATTGTGTCGTCGTACGAATATTCCTTGTTAAAACGAATATTCCCCGACCAATCGAATATTATATAACCACTTGCTTACTTTGCAAAATTTGTAAATATTACCCACAACTATAACATTATATTATATCCATACCATAATATTCAAAAATATATTTTGAGAGAAATTAATCTTTATTCATAAAAGTTGGGGTCTTACAACCTCCCCTTCTTATGAAATTTCGTCCTCAAAATTAGGGTACGTACCTGGTATATCAAAGAGATGAGGATACCTTGACTTCATTTCAGATTCTAACTCTTGAGGTATAACCTTTGAGTGTCGAATATGATCCTTTTTATCCAAGATTTTAACACGTATCTCCTCATACGTTAAATCTTTCGCTATCTCGTCTAGTTCTAATTCAATAATGTGGTTCGGGTCGTCTATATATTTACGTAACATCGATACGTAAAAAAACATTATGAACACGCGACATACTTAGCGGTAAAACAAGTCTATAGGCCACAGTTCCTACTCGATCAAGGATTTCAAATGGGCACATAAAATCGAGGGTTGAGATTTCCTCTCTTCATCGATTATTGCTTCTAGAATAACGTCTTCTTGAACCTTCTTCTTCACATTCATCAGCTCCAGGTCTGTAGTTTGAATGACTTTTAACTTTATAGATTAAAGTCGATTCTACTCGTATATTTGATATCACCACATGGGTCCCTAGAGTCTTTAACTCTATCTTCATCATTGTAAGTTATACGAAATGGATTTTTGTGTTAACAACATCGCACTCGTAAACACATACGATCTTCAACTCAACGCGTCAGCTACCACGTTCGCTCTTCCACGATGATATTGAATGGTATGGTCGTAATCTTTAACAGCTCGAGCCAACGTCTTTGGCGCATTATACGTTCGTTTTGGTTGAAGAAATATTTAAGGGTTGAAGAAATGGGTTTTGTACTGGGGTCAATACAAAATTCGATTTCACGCTCTAGGCTAGAAAGTCTTCAGGAATACGTCAGGAAATTTATTAACAATAGAAATATCATTCAAAACTGTGACTCTCATCCAAGACTTGGATAGTACGTCACATTGATACCTATCAACTTGCCATCGTCATTCACGACGTCGCCTACAGAAAGTCTGGCTTTGGTGCATTCCACACAAGGAAGTCACCAGCGAAAGTCTCAAGGCTCTTTACTTATGGCTTAATATAACAATGATTGACTTTAGTTGTTTGGTTGCTTGAATTCGCATAACAGGTTGATTAGGAATATGAAAACTAACAACCTTACGAAAAGCATGATGAGTAGTTAACCAATCGATTCCTAAAATCACATCAAGGGCAAGTATTTTTAAAGAGATAAGATCGATAGGTAACGTGAAAGTGTTGATTTGAATCAAACAAGATTTATAAATAGTGGAAGTAACAAAGGTTTCTCTCAACGGAGTTTCAACAGATAAATCAAAGTCTAATTTCTCCGGAGTCAAATTTAAACATTGAGCACAAGTAGGAGAAATAAAATAGTGGGTAGAACTGGTATCGAATAAGGTATAAACTTCGCAAGAGTTTATAATTAACTTACCCGTAATAACTTTGTTCGGGTTTCTCGATAAACGCTCTCACTTAAACTACCGGATTTGACTTTGCTATAGAGTACATTCCACCCTTAATTGCTTCGTCACATTCCTGATCCATGATTCGAATCATTACTCTCTGATCCATATCGAATTGTTGTTGATCGCTCTGCACAAGGTAATTCCAAATTCGATGTTGGATTCTCCTAATTGTTGTCCAAAAAGTAAAATCCATTTCATCTATTTTGACCTTATTGGATCGGATGACTTTTTCTACAATATCTACGCGATGTGCGGCTTTTACCCATACATCATCTATTCTCCTTCGTTCAATTGTTTCTTCTTTCATCAGAACTTTGATCATAGCATTCTCAGATTCCAGCTCTAATATCTTATACTCTTCCAAGGAGTGCTTCTGTTCAAGCATCGCACATCGGGTAACATAATTTTGAATTGTTGCATCTCTTTGCTCTACGACCGCCTACCGTTCTTCAGCCTGTTCTTCTAACTCATGAATACGATTTTGAAATTCTAAATTTATATCATAAAATTCTTCTAATAAATTCCCCTCAGGTTCCTCTTCTTCCTCACTCTCAGCTGCTACCTCTACAACTAGCTCAGGTGCAACAATTAGTTCTTCACTCACCACGTACATATCTCTAATTTCTTCTTCGTCCGACATCACATTAACCTGGTTAGTGATTAAAGGTGTCTTGACGGTCCCATTCACTCCATTGTTAACATTTTTAGCTGCCATTTTCAAACATTGCCACAAAACAAGGGTTAATTAACATATCACATCTCAGCCAGGGATCATATCCCTAAGCTTTGATACTAAACTAGTGGCGCCCCCAAAATGTATACATCACCCATCTTCTTGATCGCCAGATATACATGGTACATAAATTCAAATACAACTTAATTATACAACAATGTAGTAAAATATCTGAGAAAACATAGTGAGAGTTTTAATAAGAATATTGTCATCTAGACAATATCCACACTCAATGGAGTCCTCATTACATTTATTGTCACACTATTTAACAGAATAGTGAGGACTACTAATGCTATCATCTGGACCATCACTCCGTTCCTCGACTTTCGTCCCATATATTCTCATTTCACGAAGAAGAGAACGGTGAAAGAAAAGGGTGAGCTCAACTAGCCCAGTAAGAAATATTATGACTAAGATAATGCAGAATAAATTATCATTAGTCTTCAACAATGTTAAACTGATAAAATACAATAGACAACAAGTTTAAGTGCAGTAGAATAAGCAATCCATAAGAAAAGTTAATTAGAGCATGATATCTACTATCTTCTATGATTTAAAATATTTTCATTAATTTTTATCGCTGAGACTCGGCTTAATAAATAAAATTGAATCATCCCTGCATCACGGCCAAGGATATTCATATAATCATCAATGGTTATAATTATACCAAATAATCCCTAGTCATAATCATACCACAACTGTCCATCAATGAACTACAGGCCAATGAGGACTTTCACCACATTCATTTGTCACATTACGGTCATGATTATACCGAAAATCCCTGGTCATAATCATACTAAGTCCATCTATGCACGTAAGCCAAAGATGACTTTCATCACAATATAAACATGAGGATGATGACAATGAGATAAGCATTAATTAAACGAAACCAATGATAAATATTAAAGACTTTAATTTTATCCAAATTTTATCAATCACTTAATAAACTCATAATATAATATTATTAATATTATAACAATATTTTAATCACTTCCTAAACTTATAAACAATTTATTTTAATTATTTATACTTTACCAAATAATGCATTTAATTATTCAAAAATGTCATACTCCTAAGATTTCATCACCAATGATCGAATCCCTCATCAAAAATCTGCATATACCTTATATAGGATTTCCAAGCCATAAAATCCTATTTTCTAATTTTGTTACTTCACATAACATATTTAATTCATTTACTCATAACTAGTTCATTTTCATGAAAAATACCAAATCAGTCCCAAAAATATTTCTTTTCTGGTATTTAGTAGAATATAGTCCCATATTGAACATATATTTTTCTCAGAATTTTTAAAATTCATTTACTATTTTTCATATGGCCAAAAATGCCGAATATTTAAACATTTATCATAAACTGTACTTTTGTCCAAAAATTCCGAAATTTACATAGTATACTTCTGTTATATATATGTACTCCCAATAAAAATTTCACTAATTTTGTAGTTAACTAGAAGGAGTTATAAGGGTTTACTTTTAAAATAGTCTTTTCCCACAAAATTCATAACTCCTAATCTATACATCCGAAAATCGCCATTTTTGGACACAATCTAGAAAACTCAACAAATCATCATTTCAAATTTTTCTAGAATTTTTTAGTGTCAGAAAAATTACAAAACTGCAAATGGATTTTCACCCGCCATGCGGTAATCCACGTAGACAGATCATTTCCACAATTTAATAAGGAATGAATACGAAGGATCATTCACCATGCATGCGGTAATCCACATAGACAGGTTATTCCAACAGAACAATAAGGAATGGAATAATGAAGAATTCACCGAGCATGCGATAGACCGCATGCATGAGTTATTCCAATGAATAATAAATAATGGAATCAATCACGCAGCGCACGCATGACGGTGATATTCCGACATAATAATAAGTAATGGAACCTGGTCATGCGTAAACGCACAGACAGGATATTCCGACAGAATAATAAATAATGGAACCAGGTCATGCGTAAATGCACAGACAGGATATTCCGACAAAATAATAAAGAATGGAATAATAGAAGAATTTCACCATGTATGCGGTACTTCGCATAAACAAATTATTCCAACATAATAATAAAGAATGGAATAACAGAAGAGTTTCACCATGTATACGGTACTTCGCATAGATAAGTTATTCCAACATAATAATAAGGAATGAAATAACAATAGCTCTCTTCATGAATACGAAAGAAATAATACCTCTTACCTTAGAATAAAGCTAGATACTGGAATAGAGAGGTAGCAGACTTCTCTTCTTCTTTCTCTCTATAACTTCTCTCTATAATAATTGCTCTATAGCTTTAGTGAATTGGTGAGAAATGAAGGAAGAATGAGCTTCTATTTATAGGAAAATATAGTTTCGATAATTGCACATTTTGGGGCTCAAAATATTACGATCTGAATACCTCTAACTTTTCTTTCATTTTTAATTTAGTCCTGCAAGTATTATCAAACTTGCACCACCTCCCCTAATAGTAAATAATGTGAATCAATAGTTCAATCATGTGAACCAATAGTTATAATCATGTGAAAATACGAATTATATTATAGTACCTCCATCTATACCTCCATTTTTAACTTAGTCATGCAAGTATTTTCAATCTTGCACCAACTCCCCTAATAGTACAAGAATGTGAATCAATAGTACACACATGTGAACAAATAGTTATAATCATGTGAATTAATAGCAATTAATTGCTCATTTATCTGAATAATTACCCGACTGGTCACTATAACTTCCAGACATCAATTAATATCGAAATAAATGTCGATTTCCACTAACACAAATAATTCTAACACAATGGAACTATCAATTTCATCTTTAATCAACACGAACTTATTCATCATTAATATTATAACTCACAATATTTAACAACCAGGTCGTTCCCAGGAAATAGGGGGCTTTCCGAAAAGGATTTCTCCTTATTGGCGCAATTAGATGACCAAACCTCTCCTTGACAGAACTTCTAGACATTGTAAATATTGCAATTTAATAATATGAATAATTTGTCATCTCAATTATTGATTTAATAATATATCATATTATGCAGATGATATTGTGACAATAATTGAATCAATAATATGAGAGATATGATGCAGCAATTACTGTTGCAATAATTGAGTATAACTGAGTGACTTCTCACGTAAGCATCAATAATCAATATTGTGTGCTACTATGCAACCACGCGTATTACTATACATTTACTACCGGGTAGTTCAATAGTTTAACGGTAAAACTTCCACCGTTATTTTTATAAAAAGATAATTCTGTCATTTTCTAACTAGGACAATACTTCCGTTTTCGAGTCCAGCAATGATTGTGTCGTCGTACGAATATTCCTTGTTAAAACGAATATTCCCCGACCAATCGAATATTATATTATAACCACTTGCTTACTTTGCAAAATTTGTAAATATTACCCACAACTATAACATTATATTATATCCACACCATAATATTCAAAAATATATTTCGAGAGAAATTAATCTTTATTCATAAAAGTTGGGGTCTTACATAATACCTCCAAATCTTAAGCGCAAAAACAACAGCTGCCAACTCTAGATCATGAGTAGGATAATTCCTCTTATATTCTTTGAGTTGTCATGAGGCATAGGCTATGACTTTCCCATGTTGTAACATTCCAGAATTTTTTTATTTGTTATATTAAATATTTATTGAATTATTTAAGTATTTAATGGATGTGTTTATTGTTGAATAAATAATTGTTCAAATTTGATTCGATTTGGTTAATTATTTGTTAAATAAATAATTAAGGAAATCAATTATTATATTCTAATTTAATTTAATTATTAATTTAGAGTTTTGATTGAATGAATTATTATATTTTAATTTGAATTTGTAATTAAAAGGATGTGTTAGTTGATTAAATAAAGTTATAATTATATAGAAAATTATAATTTTGTGGTATTGATTTATGTGTTAAGGTAATTTAATAAATTGTTATTAGAATTAATTTATTTGATTATTGAAAATTTTAATTAAATAAAAGTGTGACAAATAACCTTTTATAAAGGAGTTATTAAAATAAATTAAAGGAGTTTAATTCAGTTTTGTCAAACAAGACCTAATGCCTATTAAGTCTATAATCTAATTGTGTTTTACCAAACAAGGCATAAGGATTAAATGATTATATTTTAAGTAGGTAACCAAACAAGCCTTATGGCTTTTGATTTTCAAAAATATGATAATTGATATCAGTTATACTTATATTTATATTATATAATTAATATATATTATATCTTATATGTTATAACTCTAGTACGTAAGATTAGAATAGAGAGAGAAAGACTTCGAAGAAGAAAAGAAGAAAACTTACGGAGAAAATAAGAGAGAATTGGGAGAAGGCTAGAGAATTGAGAAAGGGAATTGGGAAAAGAAGATTGATAATCAAAAGATAGCCACTATCTTCTAACTCTAAGGTATCATCTAAACTCAGTTATTTATTATATTTTATTTTATTTTCAAAAGTTATAGTTGTATTTTCTCCCAATTTTCTCTATAAAATCTTTGTAGAAATTGAATTACTTATTATAGATAGTTTTATATGATAAATTGGTTGTTGTGAAGATATTTTCATAAGTTATATATGAGTATAGTCAATGAATTGATGTTATGTATGTAATTTGTGAAGAAAAACTATATTACAGTGAGTTTATATGAATATATATGAATATGGTTTAGTTTAAGGTAAAATTAAGGTTTAATTAGTTGTTTAGTTGACAAATTGACTATTGTATTTGAAAGAGGTTGTATAAACATAAATAAGGTACTTTGAATTAACTTTTTTGGTTGAAAAACAAAATCACAATGTTGATTTTCATTAAAAACATCAAAAAGTAAGTTTTTATCAAAAACAGTGAAATTGGATGTTTTAAATTAGATGTTTGTGTTGTTTTATGAGTATAATCATGTTAAGAGTCTTTGAAAGATGTTTATATAAAGTCTCTGTATGAATTACATGCTAATTAGGCTGTTAGAAAGTAGCTTGTAGGCCAAAATTGGCTTTGTTCATGTGATTTCCGTAGTTGGTTGCGAAAAATCTGCAATCGGTATGTGCATACGGTTTCAGAAGTATAGTTCTCGCAGCATGATTGATGCATACCATCTTGTGCAGCGTGGACTCGTAGTATAGTTCTCGTGTCTTGGTAAGCGCCATCTTGGCAATAAATGTAATTCCCACAGTGTAAATCTGTGGCCAAGCAGCATGAAGTTAGCGAGAATGGTCGAGAACGATTGTAATTTTTGTACACAAAGTCTGAAGGAGTTGTTATGTGTTAATAGTAGGACTGTTAAATTATGATTTCAGTATTTCTATACCATGAATGAACATGTTATTAACAATTAACTTATTTTGTAACTTGATTAAGTGATTAAAAATCAAATCTTACATGATGAATGTACTTAGTTATGTATGTAATGTGGTAGTGACTAACTATGTCATGATGACACATATATATAGGGTATTGTGATTCGAATTGTTCGGTTTAGCCTACGAGAAAGGCAAGTTCTCTAAATCTATTATCTTGTTGAGCCAATTATTATTTCCAATTCGATTACAATATAATGATGCAAGATTTCTAAACTTTATTTTGATATTGAGCAAGTTATTCTTGAAATTAAATTGTTGTTTAGCATGCAAATTTATATATACTAATGTTGAACGGTTTTATCGTTCAAATTGTTATGCATGCTTAGTATTCAATTCTAAATTACCTTGGCTTAATATTGTTCAATCAAGGTGTGTTATAGTTATTCAATATGTATGCTATTAGATTATTCCTAAAGCATGATTTTAATTTACCCTGTCGATTCAGTTATGATTATTCCATAGCATGATGTTATTAATTTTATTCAACTAATCCTTAGTTGATGTTCGTTGAATTCCAAATTACCTTGAAATGTATCCAAACCAAACTCACTTTGGTGCGGACTTGTACTCTAAATACTAAGATGAACAACCCTATTATTAGGGGTAATTTAAGCTTAGCGTTGAAATGTTTGTGCACAATACATTGTACAAAGGGCTGATCCCCCTAAGTACGAGGAATCCCTATAGTCTTATGACTGTTAAAGTTTAAGTTAAAAAATTACTTATAACTATGGACATAGTTCGTGGTCTTAGGGCCCTCAGTTATATAACTCAGAATGTTGATAAATCATATTGTTTAATTCTATCGAGCCTCTTATTTGACAGCTGTTGTAAAGATTTTTTGTTATTCAGTGTTGTTTCAAGTGAGCTTTGTTTGCTCACTCTTGCTTATATAACTATTACAGTTAAAGATGAGAAGGTTGATGTAACTAGCACCAGTAAGGGAAAAGGAAAGATGAACAAGTATTGAATACTTTTAATATGTTGATATTTTATTATCAGATTTTAGTTGAATGGTTTTAATGAAGTTTATTTATTTCCGCATTTGAATGATTGTATTTAAAGGTTAGACAACCTGGGAGATTTTTATTATGTAACCCTTTAATGGGGAAGGTTTTATTATTCAATTTTATTGTGATTGGGTAGTTAGATATGAACGTTTGATTAAGTGAACACCAAATCCTATGGAAATGAAGTACCTGGGTTTAGGGGGTGTTTCAAGTTGGTATCAAAGCCTTAGGTTATGAACCTTAGGTGGGGGAAAAGCCTTAGGAAGTAACCTTTGAAAAGATAGTGATGATGAACTCTTATCAAGTTTTAAGGAAGAAGTAATAAAACACTTATGTGTTTACGTGAATACAACTTATGTGCTCGTGAGTGTCGAGTAATAACTAAAACTTAAAATTCTTGTTGTCAAGATGGCTAATGTCGGAGAATCCAGTCAGGCTAGGGAGGAAGAACCTCAGATGCCTAGAGAGGATGAATCTCATGACATTCAAGTAGTTTGGGAACAACTACTTCCATGGGAGTCAGCCCCATTGTTTACAGTGGTTGAAGATGAGGATGATGATGTAGAAACAGATGAGGAAGACCCCATTGAGTTGTCGCAGGCAAATGAGGATGACGAGGATGAGGAGGAAGAGATTCCACTGACCTCAATAGTTGCTCATATGTACGATGAAGTCTACGACCGCAACGTGGAACTTCAAGATAATGTCGAGGAATCGCAAGAGATGGTAGCTGAGCAACAGATCTTGATGGCACAGAAGGACGATGAAATCCAGGACCGAGAGGAACTTCTGAACAATGTTGAAGAAAAACTGGTTCACACTGAAGGAGAGAACGAGCGAATGACAACAGAGATTGCAGAGTTGAAGAACAATTTAAAAGAGGAATCTATTAAGAGGGCAAGAGTCGAGGATGCGTACGAGGAAGCTGATCAACGAGCCAAAATAGCAGAGGGAGACGCACAAGCAAAGAGAATGAAGATGTAGGAAATGAATAACGTGTTCAACACAGTGATGAATCGAGCTCAGGATCGGGTCATGGGTTATCCGATTCAGTTTGAGACGCTGCCATCGTATATACTAGTTCATCGAACCATGTTCCGAATTATGGATGAAGAGCGTCGTAAGGCTATGCAGTATCTTAGTAGGACATCGTAGGGAGTGTACTTGATTTATGATTTATGTTATGATAAATAATATGTAAATCCCAAGTGTTATGTAACCTATGGGATATGATGATGGTGTCCTGAAAACTTTAGTAGTTCAAGAAAATAATGTAAATAGTAGTGATGCTATTGTTATGATGTTTTTAAAGAAATTATGAATGAATAAAAGTTATTTATCTTATTTTATCCAAAGTGTTATGTGTTATGTGATTATTACTTCTATGGGGGCAAGTTAAGTAGAAATTACTTAAAAGAGTTGAGTAATAATCTAATGAGTGTATTTTTAACAGAAAATGCCTCCAAGACGTCAACCACCCCGACAGAGAACCACTGAAGGAACCAACAACAATAATGTTGAAGCTAACCCCTGATTCGTTGGTGGTGGCGTTCTTGACAGTGCCTTCGCGAGAATCAACCACAAAATCAAGCTACAAAGTTTAAGGACTTCAAGGCGGTTGGACCACCAGAATTTTGTGGGTCCATGAACCCGATTGAGGCACAGACTTGGGTCATGGAAATAGAGAAGGTGTTCGATGTGGCTGGGTAGGGGAAGATCAGAAGACTATTTTTGCAACATTCATGTTGAAAGCAGAGGCTAGTTATTGGTGGCAGGCCAATAAAACTCGAGGAGGACCAGGGGATATGGCTTGGGATAGATTTAAGGAGATGTTCTTCGAGACTTATTTCCCAGAGAGTTCAAAAAGTCAGTTAGAAGTGCAGTTTTTAGAGTTAAAGCAGGGAACGATGACGGTGTCGGAGTATGCCGCGAAATTCAATGAGTTGGCGAGGTTTATGCCATACCAAGTCAGCATAGATGAGCGCAAGGTGAAGAGGTTTGAACAGGGACTGAAGCCCTGGTTGTATAGTAGGGTTTCCTTGTTCCAGTTGAAGACATTTGCAGCCGTAATGGAAAAGGCAATTCTCGCTGAAGGTGGAGGCGAGGCTGTAACCAAGTTCAATCAATAACAGAAAAAGAAGAAGAATGAAGTGGAGGTTAAGAATGGAGTTGGTGGTAGTGGAAATGGTAACAATAATCTGAAAAGAAAGTGGAATGGAAATGTGGGTGCTAGAAATCAATAAGGTAACCAACAGAATAGGAAGTTTGAAGCATGTGCTACATGCGGGAAGTTTCACAAGGGTGTGTGCTTAATGGGGAAACGAGTATGGTTTAACTGTGGCCAAGAGGGTCACATCGCCCCAAATTATAACCAACCCAAGAAGAATGTTTGCTACACTTGCGGGTCCAAGGAACACTTTGCTCGTGAGTGCCCTAAGAAGAAAGCTTGAGAGACAACGGGAAGCAAGGGAGGAAGCAGTGGAGGTACTTGGGCCATTACTGGACCAACGTCATCAAACAAACCCACACCCAGAACCTTCAACATGAATGTGTAAGATGTTGTGCAATCAAAGGATGTGGTGTCAGGTATTATCCTAATCAATGATATTGATGCTTTAGTATTATTTGATTCGGGTGCTACTTGCTCATTTATATCTGATGAATTTGCTATGAGATTAGGATTGCCTAGTGAAGAATTGAATTTCCCTTTAAACATAGAAATTGCGAATAAGGAAGTAATTCCTGTTAGGTTCGTATACAAGAACTGTAGAGTGAATATTAATGGAAATATTATGATGGTAGATTTAATTCCGATTAGGCTTGGAGAGTTTGATGTTATTTTGGGAATGGATTGGTTGTTCAATTGTGGAGCGATAATTGATTGCCAAAAGAAGTGTGTAAACCTTATGACTCAAAATCGAAGGTAGTTTTCAATGGTAGAAAATCGCCTAGACAAATGAGATGTCTAACGATTATGCAGGCCAAGAAGTTGTTGAGTCAAGGCTCTGTGGGTTATTTAGCCTACATAGTCGATACTCAGAAGAAGGGTGTGAAACTGGAAGAAATACTAGTGGTTAGGAAATTTGTGGACGTGTTTTCGGAGGATTTGCCAGGACTTTCTCCTGACAGAGAAATCGAATTCGTGATAGACTTAGCTCCAGGAACCACTCCGATATCGAAAGCCCCGTACAAAATGGCTCCGGTAGAGATGAAGGAACTGATGGTACAACTGCAGGAGCTGTTGGACAAGAAATACATTCAGCCGAGTGTGTCACCGTGGGGAGCACCGGTGTTATTCGTAAAGAGGAAGGATGGGTCAATGCATCTTTGCATTGATTATAGAGAGTTAAACAAAGTCACTATTAAGAACAAGTACCCATTGCCGAGAATAAATGATTTTTTTGATCAGTTGAAGGGTGCTAGATATTTCTCAAAAATAGATTTGAGAAGTGGGTATCATCAATTGAAAGTAAGGAAGGAGGATGTACCGAAGACGACATTCCGAACTCGGTATGGACATTATGAATTGTTGGTGATGTCTTTTGGTTTGACAAAAACCCCTGCAGCGTTCATGGATTTGATGAAGAGGGTGTTTAAACCATTTTTAGACAAGTTTGTGGTGGTGTTTATCGATGATATTCTGGTGTACTCTAGAACTCAAGAAGAACACGTGGAACACTTACGTCTAACGCTGGAGATGCTAAGAAAGGAAAAGTTATACGCGAAATTCTCTAAATGTGAATTCTGGTTTGAACGTGTACAATTTCTTGGGCACGTAATTGACAAGGATGGACTTTCAGTGGATCCATCAAAGGTCAAAGCTGTGATAAATTGGGAACAACCAAGAACTCCATCGAGTGAGAAGTTTCTTGGGATTGGCGGTATATTACAGACGGTTTATCCAGGATTTCTCCAAGATTGCCACTCCGTTGACGAATTTGACGAGGAAATCTGTGAAATTTGTTTGGACGGAGAAGTGTGAAGGAAGTTTCCAAGAATTGAAAAAGAAGTTAAGTATGGCACCTATATTGTCATTACCAGATAATATAGGAAATTTTATGGTGTATAGTGACGCTTCACACAAGGGATTAGGATGTATCCTTATGCAGAACGGCAAAGTCATCGCATATGCATCAAGACAATTGAAAGACTACAAAAAAGGGTATCCGACTCATGATTTAGAGTTGGCGGTAGTTTTGTTTGCTTTGAAAATATGGAGACACTATCTCTATGGAGAGAAATGTGAGATCTATACAGACCATAAGAGTCTGAAGTACATTTTCACTCAGAATGACCTGAACATGCGTCGAAGGAGGTGGATGGAATTGATAAAGGATTACGATTGTGTGATCTTTTATCATCCAGACAAAGCAAACGTGGTTGCAGATGCCTTGAGTAGGAAAGGTAGAGAAAAGTTGATGTTGTTAACTGATAAGGGGGAACTGATTTCAGCAATGACAAGGTTAGAGTTGGAAATCAAATTTCCAAAAGAATTCGATGAAAAATTATACCAGATGGAAGCCAGTCCAACTTTGGTGGATAAAGTGAAGAACGCTCAACTGCAGGATGAGGAATGCAAGAAAATAAGAGAAAGTGTGGTCGAGGGAAAAGAAGTGAAATACAAGGTTGACACCAAGGGAATGCTAAGATTTAAGGGACGAATCTGGGTTCCAGCAGTACCAGATATTAAAGATATTAAATATTTATTGAATTATTTAAGTATTTAATGGATGTGTTTATTGTTGAATAAATAATTTTTCAAATTTGATTCGATTTGGTTAATTATTTGTTAAATAAATAATTAAGGAAATCAATTATTATATTCTAATTTAATTTAATTATTAAGTTAGAGAGTTTTGATTGAATGAATAATTATATTTTAATTTGAATTTGTAATTAAAAGGATGTGTTAGTTGATTAAATAAAGTTATAATTATATAAAAATTATAATTTTGTGGTATTGATTTATGTGTTAAGGTAATTTAATAAATTATTATTAGAATTAATTTATTTGATTATTGAAAAATTTAATTAAATAAAAGTGTGACAAATAACCTTTTATAAATGAGTTATTAAAATAAATTAAAGGAGTTTAATTCAGTTTTGTCAAACAAGGCCTAATGCCTATTAAGTCTTTAATCCAATTGTGTTTTACCAAACAATGCATAAGGATTAAATGATTATATTTTAAGTAGGTAACTAAACAAGCCTTATGGCTTTTGATTTTTAAAAATATGATAACTGATATCAGTTATACTTATATTTATATTATATAATTAATATATATTATATCTTATACGTTATAACTCTAGTACGTAAGATTAGAATAGAGAGGAAAGACTTAGTAGAAGAAAATAAGAAAACTTACAGAGAGAAAATAAGAGAGAATTGGGAGAAGGCTAGAGAATTGGAGAAAGGAATTGGGAAAAAGAAGATTGATAATCAAAGGATAGCCACTATCTTCTAACTCTAAGGTATCATCTAAACTCTGTTATTTTTTTTTATTTTTTTTATTTTTTTCAAAAGTTATAGTTGTATTCTCTCCCAATTTTTTCTATAAAATCTTTGTAGAAATTGAATTACTTGTTATAGATAGTTTTATATGATAAATTGGTTGTTGTGAAGCTATTTTCATAAGTTATATATGAGTATAGTCAATGAATTGATGTTATGTATGTAATTTGTGAAGAAAAACTATATTACAGTGAATTTATATGAATATATATGAATATGGTTTAGTTTAAGGTAAAATTAAGGTTTAATTAGTTGTTTAGTTGACAAATTGACTATTATATTTGAAAGAGGTTGTATAAACATAAATAAGGTACTTTGAATTAACTGTTTTGGTTGAAAAACAAAATCACAGTGTTGATTTTCATTAAAAACATCAAAAAGTGAGTTTTTATCAAAAATAGTGAAATTGGATGTTTTAAATTCGATGTTTGTGTTGTTTTATGAGTATAATCATGTTAAGAGTCTTTGAAAGATGTTTATATAAAGTCTCTATATGAATTACATGTTAATTAGGCTGTTAGAAAGTAGCTTGTAGGCCAAAATTGGCTTTATTCATGTGATTTCCGTAGTATTTGATTCACAAAATTCGCAATTATTATACATGACACGACCGTAGAGTATAGTTCTCGCTCATGACCATAAAGACGCCTGCTACTATGGCCTATAGAAATATAGTTCACGCGCATTAAATACTCATCTCCAGCGCCAATGTGACCCACGATGTAAATTGTGGCGCCCAGCGATGCGAGTTAGCGAGAATAATCGAGAAGATGTAATTTTTGTACATAAAGTCTGAAGGAGTTATGTGTTAATAGTAGGACTATTAAATTATGATTTCAGTATTTCTATACCATGAATGAGCATGTTATTAACAATTAACTTGTTTTGTAACTTGATTATGTGATTAAAAATCAAATCTTACATGATGAATGTACTTAGTTATGTATGTAATGTGGTAGTGACTAACTATGTCATGATGACATATATATATAGGGTATTGTGATTTGAATTATTCAGTTTAGCCTACGAGCAAGGCAAGTTCTCTAAATCTATTATCTTGTTGAGCCAATTATTATTTCCAATTCGATTAAAATATAATGATGCAAGATTTCTAAACTTTATTTTGATATTGAGCAAGTTATTCTTGAAATTAACTTGTTGTTTAGCATGCAAATTTATATATACTAATGTTGAACAGTTTTATCGTTCAAATTGCTATACATGCTTAGTATTCAATTCTAAATAACCTTGGCTTAATATTGTTCAAGCAAGGTGTGTTATAGTTATTCAATATGTATGCTATTAGATTATTCCTAAAGCATGATTTTAATTTACCCTGTCGATTCAGTTATGATTATTCCATAGCATGATGTTATTAATTTTATTCAACTAATCCTTAGTTGATGTTCGTTGAATTCCAAATTACCTTGAAATGTATCCAAACCAAACTCACTTTGGTGCGGACTTTTACTCTAAATACTGAGATGAACAACCCTATTATTAGGGGTAATTTACGCTTAGCGTTGAAATGTTTGTGCACAATACATTGTACGAAGGGTTGATCCCCCTAACTGTAAGACCCCAACTTATTATTAATGAAATTTAATTTTCTCTATTTATTATTTTGAAATAGTAAGGGTTGATTTGATTAATGTGGATAGTTAAGGGCAAAATCGCAAATACTTCAAAATAAGCAAGTGGTTATAAAATATTCATTGTTGTTTGGGAATATTCGTTTGGTCGTGGAATATTAAATGCGACGGTAGCGACCCATATGTGGGCCCATAACGGAAAGCGATTGGATGAAGAAAATGACAAATATAAGTTGTTTAAAATAATAAGCGTAGTTATTCACCGTTAATCTTGTTAAAATACTCGGAGGTTAAAACACAAGATGCACACCGCATTATTGCACCAATTATTGATTCTTACGTGAAGAGGCACTACTCAATAATGGTTACGATAATTCTTGCTTCGAAGATTTTATTGATTTAATAATTCTTTGCGTTGATATTTTATATTCTTTGTTGTTTGATAATTGTCATTACACGGTATTTTTTATTATCGAAGCAATAATTCATATTATCTGAATAATATTATTAGATAACATTATTGGCAATGTCTAGAAAGTTACATACTAAGGAGAGGTTTGGTCACCTAATTGCGCCGCCAAATGAGAGAAATTCTTATTGAAAGCCCCTCTTTCTAGAACCGCACTGTTTATCAATATTGTGATTACATAATATTATTTGTGAATAATTAATTATTGATTCATATGATGAGGAAAATATTGATTTTATGTGGATATAGATGGAGAAAATTTTTAATGTGACAATTGTTGAAAATTGAAATTTTATCTTTTTACGATAAAATAATTCATTTAAATATATTATTATATTTTAATAATATAATAATGGTGATATTTTTACAACGAATGTGGGATATATGAGTATCGAGGAGGAAGAGTATTTTTGTTGCAATAAATGTTTAAAACATGTTAAACATGCTCATGGACCCCATTTATTGATGAAATTTGATTATAAACAGTAAAATCGCCTGCTTGTGGATTTCGGTCAATTTCTATTTGGAATTTGGAAAATCTTTCTTCTTAAGAAGTTGTAGAGAATTGAATTTCCTATAAAAATTCATGAGATTCAAATTTTCTAATGAAAGAGCTATTTATTATGAATTATTGAAGTTCAAGCTCAAAATAATTGATTTTTGGAAGTTTAAAATATTTAAAATTAGAAAATGTTTTTCTTACTTTTTCTAGAATGTGGCATGTGTTTGATGGCTGAAATCAGATTCTAGGCATGCGTAGGAAATTTATATAATTATATTATTAATTTATTAAATTTTACCTTTTGGTGTTCTAAGCAATTTCCTATAAATAGGGTGCTTAGGTTAGAATTGAAAATCACACCGAAATCTGAAGTTTTCTCTCTATATTATCGGCGTATTCTTGTGAGTATTTTGAGTATACTTTGAGTATTGTTAGACGGTGCGAGTTCCTTGACACTATATCCCAGGTTATTCCAAATTAGAAGTACTAATCTTTCGAGATAAGGGATGTTATTTTCTTCTCAAATGATATTATTTCTTCAATATCATTATGCTAAAATATTAGTTGAAACTTTTATCAAATTTGGGAACTTTTTCATGTCTGGGTTACTATTCATGAGTTACTATTCACGAGTTACTATTCATGAGTTACTATTCATGAGTTACTATTCACGAGTACTATTCATGAAGCGTGAAGATGTTTTTTGGAAATTTCTATCTTTTGGTGTCGGAGTTACTATTCACGTATACGGCACTATTCACGATATCTGACACTATTCACCTAAAAAATAAAATTTCTTCTTTTTGTCCAAAATATCTATTACGGATACTAACTTTGATTGTATCCATGTTTTGATCATTCTTGAATTTTACACCACTATGATTATTTTTGAGGTATTTTTGAACATGGATAAAACAAAATACTGAATCCTTAATCCTTAATCCTTGTCATTTTGTTTCAATTGGATTCGTTTCTTTAAAAATATTTTCATCATCCTCGGTCTTAAATGATGATATTATTGAATATCTTTGGCACGTAGTGCAAAGATGAATGATTTCTGAAGAATATCTTTGGTAGTAGTGCAAAGATGAACAAGTGTTTAGATGAACATGACCAACTGATGAATATCTTTGGCCTGTAGTGCAAAGATGAATATTTGATTCCAGATGTATATTGATTGATGTTACAGGGATAAAAGATAGACGATGAACTTTTAAATTCATACATAGAAGATAGTAGTTTGCATTCTCTACTTAACTCTTCTAATGAATTATTATTTCCGCTGCGAATATTGATTTAAAATTTGTTGTCTATTGTATTCAATTAGATTTTTCCCTGTTGAAGACTAACGGTAATTTGTTGTATATTATCTTAATCATAATATTCTTCACTGGGCTAGTTGAGCTCACCCTTTTCCTTTTTGTTCCATTTTTCTTCTTAGGAGGCAAGAATATAGCGAGTACGAGTCGGGGTATGGAATGAAGGTTTTAGAAAGAATTGTTTAGTAGTCCTCACCATTTTTGTAAAATAATGTATCAATAAATGTGATGAGGATTTATTTGAGTATAGATATTGTCTAGAAGATAATATTTGTATTCAAACTCACAGCTTTTCTGATTGTAATAATAAAGTTGTAGTTGTTTACGTACCATGTATTGACAACTCGAGAATAGGTGATGTATACCTATTTTGGGGGCGTCCACAGTTGGTATCGAGCTTAGGATATGATCTCTGGCGGAGATCGGGGAATAGAACTAGGAGGGAGAGACGAGTAAATCCTTCGCTAGTGTGTCCTACCTAAGCTTATTTTTTAGTTGGTCGGTATATATAAGGATATTATGTGATATATTAATTTCCTTAATTAACCCTTATTTTATGATGATATTTGAGAATGTCGATGAGAATATTAACAATGGAAATGAGACCAGTGGAGACGCTTTGTACTCACCAACGAGGAGAACGCGTAACAGTCGGGCAATGTTCCTCCCGTGAACAACACCACCGAAAGCGAGATGATGAGCGAGAGATGTTTAGAAGCTTTTTGCGGTTCATGCAAAATCGAGACGAGGAGACTCGTGTTCAAAATACAGGAGAAATGATAGCAATTCACGGGTTGTCACAACCAAGCGATTCAAAGAGTTGGGACCACGAAATTTAAGGGAAAGCCGATCCGATCATGGCGGAAACATGGGTCAAGCAAATTACCAAGATATTCGATGTCTTGGGATGCACGGAAGAACGAAGGTTCCATTCGCCACCTTTATGTTTTAAATGGCGAGGCGGACTCTTGGTGGGAGTCGTGAAGCGTACCCATCCGACCACACTCGGCATGTGTCTTGGGAGACATTTCAAAATTATTTAATGACAAATACTTTCACGAAAGTGTTCGTCGTATGAAGGAAGTGGAGTTCATCGATTAGAACAAAACAACATGGCGGTGTCTCTCGATGCGAGGCAAAGTTTGCAGAGTTATCCAGGTTTGCACCTCATTTGGTGGAGAATGAGGAACGTATGATGCGGATGTTTTTGAGAGGTTTGAAACCCGGCATACGACAATATCTCATTTCTCATAAATTTTCTCTCTATTCAGATGTTGTAAGCGAGGGCTCAATTATTAGGCGAGGTAACGAGAGTACGGTCAACTCGAGGACCATAACCGAGGATCGTACGAGAGATAGCGATCAACAGAATAATGATAACCAATGAGAGAAAAGCAGACGGACAAAAATGGTAACCACTCTGGTGGTAATCATGGCCATGAAAATAGAAGAAGCGAGTCGGGGAGGAAATTTTTAAAAGAGGAGATTTAACAACGACCATGTGAAGGCAAAGGTCTTGGCAACAATCGGTTCTAAGGGAGGAGAACGACCACCGTCGTATATGCTACAATCACGGAAAAGAGGGACATATCGGTCAAAGCGCCTACAACAGATTCAAGGTATGCTATAATTGTGGAAAGGAAGGACATATCGCTCGAGATTATGCAAGATGGCGAAACCTAGTTCAATGAGGACGGTGACTCAAAAACATCGTCCCGAGAAAGTCAAAAGTCAACGATTAGGGAAGAAGCGTTTGTTGTGGTTGGTCATAATCGAGGAACCCAAACGAGATGATCACGGGTAAGCTATTTATAAATTCTTGCGAAGTTTATACCTTACTTGATCTGGGGTGCTACCCATTCATTTATCTCTCCTGCATGTGCTCAACGTTTAAACTTGACTCGGAGAAATTAGACTTTGACCTATCTGTGGAAACTCCGTTAGAGAAACTTTCATCACATCCACTGTTTATAAATCTTGTTTGATTCAAGTTGGCACCATCACCTTACATTGACCTTATCTCTTTAAAGATACTTGCTTTTGATGTGATTTTAGGGATTGATTGGTTAACTACTCATCATGCCAAAATTGATTGTTTTCGTAAGGTTGTTAGTTTTCATATTCCTAACCAACTTTGTTATGCAAATTCAAGCAACTAAACCATTAAAATCAATCAACATCATATCTAATCATAAAGCTATTCGTTTATTGAAAAGCGGATGTCAAGCTTTCTTAGCCCATGTTATGGATTTGAATAAAGACACGTCAAATTTGAATAATATTCCATTGTTAATGACTTTCTGGCGTATTTCTGAAGAACTTCTCGGTCTACCCCCGTAGCGTAAAGTTGAATTCTTTATTGATCTTGAACTGGTACAAAGCCCATTTCTAAAACCCCATATCGAATGGCTCCTATTGAACTTCAGGAGTTAAAGGTCCAACTACGAGAATTGTTGGACATCGGTTTCATTAAATCCTAGTACATCTCCTTGGGGTGCTCTGTTTTATTTGTAAAGAAGAAGAAAGACCGGAGTATGCGACTTTGTATTGACTATCGAAATTGAACCATGTCACCATCAAGAATAGGTATCCTCTACCTCGTATTGATGACTTGTTTGACCGATTGCAAGGCACAATTCTTTTCAAAAATCGATCTTCGCTACGGATATGAAATTTGAAGATTAGAATCGAGGATATTCAAAAGACGCCTTTAGAACTTCGATGCAGGAATTATATGATTCTTAGTCATGTCTTTCGGATCGACTAATGCTCCTGCGACTTTCATGGATATGATGAACCGAGTATTCAAGGAATATTTGGATCGGTTTGTTGTTGTCTTTATTGATGACATCCTTATATATTCCAAAAGTCGTGAAGATCATGAGCACAATTTGAAGTTTGGTACTCCAAAGGCTTCGTGAAAACAAACTATATGCCAAATTAAAGAAATGCGAGTTACGGCTTGAGGAAGTAGCATTCCTTGGGCACGTGGTGTCGAAACATGGAGTATCTGTTGATCCGTGAAGATTGAAGCAATACAAAGTTAGAAACAACAAGAAGTCGGTGACTAAAGTCGTAGCTTTTTGGGCTTAGGCAAGTTATTATCGGAGATTCGTGGAAGGGTTTTCTCGATCGCTACTCCATTAACTCAATAACTTCGGAAGGATACAAAATTCGTTTTGAGCGAAGAATGTGAGAAAAGTTTCCAAGAGCTTAAGAGGAGACTTATTTCTTTTTTGTTCTAACAATACCATCCGGTTCGGATGGATTTGTTATCTCTGATGATGCTTGAGGCAAAGGGTTAGGATGTGTTCTCATGCAACGTGGGAAAGTCATAGCCTATGCCTCATGACAACTTAAAGAGTATGAGAGGAATTATCCTACTCATGATCTAGAGTTAGCGGCGATCGTTTCTTGCTTAAAGATATGGAGGCACTATCTATATGGGAGAAAGTGGAGATATATTCGGACCATAAAAGCCTTAAATATTTCTTCACTCAAAAGAACTCAACATCTGGCAATGACGTTGGCTCGAGCTATTGAAAGACTACGACCACACTATTCAATACCATCCTGGAAAAGCGAACGTGGTAGTATAGCGTTGAGTAGAAGATCATATGCAGGGAATGAGTGCGATGATGTCAAGTATCGCATAGAGCCAACTTTAATAGAAAAAGTTAAGGTTGCTCAAGCCACCGAATCGGAGGCGATGCGTATGAAGAAGAAAGTACAAGAAGGAGCTATTAGGGCGAGAATTGATGAAGAAGGAATACTTGAGTCCACTCTAGACTTTGTGTTCCTAACGACTCGATTTGAAGTACAAGATTATGATGAAGGCACACAATACACCATTTGCAATCCATCCTGGAAGTACTAAAATGTATCGTGATCTTGACATACATTTTGGTGGAACAATATGAAGAGAGAGATTGCAAAGTTTATCTCAATGTGTTTAACTTGTCAACGTGTAAAGGCGGAGCATCTAGTACCTAAGGGTCCGTTGCAACCACTTGAGATTCCGAAATGGAAGTGGGAACACATTACTATGGATTTCGTTGAGGGTCTTCCTACGGTTTCTCAGGGCATCAATGCTATTTGGGTTATTGTTGATAGATTAACCAAGTCTCCTCATTTTTCTTGCCGATCGGAGACTTATTCACTTGAGCGTCTTGCTAGTATGTATGCGTGAATGAGATTGTGAGGTTGCATGGCATGCTGTATCCATAGTTTGGATCGTGACCCAAGATTCACTTCAAGATTTTGGGTTAGCTTGCAAAAAGCTATGGGCATGGATTTACGATTCGATTCGGCATACCATCCTCAAAGCAGACGGACAATCGATCGAAGGACTATTCAAACTCTTGAAGATTTATTAAGACTCTGTGTCCTAGACTTCAAGGGCGATTAGGATAAGTATTTACCATTGGTAGAATTCTCCTACAACAACAGATTATCGAGCAAGTATAGGTGTGGCTCCATTTGAAGCATTATATGGACGAAAAGTGTCGCTCTCCAATTATGTTGGGACGAGGTGGGTGAAGCAACATTGTTAGGACAGAGTTAGTATGCGTATGACTACGGAAAAGATCTAAATGATTCGACAACGTATACAAAGCGGCACAAGATCGACAAAAGAGTTATGCGGATCTTCATCGAAAGGACGTGGAATTTAGTGTAGGGGATCATGTATTGTTGCGAGTTGCTCCATGGAAGGGAGTTATAAGATTTGGGAAGAGAGGAAAGCTCAATCCATGATTTATTGGTCCATTTCAAATTCTTGACCGAGTAGGAAATGTAGCCTATAGACTCGCGTTACCTCCGAGTATGTCTCGTGTTCATAATGTGTTTCACATATCTCATACTTCATAAATATGTGAAAGACCCAAACCACGTTATTGAGTTAGAACCCAGACGAGATAGCCAAGACTTAACGTGTGAGGAAGTACTGTCAAGATCTTAGGTAGGAAGGAGCATGTCCTACAGCAAAAAGGTCATACCACAAGTTAAAGTTTTGTGGAGGAATCATGCTTTATAGAGGAAATGACACAGGAATTGGAAACGGAAATGAAAGCGAGGTATCCTCACCTTTTGAAACACCAGTATCGTCGTCGCCAATTTCGAGGACGAAATTTCATAAGGAGGGAGGTTGTAAGACCCCAACTTATTATTAATGAAATTTAATTTTCTCTATTTATTATTTTGAAATAGTAAGGGTTGATTTGATTTATGTGGATAGTTAAGGGCAAAATCGCAAATACTTCAAAATAAGCAAGTGGTTATAAATTATTCATTGTTGTCGGGGAATATTTGTTCTACTCAATAATGGTTACGATAATTCTTTATTCAAAGATTTTATTGATTTAATAATTCTTTGCGTTGATATTTTATATTCTTTTGTTTCAATAATTGTCATTACACGTTATTTTTCATTATCGAAGCAATAATTCATATTATCTGAATAATATTATTAGATAACATTATTGGCAATGTCTAGAAAGTTACGTCTAAGGAGAGGTTTGGTCACCTAATTGCGGCGCCAAGATGAGAGAAATTCTTATTGAAAGCCCCCTCTTTCCTGTGGCCGCACAGGTTGTCAATATTGTGATTACATAATATTATTTGTGAATAATTAATTATTGATTCATATGATGAGGAAAATATTGATTTTATGTGGATATAGATGGAGAAAATTTTAATGTGACAATTGTTGAAAATTGAAATTTTATCTTTTTACGATAAAATAATTCATTTAAATATATTATTATATTTTAATAATATAATAATGGTGATATTTTTACAACGAATGTGGGATATATGAGTATACGAGGAGGAAGAGTATTTTTGTTGCAATAAATGTTTAAAACATGTTAAACATGTCGGTGGACCCCATTTATTGGTGAAATTTGATTATAGCTTTAAAATCGCTTGGTTTGTGGATTTGGTCAATTTCTATTTGGAATTTGGAAAACTTTCTTCGCAAAGTTGTAGAGAATTGAATTTCCTATAAAAATTCGCGAGATTCAATTTTTCTGATGAAAGGGCTATTTATTATGAATTATTGAAGTTCAAGTTCAAAATAATTGATTTTTAGAAGTTTAAAATATTTAAAATTAGAAAAACGTTTTTTCTTACTTTTTTCTAGAATGTGGCATGTGCTTGATGGCTGAAATCAGATTCTAGGCATGCGTAGGAAATTTATATAATTATATTATTAATTTATTAAATTTTACGCTTTGGTGTTCTAAGCAATTTCCTATAAATAGGTGCTTAGGTTAGAATTGAAAATCACACCGAAACTGAAGTTTTCTCTCTCTATATTATCGGCGTATTCTTGTGAGTATTTTGAGTATACTTTGAGTATTGTTAGATTTTGCAAGTTCCTTCAAAGAATATATCCTAGATTCCAAATTAAAGTACTAATCTTTTGAAGTAAGGGATGTTATTTTCTTCTCAAATGATATTATTTCTTCAATATCATTATACTGAAATATTGGTTGAAACTTTTTATCAAATTTGGAACTTTTTCATGTCGGGGTTACTATTCATGAGTTACTATTCATGAGTTACTATTCACGAGTTACTATTCATGAGTTACTATTCACGAGTACTATTCATGAAGCGTGAAGATGTTTTTTGGGAAATTTCTATCTTTTGGTGTCGGAATTACTAATCACATATACGACACTATTCACGATACTCTGACTATTCAATTTAAAAAAATAAAATTTCTTCTTTTTGTCCAAAATATCTATTCGGATACTAGCTTTGATTGTATCCATGTTTTGATCATTCTTGAATTTTACACCACTATGATTATTTTTGAGGTAATTTTGAACATGGATAAAACAAAGTACTAATCCTTAATCCTTAATCCTTGTCATTTTGTTTCACCGGATTCGTTTCTTTAAAAATATTTTCATCATCCTCGGTCTTAAATGATGATATTATTGAATATCTTTGGCCTATAGTGCAAAGATGAATGATTTTCAAGAATATCTTTGGTAGTAGTGCAAAGATGAATAGGTGTTTAGATGAACATGACCAATCGATGAATATCTTTGGCACAGGTGCAAAGATGAATATTTGATTCTAGATGTATATTGATTGATGTTACGAGGATAAAAGATAGAGCGATGAACTTTTAAATTCATACATAGAAGATAGTAGTTTGCATTCTCTACTTAACTCTTCTAATGAATTATTATTTCACATGCGAATATTGATTTAAAATTTGTTGTCTATTGTATTCTATTAGATTTTTCCCTGTTGAAGACTAACGGTAATTTGTTGTATATTATCTTAGTCATAATATTCTTTCTTGGGCTAGTTGAGCTCACCCTTTTCCTTTTTGTTCCATTTTCTTCTCGGGAGGCGAGAATATAAGCGAGTACAGTGTCGGGTATGGAATGAAGGTTTTAGAAAGAATTGTTTAGTAGTCCTCACCATTTTGTAAAATAATGTATCAATAAATGTGATGAGGATTTATTTGAGTATAGATATTGTCTAGAAGATAATATTTGTATTCAAACTCACAGTTTTACGGTTGTAATAATAAAGTTGTAGTTGTTTCTGTACCATGTATTGACAACTCAGAATAGGTGATGTATACCTATTTTGGGGGCGTCACACTAACTATGAGGAGTCCCTATAGTCTTATGACTGTTAAAGTTTAAGTTGAAAAATTACTTATAACTATGGACATAGTTCATGGTCTTAGGACCCTCAGTTATATAACTCAGAATGTTGATAAATCACATTGTTTAATTCTATCGAGCCTCTTATTTGACAGCTGTTGTAAAGATTTTTTTTTATTCAGTGTTGTTTTAAGTGAGCTTTGTTTGCTCACTCTTGCTTATATAACTATTAAAGTTAAAGATGAGAAGGTTGATGTACCTAGCACCAGTAAGGGAAAAGGAAAGATGAACAAGTATTGAAGACTTGTAATATGTTGATATTTTATTATCAGATTTTAATTGAATGATTGTAATGAAGTTTATTTATTTCCGCATTTGAATGATTGTATTTAAAGGTTAGACAACCTGGGAGATTTTTATAATGTAACCCTTTAATGGGGAAGGTTTTATTATTCAATTTTATTGTGATTGGGTAGTTAGATATGAACGTTTGATTAAGTGAACACCAAATCCTATGGAAATGAAGTACCTGGGTTTGGGGGGTGTCACACATGTTGCATGAGAATACATCCTAAACCTTTTCCTGAAGCATCACTGTAGATGACAAATCCCTCCGAACTAGACTGTATTGTTAGATCAGGTGCTGAAATAAGTCTCCTCTTGAGTTCTTGAAAACTTTTCTCACAATCCTCGCTCCAACTGGATTTTGTATCTTTCCGAGTTGGCTGAGTTAATGGAGTAGAGATTCGAGAAAACCCTTCTGCGAATCTCCGATAATAACCAGCTAAGCCGAGAAAGCTACGTACTTCGGTCACTGACTTAGGTTGCTCCCATCTTTGAATTATTTCAATCTTTGTCGGGTCAACACATATTCCATGATTTGATATTACGTACCCAAGGAATGTTACTTCCTCAAGCCAGAACTCGTATTTCTTCAACTTCACATATAACTTGTTCTCACGAACTTTTGTAGTATCAGCCTCAAGTGTTGCTCATGATCTTCATGACTTTTGGAGTAAATAAGGATGTCATCAATAAAGACGACCACAAAGTGATCTAAATATTCCTTGAATACTCGGTTCATCATATCCATGAAGGAAGCATGAGCATTAGTCAATTCAAAAGACGTGACTAAGAATTCGTAATGTCTGTACCGAGTTCTGAAAGCAGTCTTTGGGATGTCATCGGTTTTAATCTTTAACTGATGATATCCGGAATGAAGATCAATCTTTGAAAAGAATTTGGCGCCTTGTAACTGGTCAAACAGGTCATCAATACGTAGCAACTGGTACCTATTTTTTATGGTGACATGATTCAACTCCCGATAATTAATACAAAGTTGCATACTTACATCTTTCTTCTTCACGAATAGAATTGGAGCACCCCAAGGAGACGTACTAGGACAAATGAAACCAATGTCTAACAATTCCTATAGTTGAGTTTTTAACTCCTAAAGTTCAATAGGAGCCATTTGATATGGGGCTTTGGAAATGGGTTTTGTACATGATTCAAGGTCGATACAAAATTCAATTTCACGCTCTGAGGGTAGGCCAGGAAGTTCTTCAGGGAATACATCAGGAAATTTATTAACAATAGAAATATCATTCAAGACTGACATATTTTTGTTTAAATCCGTGACATGAGCTAAGAAAGCTTGACATCCGTTTTTCAATAAACGAATAGATTTATGGCTTGAGATGACAGTGATTGACTTTATTGGTTTGGTTGCTTGAATTCGTATAATAGGTTGGTTAGGAATATGAAAGCTAATAACCTTACAAAAATAATCAATTTTAGCATGATGAGTAGTCAACCAATCAATTCTTAAAATCACATCGAATGCAAGTATTTTTAAAGATATAAGATCGACAGGTAACGTGCGGTTACCGATTTGAATCAAACAAGACTTATAAATAGTGAATGTAATGAAGGTTTCTCCCAACGGAGTTTCAACAGATAAATCAAAGTCTAATTTCTCCGGAGTTAAATTTAAACGTTGAGCGCAAGTAGGAGAAACAAAAGAATGGGTAGAACCGGTATCAAATAAGGTATAGACTGCGCTAGAGTTTATGATTAGCTTACCCGTGATCACCTCGTTCAGATTCCTCACTTTTTGGGAGGTTACGAAAAACGCTCTCCTTGAACTCTACGGTTTTGTCTTATGCAGGGATGACCTTTGATTCCTCCATCCCAGCTGGACTTGACTTTGGTGCACGACAAAATTGGGCTAGGTGACCTTCTCTTCCACAATTGCAACATGTTTTGGACTGTTGTGTACAGTTTAGACTGATGTGTCCTCTCCTCCGCATTTGTAAAATACGACCGACGGTCGTTCTCCTTCCTTAACAACAAGTGCTGGTGCTGACGTCTTTCCATTATTATTGAATCTCCTCTTCTTAAAATTTCCACTTCTATTATCTTGGCCATGATTACCACCGAAGTGGTTACCATTTTTGGCATGTTGATTCCCTCCACGTTTGTTGTCACCGCTTTGATGACTGCTACCACCGGTATTATCAACTTGCCGGCTGCTCTCTTTTGGTTGGGTTGACTCATTATCGCGCTCCAATAATTGAGCCCTATTTACAACATCTGAATACAAGCACAGTTTGTGAGAAATAAGGTATTGACGTATTTTGGGTCTCAAACCTCGTAGAAACATTCGCGTCATTCTCTCCTCATTATCAACCAAATGGGATGCGAACCGGGATAACTCGGCAAACCTAGCCTCGTACTGCGACACGGTCATATTATTTTGCTCTAACTTGATAAACTCCACCTCTTTTATGTGACGAATACTTTCGGGAAAGTACTTGTCGTTGAACAGTTCTTGGAACTTTTCCCAAGATATTTTGAGTGCGGCAGGCTGAGTACATTTTACTGATTCCCACCAGTAATCTACCTCTCCTCTCAATATGAAGGTGGAAAAGGGAACCTTTTTC
Organism: Panax quinquefolius; assembly: GCA_020205615.1. Classification (NCBI taxonomy): domain Eukaryota; kingdom Viridiplantae; phylum Streptophyta; class Magnoliopsida; order Apiales; family Araliaceae; genus Panax; species Panax quinquefolius. The sequence continues at coordinate 369,882 of JAINUW010000326.1, read as the reverse complement.
TCCTCAAAACATCCTAAGACATCAAATATCTTGGTGATCTGCTTTATTCACGTCTCCGCCTTAAGTGGTTTTGGCTCTCCCAAAAACTCTGGTGGTCCCAGCTCCTTGAACTGTTTAGCAGTGACCATTCGAGAGTTGCCGGTGTTTCCACCTACATTTTGAACAGGAGCTGCTCTCACCTGATGTTGCATGAATTGCATAAAGCCTCTGAACATCCCATCGTTCATCATTTGATCGGTGTTATTGTTTACCTGAGGATTATTGTCTTCCTGTTGCACATTATCCTGGATATTGATCGTTGGTGACTCAACGGTCTCATGTGCTTCATTGCTTATCTCGACATTTTTAGATGCCATTTTTAATAACTGCAAAAAAAGGGTTAATTGACATGCCACACATTATCCCTATACTCTAACTGACCAATTAAATACCAAATAAACTTAGGTAGGTCATACTAGTGAAGGAATTCCCCGTCTCTCCCCTCCTATTTCTTGTCTCACATCTCAGCCAGGGATCATATCCCTAAGCTTTGATACCAACTGTGACACCCCCAAAATAGGTATACATCACTCATCTTAGGTCGCCAAATACATTGTACTGAATACAAATACAAACTTAATTATACAATATGAGCTGAGAGTTTTTACACGAATATTATCTTCTAGATAATATCCAAACTCAAATAGAGTCCTCATTACATTTATTGTCACACTATTTTATAGAATAATGAGGACTACTATAACACCATCTCGGACCATCACTCTGTTCCCCGACTAGTTCCGGCTACGTTCTCATTACCTGAAGAGAACAATGGAAGTAAAAGGGTGAGCTCAACTAGCCTAGTAAGAAATATTATGACTAAGATAATGCAGAATAAGTTATCATTAGCCTTCAACAATGTTAAACTAATAGAATATAATAGACAACAAGTTTAACTACAGTGGAACAAGCAATCCATTAGAAGAGTCAAATAGAGCATGATATATACTATCTTCTATGATTTAAAAAGTTTATCATTAACTTTATCGCTGGGACTCAGCTTAATAAATAAATCACATCATCGAATCATCCCTGCACTACAGGCCAAGGATATTCATTAGTATCACGTCCACAAATTATTCTTGCACTACGGGCCAAGAATATTTGTAAGACCCCAACTTTTATGAATAAAGATGAATTTTCTATAATTATCATTTTTTGAATATTATGGAATGAATTTGATATAATGTTTTAGTTGTGGGTAATATTTATAAATTTTAAAATCATGAAGTTGTTATATAATATTCGATTGGTCAGGGAATATTCGTTTTAACAGGGAATATTCGTAAGATGGCACAATCATTGGTGGACCCCACAACAGAATTATTGTCGGATTGAGAAAATGATAAAAATAATTTTATGAAAATAACGGTGGAAGTTTTACCGTTAACTATTGAAACACCTGGTGTTAGAAGTACAGTAATAAGCATGGTTGCATAGTAGCACACTGTATTGATTATTGATGCTTACGTGAGAAGTCACTCTGTTTTGTTCAATTATTGCTTCAGTAATTGTTGCATAGTATATCAACAATAATTGAATCAATTAACGCGAGATACTATGCAACAATTACTGAAGCAATAATTGAACAAAATAGAGTGACTTCTCACGTAAGCATCAATAATCAATGTCGTGTGCTACTATGCAACCACGCTTATTACTGTACTTCTACCACCGGGTAGTTCAACAGTTTAACGGTAAAACTTTCACCGTTATTTTTATAAAAAGATATTTTGTCATTTTCTAACTATGACAATACTTCTGTTGTGGGGTCCACCAATGATTGTAATGTCGTCGCATTTAATATTCCCCTGTTAAAACGAATATTCCCTGACCAATTGAATATTTTATATCAACTTGCTTACTTTGCAAAATTTTCAAATATTATCCACAACTATAACATTATATCATATTCACACCATAATATTCAAAAATATATTTTGAGAAAAAATTATTTTTTATTCAAAAAAGTTAGGGTCTTACATCTATTGTACCTGTACTTGTTCATGTTTTCCCAATAGCACTTACACAAGCTAACAATATGGCCAACATGAATCCCATTAATTTAAACTAAACATAAACAAAACTAAAGTAAAAATGAGAAGTAACTAAATGAGATGAATTACAATTAACTTAATAAGGCCCAATAACATGAATTACAATTACCAAGGCCAACAATATGTCAAAAACCAACTAAATTAGAAGTAAAAATGTCAAAAACATCCCATTAATCTAAACTAAACTATATCAAACATCCCATTAAGCTAAATTAAACTAATGTCAAACCGCAACAAAACTAAAGTAAAGAGATATTTCAAACTAAAGTAATGACAAGGTTTAAACTACAACACGTCAAAAATAATGTAAATTACAAAATAATATAACTCAGAAGAATGTAAACTAAGTCAAAAATAATGTAAACAACAAAAGAATATAAACTAAGTCAAGCTAGTAGAGCCCCTAGTGTGAGGAGGGTCATCGGGCGGGCGTCGACGCTGCTCTAGGGTATGAAAATCGCCATCATCGTCATCCCACTCGTCAGTCCACTCGTCACCCTATTGATACAATATAATATAAATCATTAGTCCATATATATGATTCAGTTAAAGATAACTACCCACAAATTAAATTACATGCAGAATATATATTTGAATTTAAAACGAATAGTATACCTGGGCAGTCAAGCGCTGATTCAACATCGGCCCAAACACGTCCTCGACTAAGGTAACCACCATCCGAACAATCTCGTCGCGTATCGCGGCCCACTGCTTCGGAGGGATACCCGTACTCTCGATGGTGGAACCAGATGCAACGTCCTGCGTAAGCTGATAGAGGCAAAAACGGTTAGGCAGGTCTTGATGATGGAACAGCGGATCGGTCTCAAACCTCTCTGATACCGCAGTCATAACAAGTTGGAACAAAGCATCGTCTAAGCTAGTGCCCGTATGTGATGGTCCCACGGGGGCTCTCGGACGCAAACGCTGGCTAAAGCCTACAAAAATAAATATAACATGAATAATATTATAAGTTTACTTTATTCATAAACAAGAAATAAACTAAAATAGTATACCTCCTGATAGTGTGACACCCCCAAATCCGGGTACCTGACCCCCGAGTTTGGTGTTCACGAACCACAATATAATTAACATCTAACTACTCATTCATATAGAAATATTAATACATAAGTCATTAACAGAGATTATTAATACAATAGTCCTAGGTTCTCTAACCTTAACATTACAAACATACCCTTTAGATATACAAAAAGGGTTCACAAATACAACATAATAATAATGTTCATAACTAATTTATAACTATGCCTTTGCCTTTATCCTTCGCAGCACCTCCTGCCACTTCGTCCCTAGCTGAAAAGTTTTATTTAGCAAGGGTGAGCAACAAATTTGCCCCGCAAGTTAAGACATACAATAAATGTATAAGAATCAATAAGAACAGACTATCTAATTTGATAGAATGAAACCAAAGTTCGGGGAACTTTGAAATAGTTAAACAAAGCTTTAATTTTCTAACAAGTCTTCTCATCATCAATGCAACACAATAATTTGATAATGAAATAGTACAATGCTTTCAAAGTTTCTACGATATTCTAATGAATAATCAAGAATCAATCTTACACAATAAAAAAGTGGAATGTTTTCCAGATTTATGCTGAGTGATCCATTGGATCTTGAACTTCTCTTCTCGGGTATATATCAAAGTTTTACTTTGATATATACGCAGGTGTATCAGATAACCATAAAGATTAAATCATACCCCTCTGCAAGTACTTAGAGCCGGCCAACTCCTTCAACCCTATATTATGCATAATACTTACACGCGCGCAAAGGTCGAATTTACGACCAATAAAATGTTCCCTTTGTATAAAAGGTTGTTCTTCTCGGTCTTAGAATCAAAATTTGATTTAACAACGAAATACTATGATTTCAAGATCTAATCACTTATCCTCTCTTCTCTTCTCAAACCTATCAAGTTTTCTTTTTTGATCTAGCCGAAATAACTGGCATTGATCTATCAATAATAATTGAATTCTCTTCCCTTCTCTTCTCGAACCTATCAAGTTCTAACAAATGTTTGTCTAGCCAAAACAATTAGCTAAGACACGTTTTAATACGATTAAACAATAGACAGAATTTAACTATACTATTTAAAATCAATAATAGCTTCTACGGATGTGAATATCCAACAACAGTTATTCTACAAGTATATTCTCATAATCAATAAATCAATTTGAATTAATAAACATGCACTAACTGCGAATAATCAACAATAAATCATTGGACGTGGTCTAATCAACAATAATTAACCACCATAATAATTGAACAATATTAACTCAAGGTTGAGTTAAGGAAACTTGCCTTTCGCGTTGATTACTGCTACTCAAATAAACGTATCTGTGTTCGTAAGACCTATAATGAACAATATCGGTCTCACAATTAGTACAATAATTCATAACACACAATACTATAATTTTACAGTCAATACTTCTCCTAGACACATTACCACATAGTCACATCAGTGTATATAACCTATATAAACACTTATCAAGTCTAACTAGTTCAGTCTGGTTGGACTTCGGTCTATTCTCGGTGTTCTGGTCACCCTATCTGACGATTAACATATTGATTGTCAATTAAATTCAGCTTCTAAGCCTCAATATTATTTTAGATAAGTCATATATCATTTATAATATTTTTCGGAAGCCATTAATAATATTTAAATAATTATTATAATTTATAATAATTTTTCAAACACTGGAATCATTTTTAAATGATTTAATTATCAAATAATCTTATCATCATTAATATTTAATAATATAAAAATATTGATGACATACTTGTCAAAATATTAAAGTTATTATTAATAACTTAAAATATTTTAAATCATCAATATTCTAATTAAATGATTTTTAAAATAATTAAAATCATTTTTAAATCATCACCATTAATATTTAAAAATTAAAAAATTATCATTCAAATATTAAAAGTCATCAATTATAACTTAAAATATTTTTAAATCATTTTTCTCATTTTGGAAATGATTTTTAAATCAATAAAATCATTTTTAATTCATTTATTTAATATGATAATTACATAAATCTAATATCATTAATATTAAATTATTAATGAAAATTCTCCAAAAATATTAAAAGTTATATTTTATAACTCAAAATATTTTTAAATACTTTATTCTTATTTAAAATGATTTTTTATAATATTAAAATTATTTTCTCTAATTTATTTAATATATTAATTAAATAAATTAAATATCATTTTATTCAAATAATTATAATTATTAATGAAAAATATCCCAAATTATTAAAAATTATTTTTCATAATTTAAAATAATTTTTGGTAATTTTAGAATTTATTTCTATTTTTTAATTAATTTCTGGAAAATCAAAAAATAAAATAAATAGAAACCGTCGCTAAAGCCTATAGCAACACTTGTCTGTCGTCTTAGGTGTTCTTGAGCTTCAAGAACACTGTCAGACAGTGTTCATGGTTGCTCGTTTGACCAGCCATGATTCTCAGCTCAGGCATGTTCAGGGTTTGTTTAAACGTTGATCTTGTAGTACGCATACACCACTACAACAATCAACCACTATATAAGTCATACATCAACACAATATGAAGATCTGAGCTCTCAAACATTCTGTTAGACATTACTTGGGTTTCCCCAGAAACCCAGAACTTCGACTGATCACTTCCATGCTCAATTAAGTTTATGTTCCAGTCATTGTATGGGTGTTATTAAGGTTCAGAACTATAGTACGCATGTCAAGGAACGGTTATATATATACCAAGATCTCAGTCCAACTACAACATAATCACAATATATCACTTGGTCAAACTCTGTCAGAAAGGGTGTTCATAGAGTTTCTGGGTTTTTCCAGAAATGCTAAGTCAGGCTCGGATGGCTACTTTGACCTTATATTACATTAAATCTGTTGATTATTAACACGATCTAAAGCCATAAACATACAGTACATATTCCAGGCTATACATTGATTACAACAACCACAACAAAACACATAAAACCTGACCAATTTGGGAGCTTGAAATCGTTGTCAAACGATGGTAAACCATTTTTGGGTTACCCAGATTTGGCCCGATCATGCTCGGTCAACGGGTTTTGACCTTTAATAACTATAAATCTAGCCATTTAATAACTGTAAATCCACTTCCAAATCAAATACAACATGTCAGGCTACAAATATAAAGCTTAAAACAACTCAAAACATAAACACAAAAAGATCTAAGGCAACTGACATTTCTTGTCAGACCATATTTCAAACTCAAGAACAGTTTTTGAAAAACTTTATTTTAAAGAACTTTGATGCTATTGATCTATAGTATATCACCATAGATCACCATAAAACACCATTTAACACTTATACAATCACATAAACACAAATTTGAACATAGCATACAAGATCTAGAATGAGATAGGGTTTATACCTTCTCTTATATATGCTTGATCTTGGCTCTACCAATCTGATCTAGATGTGTTAGAAGGTTTAATATGTGACTGAAACACTTAGCCAATTCGAAGGTTTAAAGAGAGAATGAGTTTGGTGAGAGCTAGGGTGTAAATGACTAACTTTTTGTGACTTTTCTCTCTTTATTCTCTTATAATACTTGATGCAATGAATCCAATAGGCTAGGTGGCGATTTGGATCAGTGTATGGCTGAGATATAAATCACAATGGTCAACTTAGTTGGTCACCAACCCTTAATTTTGTAAAATTTACAAGTTACCTTAATAAAAATATAAAAAGGGCATTTTGGTAAATCTCCTTGAAATTTTTAATGGCATACATGGAATTTACCAAACCCTTAGGGTTTAACCCTAAGGTTCTAACCCTTAGGTTTTATAACATTAGTTTCCAAATTTTCCAAATTAGGGTTTTAATTAGAAAATTTAAAATTTCTAGATTACAATTAGGGTTTCCTAATCACATTAACGTTTAATAAACACATTAAGCTTACCAATTAGGATTAGGGTTTCCTATTTTAGGTTTAGGAATCCTGGATATGAAATTAGGGTTTTCCAGCTTTCGATTAGGGTTTCTAACTGTGCATTAGGATTTCTAATCCTAAGATTAGGGTTTTTAATCTCTTATTAGGGTTTATTAGTTTTAAACCTTATCTGATCTATCATTGATCAATATTCTATACAGTACAAACAAATTCATATCAATACAATTATTCAAATTGTATTTTCTACCGAATCCTTATCCTAAATTAGGGTTAAGGATTCTAAAGCTGTTAAGCACAACTCTACTCTTATTTTTCAGTCAATACACAAATTGACCACTACTCGAGACTCCTATCACAGATACACGTCACAATATTAACAGTCAATATTAAATAAAAAAATTTATTCGTAAATTTTGGATTATTCGAAATCACGTGTTATTACAGACAGTGTATAGGCTGGTATCCTCGTTAACCCCAGCACTTGATACCGGCCGGTAGTACTAGTGGGAGTATCCTGAGACGCGACCCAAAAAGCCGTCTCCTCGTCTTGAGATAAACTAATCTCGGGCGGAGGGACGGTGGAATCTAACGTCTTAGCATAGCCCCTAACAGCCTGCAACTCCGCAATACGCTGGTTGCAGAGCTTCTCAAACCGCTCCTGTAATTTGATATATGTACATGTGAGTTATCTTGGTATCATCATATAAATTACGTAATATTATCCTAAATAATATTTATTATAGTAAATGTATTACCCGTATAGCTAGTGCTGCTGGAGATATCGTCGACCTCGAAGTAGAGCCCTTCGACGTATGGACTCTATCCCAGAACTCCATCGTAGTAGGAGGTCGGCCAAAGCTACTCCGCATGGCCTAAATCATATACATTAAATAATATCACCTTAATTTACTATAGTTGCAGTTTAATATTAAACTAAACTAAAGGGAAATACATACCGACTTAACCTTCTGAAACGACTGCGAGCAAAAAGTATGTACAACTCCCAGCTTGTCGTGATTCTTCTTCATCTGCTCCGACTTGGTCTTGAACGCAACATCATCCCAGTACGCACACATCGTAGCCCATGTTACATCTAATACTGTCGCCGGCTGATGCTATCACAAAGTAGTCCCGGGCGATTCTTCTACTTGCCGAATCGCCTCTCTCGTCAGATCTCGTCATGTACCACCAAAGATAATTCTTTGAGATGTGGGCAATGATAACGGCGTCACCATCCGCCTCAGTGATGATGGCCTCGTATCTGTAGTGTCTCTATCAAACAGACATAACATACGTATAATTAATTATTTGAACAATATGTAAATAACATGGACCTTGATTTAATATATGTAATTCGACTTACGTGAAACTCCCGCAACACTGTCACCATGAAGCTGACATCGTAGCGTGCGTACTGGCTAAATCGCATGCAGCCAGTAGGGAGATGCACCAGGCAGATGGTGTGTATGGTCGCCTTAGCGACAGGATCCATAATACTAGAATACAAAATTTATTAAGAACATTTTAATTTATTAATCACATAATAATATCATTTTAATTGAACATAAGTGATATATTATAGTTGAAACCTACACAGACGAGCCGACATCAACTGGAATTGTGTCAGGCACTGTCGGTGGACGACCTAATCAACCGAGGTTAGGCCCTCGTTGACACTGACGTCTAGCATCTGTATGTTTAATATAGTTATGACATTGTCAAAAAATAGTAAATGAATGTATAATATAGTTATGAAAGAAATGTTACTGAGCCAAAAAAGAAATCAACTCACTATCATCTGAAGATGACCACTTTTGGGAGTCACACCCGATCCGAGCCCGCCGCCACCACCACTTACCACCTCCACCACCGCTATGTCGAGGCATATATAGTTGTACTACTGAAATAACAGACATAGATACGATGACATTAATTAAATTTCATTGCAATTATTATATATAATGATTGATTTTAGTTGTAATATTTACAGGGTTAAATACACTTTTCCCCACTCTACTCGACCTCGATTTACAAATACATCATTGAACTGGATTTTTTTATGGTCAACTCATTAAACTACTAAATTTTTACAAAAACTTGAAAATCCGTCTAAAACTGTTAAAAGTTAACGGCCACATCCATGTGGCGCCGCGTTATCTAGTGATACATTAAAAAATTATTTTATTTTATTAAATATATTTATTTAAGTTTTCACTTTCACCTCCACTCCACTTTCTCTATCTAAAAACCTATTAACTTCTTTTTCTCTCTACACTCAAACACAACTATTTGTGTTCTTAAAATTGCAGAAACTTCTTTTTCTCTCTCCACTCAAACACAATTATTTGTGTTATTAGAAATATAGAAACGAAATGAAAATCCATTGTTAAGTCCTAGCTTCAACAGTTACTCTTCCGATAAATTAGCTAAAATAGCAAACAAGTCAGCAAGAAATTTAGTTTTCCCCATTTTCAATCCAAATCTTTTTTCACAATCAGATAATCGTGCCCAAAAATTAAGCGTGGTGAAGTTGATGTTGAAGAATATGTTCCTTGAAGAGCGTGAAGAACGTGATCCTCTGTCGTCTTCTTCATCCGAAGCTGACGAATTGAAAGTTATACCTCCAGGAACGTACTGTATTTGGAACCCATTTGCTTGAACACCATTGATAAACTTAATTGCTTTGAGGAATGGATTTTAGAAGAATGATTTGAAGAGGGGGAGGCTTTTTTAATTAAGTCTATTCAGATCTAGATCTGAACAAATTCAGATCTGAACTTTTGATTTCCACCGATTTCTTCACTTATTGTTTTTTTCCTCTGTTTTGATCTTCTATTTTGAAGAAATGGATTTTGGGCTCCTGTAATGATTCTCTATTTTGAATAACACGATCCTATGTAATTGCTTAACTATATAAATATGATCCTCTATTTTAAAAAACATGAATTCATTAATTTTATATAAATATATTTATAAAAATTACACATTAATATATTTTATTATTAATTACTTTAATTAATATATTTTATTTAATTACTTTACTTATTTGTTAATATATTTTAATTACATTACTTATTTGTTAATATATTTTTAATTAATTTAATTATTTGTTAATATATTTAATATTTAATATTTATTTAATGATCTCATAATATAAATAATAATTATATTAGTTTTGAAAAATAAAATAATAATTAATTTTCAAAATTTTAGTTGTATTTTTTTGAAGTTTGAATTTATTTTTATAAATTTTAATTTTTAATTTGTGCTTATTATAAAATACTTATGAATAATGTTAAAGACATTACTCAAATTAAAAATTTACCCAAAATTTTCTTATTTTAATAATATATGTAATATATCTTAATACAATAACATATGACATTTATATATTTATATTACTAATTTTAGTTTTATCTCGAAGAGAGGTTAATTAAATTAATGAATTTAATGAGTTATTTAAATTAAAAGAAAATTATATAATTATATGTAATTTATATAATTTATTTAAAATTGAACAAATATTAATTGATTAAAATAAAATTTTAAAAACTAGAAGTAGGATTAATCTTAATGACTTTTACATTAAGAAATAAGATTAATGATTTTTAATGATTTTTACATTAAGATAAAATCATTAAGATTAATCTTACTTCTATTTTTAAAATAAAATTTTAAATTATTTAAAAACTAGACAGAATTTGACATGTAGGAAATATTAATGGATTTTAGAAGAATGATTGTTTTTCCATCTGGGCATGCCACAAACAAAAATATATGACATGTAGGATTTCTCTCTCTCACGTGGCACCTCGTGTAATTTTTCCGTCCAAAGTCAAACATTTTATCAAAATTTGTAACGGTTTGTTAAAAAATTGTAGTTCAATGAGTCGAATGAAAAAAAATTCAGTTCAATGATTAATTTGTAAACCGAGGTCGAGTAGAGTGGGGAAAAGTGTATTTAACCCAATATTTACAAAACACCAATTAGTGAATAAGTAGTACGTCGTCAAACTCGTTAGAATCAAAATCATTTTCATCCTCTGATTCTGTCTCTTCCTCTTCTGTTTCAATTTCTTCCTCAGTATCATCTTCTACCATCACATACGGACTGACAACCACATCTTCCTCCACTTCGTCAACATCGAGTACGTCAACGACATCATCAACCAACACATCTTCATCATATAGCACAACGTGGCTGGGATTGCTAACTTGTTCTTGCAACGGGTCATCCGTTCCAAATAGAGTAGTACCATCAAATGACCAAGTCTTCGTTGTCACAACTGTATACCAGGGGGTTCTATAATTTAAGATATTAGGGGCATAGTACACTTGAGTTGCTTGGCTGGCTAACACAAATACGTCATTCGACTGTAAATTCAATTTTATATCTACTGTGATGATTCTATTACGATCAACTTTAATACTCTTTGTAGTATCAAACCAGCGACACTTAAATGTAACGACCTTTTTAGCCCCTAGATAATTGAGCACAACCACTTCCTTTAATCTTCCATAGTAATTGGACTCAGAATCTCCATAACAACTTCCCAACACGACAACGCCAGAGTTGACTAATGTCAATTCATTCAAGTCATCAACCTTGAATCTATACCCATTCACTATACAACCTGGAAATGAACTAATAAGTTTGTACGGGCCTAAAATGACATCTCTAAAAACGCTCATATGCGTTCTCTTCTTCGACCCTTCTCTTAAACCACTGCTCAAAATTTACATTAGTGAATGCTTCCATTTGTGATTCTGTCAACCCCGAGTTAGAAGCATGTGCTTCTAATTCGAATGAACTGCGTACAATAATATGGCATTATTTAATTGTTGATTAAGGTTAGATAAATCATTTTCAACTTGTAATAATACATACTTGATGTACGATGATACTTCAGGCATATTTAGAAGCATGTATGTATATCTTTAAATCTTTATCGGTTAGGTAAGTCTTCGTCTCATGTCCAAATGGTTTAGCTGGATAAGTGAATACAACCAACTCATCATCAGCACGACCAGACGGATCGGCGACCTCATTCCGACTTAGACGGTTGTGCTTCGTTACGACTACATCTTCAAAGTACAACGAGCAGAAGTTGGCAAGCTCTTCTTCCGTATAGCGTAATAGACCAAGATAACTTAGTCTAAGTATGCACTCGAAGAACATGTAGAGACACCAGTTGAAAAATTCTCAAAATATTATATACACGCACCTTATGAATTAGCACCGACCTAAGTGAGAGACATAACATCCACTAACAGTCCCAAACTGGGGACTATTCAACATTCACTCCTACTGAGTGAATGTCAAACAGGTTTCTAAGTTCCAAAGTATATTACATATATATATTATTGAGTGTATTGAAGAGTAAAGGGAGAGTATTATTGAGTTTATTGAAAATTGTGGCAAACTAAGCAAATGCTACTTAGTTTATTTTGACAATGATAAACTAAGTAAGTGGTACTTAGTTTATGAGAATTGTTATTTGGAATCCATAGAGACTACTGTTCGACATCCACTCCTACTTGTCAAATGGGTTTCTAAGTTTCATAGCGATTCTTGTTGTAATGACATAGCGATTCTGATTAATAGTACTCGACGGTTCCTCGTGACGACAATTGGACAAAAAAAAGGGTCGTAGTTCCTGTTTGTATCCTATACTCGAATAATAAAGTTAATTAAATTACTACAGACATTCCCCATTGTTTTCCATCATAACAGATAACAACATCCTGAAGGAGTTCCATAAAGCTATTGAACAAAGTTCCAAGTTAAGAACTACCCTCTAGATGAGCGAGGAATCACTTCTCCTTTATGAATGAATCATTTATGCCATATGATTCCAATCCATAACATAGATGACTCATCCCAAGTAGAGATGGGTAGTTCTCGCTCGAGGTCATTACTGAGAACTAGAGGGTGAGCTTTGGGTAGAACTTTGTTCAACAACTTAATGGCACCTTCGTTCATCTAGAGGTTGTTTGTTCAACAACTATTAATAAGCACTCCTTGATGATGTTGTCAATAATTATGAGGAATGTCTGTAATAATTCAATTAACTTTATTATTCGAGTATAGTATACAAACAGGAACTACGACCCTATTTTTTTTAATTGTCACGTGAGGAACCTATTGAGTACTATTAATAATAGAATCGCTATGTCGAACCATGCATACAAGGAAGTCCTTAATTAATTATTTTGTCTAATATTATTTAATTTAATATACCTTAATTAATTAATTTATTTTACTTAATTATTTTATTTTATTTTATTTATTATATATTATATTATTAAATTTAATTTACCTTAATTAATTAGTTACTTTTATTTTATTTATTTTATTTTATTTTGTATTATATTATTTAATTTAAATTAATTTATTTATTTATTTAAGTTATTTTATATTATTTAATTTATTAAATTTTATTTATTTTATATAATATTATTTAATTTAATTTACCTTAATTAATTAATTTAATTTATTTTGCTTTATTTTATTTTATTTATTTATTTTGTATTGTATTATTTAATTTAATTTACCTTAATTAATTAATTTATTTTATATTATTTATTTGATTTTGTATTATATTATTTAATTTAATTTAAATTAATTAATTTATTTATTTTAGTTATTTTATATTATTTAATTATTTAATTTTATTTATTTTGTATAATATTATTTAATTTAATTTACCTTAATTAATTATTTTATTTTATTTTATTTATTTATTTTGTATTATATTATTTAATTTAATTCACCTTAATTAATTAATTTATTTTAGTTATTTTATTTTATTTTATTTTATATCATTTTAATTTAATTTATTAATTTAATTTAAAAATAAAATAAATTATTTATTTTAGTTATATTATTTTATTTTATTTTATTTTAAATAAATTTATTTTGTATTATATTATATTGATTTTTCATGTATACATTCTAGTCATTTTATTTTATATTGTTTTAGGATTACGTTCCAAACTAAGTAAATGCTACTTAGTTTTTATATTATATTATTTGTATCTTTTTTTTTCTTACATTATATTTACTACAATATTTATTTATGTTATACTTAATTTTATATATATATATATATATATATATATATATATATTTTATTTTAGTGGTAGTCAACTATGTAAATGTTACTTAGTTGTGTTTTTTATTTTATTTTAGTGTCAAACTAAGTTCTAATTGTCTTTTATAGTTAAGTATTGATTTATTTAATACCATCTTTAACTTCCACGGAAATTCCATCGGAAATAATTTAACACCCAAAATGTCTTCAATTGATTCACATAATGCAATCCACATTGCTATATCGAATCCATAAGGCATAAAATGGATATGGCTAACCATTTCATATGAACCAAATTGAACCAAATCCATATAACAGAAAAAAAACAGAAAATGGATATGTTGAACTAAGGCAAATCAAATTATTCAAACCAACATGAATCCTTAATTCAAACCAATATGGATATGCTGAACCAATATAGATGATTCATTTCATTGAATATAAGGCAAATCATATGCATTTCACTGAATATTCAAATCAATTTAGGAGCATAACAATCAATAATTTAATTTCTTAATTCAAATCAAAATGGATATGTTGAACCAATATAGAAAATTTTAGATAACATATCATTCAACAATTTAATTTCTAATATTTAGGGCTAAAATCAATTTAGGAATTTTGAAAACTGATTACAAAAAACTTAAGCCCTAACCTGTAAATTGAAAAAGTACCAAATTATGGAAGAAGAAGAAGGCCCCAGAGTTGGGCACCACCACACTGATCGCCGCCACCGCTTCCAAGCCAAAGGTCAGCCAAACCACCACACCTGACTTCACCTCCTCAAATGGGCTATGGACCAAATGCGGGAGCTTATAGAAGGAAGAAATATGGAGGAGATGAGAAGGAGAAGAAAGGGCTAAGAGATTAGGTGGAGAAGAATGGAGGAGAGATTATGTGATGCCCCCAAAATTAGGTATACATCACCCATCTTGAGTCGCCAAATACATGGTACAAAATACAAATACAAACTTAATTATACAAATGTCGTGTAACATACGACAATACATAAACTGAGAGTTCTAATAGGAATATTGTCATATAGAAAATATCCATACTCAAGGAGTCCTCATTACATTTATTGTCACACTATTTAACAGAATAGTGAGGACTACTAATGTTATCTTCTGGACCATCACTCCTTTCCCCGACTCGTCCCAGCTATATTCTCATTTCCTGAAGAGTACATTGAAAGAAAAGGTGAGCTCAACTAGCCCAGTAAGAAATATTATGACTAAGATAATACAGAATAAATTATCATTAGTCTTCAACAATGTTAAACTGATAATATACAATAGACATCAAGTTTAATCAATGAATATGTAATCCATTAAAAGAGTCAAGTAGAGAATAAAGTCTACTATCTTTTATGTTTTAAAAGGTTTTCATCAATTTTATCGCTGAGACTCAGCTTAATAAATAAACCACCACATCTAATCATCCATGTACCACGGTCAAAGGATTTTATTAAATCATCAATGGTCATGACTATACCGAATAAACCTCGTCATAATCATACCAAAAACTATTCATCAATGCATTACGAAAGCCATTGAGGACTTTTATCACATTATTTATAATGAGTCATGATTATACCGAATGATCCTCGTCATAATCATACTAAGTCCATCTATGCACGTAAGCCAAAGATGACTTTCAACATAATATAACATGAGGATGATGACAATGACATAATAATTCAATAAAACAAGTTCAAGAATTAATTTGTCCAGGAACCAATAACGTCCAAATTGTCAACATGATACTTCTTTGTAAAGTAAAATTTAAGAATGCTCGAAAGAATATTTCCATGAAATGATACTGGATGAAGTGCAAATATCAAGGATATTCCACTAATTTCATGGAGTATAGAAGTCAAAACTTTAACCAACTAAGTATAATAAAGAATGGAATAACAAAAGAAATCTCCATGCATGCGGTATTGCATAGATAGGTTATTCCAATGAATAATAAAGATGTAACCCGGTCCGATGTAAAAACACATGCATGTGATATTCCAACGTAATAATAAAGATGAATAATAAAGATTTTAACCAGTCCTGTAAAACACACGACATGTGATATTCCAAATGTAATAATAAATACGTAATAATAAATATGGAACCAAGTCGTGAAATTACACCGCATGTGATATTCCGGCGAATAATAAATAACGGAATAATAAAAGAATTTCACCAAGTATGCGGTATTGCCATAAACAAAGTTATTCCAACATAATAATAAAGACCGGAATAATGAAGAAGATCACCAAGTATTGGGTAAACCGTATATACAAAGTCATTCCACCAAGTATAGGGTAAATCACAGATACAAAAGTTATTCCAATGTAATAATAAAGAATGGAATAACATAAGGATTTCACCAAGTATAGGGTACGCCATGTGATCAAAGTTATGTATAGGTATGCCACTTTTACAAAAGTTATTCCAATGTAATAATAAAGAATGGAATAACGAAGTTCCCTTCATGAATAAGAAAGAATAACACCCCTTACCGTAGTAAAGACATTTGGATATCAAAGTAGTGAAGTAGCGAATACTCTTCTTCTTTCTCTCTATAATTTCTCTCTCTAGTTTCAATGAATTCGTAAGAAATAATGAAGGAATGAGCTTCTATTTATAGAAGAATGGATTGAATAGTAACTAATTCATGAACTATCGGATCGATTTACTTTTAAACGAACGAACCAGATCGATTTACTATTAAAACTTAAAACGACGGTCCATACTGATTTACTATTAAAACTTTAAACCAGCGACCCATATTGATTCACTATTATAACTTTCCACCAAATGGTCCATATTAATTCATTCAACCAACTATTCTCAAAATTAGCACATCTCCTCATGGAATAATATTGTACCCAAATACCCGAATGCACAATAATAGAGTGAATAGTAACCGGGTGAATAGTAACTCGTGAATAGTAACTCATGAATAGTAACTTTGACACAAAAATATCCCGAATACCCAATTGAATAATATAACCTCCCGACATCAATTATCATCGGAATAGATGTCAATTTCTATTAACACAAATAATCCCAACACAATGAAACTATCAAGTTTATCTTTAATTAACATGAACTTAATCATCATTAATATCATAACTCACAATATTTAACAACCAGGTCGTTCTCAGGAAAGAGGGGGCTTTCCAATAAGGATTTCTCCCTATTGGCGCGCAATTAGGTGACCAAACCTCTCCTTGACAGAACTTCTAGACATTGTAAATATTGCAATTTAATAATATGAATAACTTTGTCATCTCAATTATTGATTTAATAAAATAACATATTATGCACATGATACTGTGACAATAATTGAATCAATAATATGAGAGATATGATGCAAAGAATTATCAGTAGCAATAATGCAAGACAACCGAAAGTGACTTATCACGTAAGCATCAATAATCAATACCGTGTGCTACTATGCAACCACGCATATTACTGTACTTTTACTACCGAGTAGTTCAACAGTTTTAACAATAACACCTCCGCCGTTATTTATAAAATATTTTTGTCGTTTTCTCAATCCGATAATAATTACATTAGGGATCCACCAATGATTGTGTCATTATATTTAATATTCCTACAAAAAGAATATTCCCGACCAATCGAATATTTATAAGACAACTTGCGTACTTTGCAAAATTTATAAATACTACCCCCAACTATAACATTATATCAAATTCATTCCATAATACTCAAAAATAATATTCATAGAAAAATCATCTTTATTCATAAAAGTTGGGGTCTTACAGATTAGGTGCAGTCATTGCTGCTAATTAAAAAGAAAAGGAAAGAATGTAAACAGATTAGGGCTGATAAGGCGACTGATGCTTAAAAAAAGAATAAGCTCGACGGAATTCCGTCGACTTTAGTTATGTCGCCCTTTAGCTATTCTCGACGGATCATTCAGTCGAATTTACAAATATTCCGTCGACCTAAAACTCGCGCTGGCGGGAAATCTATGCGCCAAGTAAAGGGGCTTACTTCCGACGGATGTCCATCGACTTTAGTCTAACCTCAACGCAATTAAATTCAACATAATATTCTGTCAAAATTATATTAACCTCGATGAAATGTATTCGGTCAGAATTAATTCCGTCGGAGATAACCCTTTTTCTTGTAGTGTTTTAGCACAACATGGTGTACGATTTAGTTAAAAAAATAATAATAAAACAAACTTTATTGTTTAAATTAGAAACAGCTAAAAGTTCATTGGTTTTCAATGTTACTAACACTATAAATTGCCCAAAAGCCTATTTTACCCATACGGTCCTAAAAGTTACAAATTACATGCGACTTCATATTATTGTAAATTGTGACGCCCCCAAATTTGGGTACTTTCAACCCAAAGATATGGTCCTACACGGTACTTATAACTATACATTCATTTCATTTAAACAACATCAAAATGATTATATTTATTACATTCTTATTACAATTATAATAATAAATACATTCCCAAGTTTTGTAACCGATACATTCTTTGTTTATCATAATATGATTCTTACAAATATACTAATCTATTACAGGATAACCTATTTATCCATCTTAGCTTTGCCTTTATCCTTAAGGGGATCCTCAATTCTTTCGGCCTTAGCTGCAATCATATAATTCAAGCAAGAAGTGAGCATAACTAGCTAAGCAAGTCTAGCAAAAGATAATACAAATACCACGTCGAGAATTATATGATTACTCTTCATCAACTGAACAAGTAGCTATGAAGTACTATGAAACATTAAATAGCACTTTTCATTTCTTAACATAATTCCAGAGTACATATAATAACTTAGGAATTAAGAGTTAGTCACAAGACCATGAACATTCTCTTTTGGTTTTCATTCATGAAAAAGGAAAACCCAGCACTAAGTTCGTAAGTCCGATATATCTTACGAGAACTTTTAGGTTATCACCCTATAGTACTCTATGTTGATTAACACTCATCCGTTAAACGTATTTACGTTTAAGTTTTGGCAACCTCGTGTGCCCATCGAATAATCGATGTAAAATACATTTGTTTGTTCATACTCAAGTTTACCTTGAATCCATACCAAATACTTGGCATAGGATAGCGTTAACAGTTCTATATCGAAAGACTTGTAAACAAATCAATCTTGTTAGTTCCCAGAGGCAAAATAGTTATCTAGAAGGGGTGTTGAATAGATATTTTTAAATTCTTTCTTCTTCAAAATACTTGTTAGTTTTGATAATAATCTAAGCACAACAGAATTAAGATTTGTTTGTTTTCCCTTCAAGATATAATGAATAAATACGGGTAAAACAGTTATGACAGTTATAGCAGTTATGGCAAGAATATAAGGGACGCAGTGATTTTAAGTGGTTCAGAGCATTCAAAACTCCTAGTCCACTCTTCTACTCCTCGGGTAGGAAATCCACTAAGGATATCTTTACAACTTCTGAATCTCACAGATTCCTTCAAGACCAACAATTTTGGAACTTCTTAGTTCACTTTTGAACTCTTTAAGTCCAGCAGACTTGGTACTTCTCAGTTCACTTAGAACTCTTCAAGTCCTTCTGACTTGGAAATTCTTCCTTCACTAGATAATAGTTGAGTATTTGAATGGTGTTACTCAATTGCCGTTAAGCTTGTGTTCGAAAGAACTGAGTAGCTGAGCAAGCTTTCCTTTTTCAGAATGTAGAGTTTGATCATTGAGTGTTCTTCAGCTTTTTTTTCAGTGTTTGCTTAAATATTTCATCTGCTGATGTTTTGTATATATGATGCCTTTGAAAATGTATCCGTTGAAGACATCCATTGAAGCATTAAATGCATTTGACATTTCTAAGCTTTGATGGAGACTTTCTGCATAACTTCTAATTAGCAGACTGGCCCACTGACACAGTAGATTGCTATCTCACCTAACACCTGAAAAGGTGTTTTCTGCTAACCCATAGTACTTTCCTTAGCTTCTTCAATACATTTCTTTGTTATATACTAAGGATGATTGTTGTGTCATTGGGACTCCCGAGGTCTTCAACGTCTATAGCTCATTCCATATTTGTTGTGATTAATCTTTAAACAAGTGGACGAGGCTCGATGCTTCTGACACAGACAGATGAAGCTCTACGATTCTGATCGTGGTGTCATGCCACATTGGTACTTAGTTTGGTGCTGATAGATGAGAACACTACGATTTCTCTTAAGTACTGGTACACTACGATCTTCTTTTGCTTGACTTGAAGACTCTACGCTTCCGAGAGCACTCTACAAACTTTGACTTGGCTCGGCAAGCGTTAGGGCTACTCTACGATTTCGGAGAGGCCCTTCAAAGCAGATACACTACGATCCTCAACGCTCCTTGTCTTCTGCAATATCTTGATCGTCTTTATAAACTACGATTCAGTTGAAGCCTATCTATTACATTTCAAGAAATGGATCAACCTAACAGCTTTGATCTCTTCTTCTATACATTCATTTACAGAATGATAAACATTAAAGTTCAGATCAACCTAATAAATTTGATCTATCACTAAGTCCTTGTACATGTGTTCCTTTGAAGGACTTTACATATAATCATGACTATTAATTTTCAACATCAAATTTTAAATATGCAATCTCCCAACAAATCGAACTCTTAAGAATAGTCTAGTTGAGTTAAAACTAGCATCGACCCTTTCATAAAATAATTCATGCATTTCAGAACATGAATCACAGAAAACCTGGCTAACACGAAAGTTAGACAAGCGTTAAGAAAACTTACCTTCAAGCGTCTTCAAATAATTATTCAACAATTCTTGGTCTTTACAGTCTCTACATGATATATTTACATAGCACACTGTAATTAGCTACCAAACAATCTAATCACATTATTTTTACCAACTTATTTATCTTCTATATCTTAATTGAAACTATTTCAATAATAAAAGTCATTTTGACATAACTATCTTTCATTACGGCTTATTAACGTCTTACGTTACTAAACCAAGACTTGATCATCATTAGTTAATTACCAAAGTTTGAATACAAATTACTTCCTTATATCTCACGTTCTTCATTTAATTACTATTACACCATGTTCAAATTCCTAAAGTCATCACTATATAAGTGATTTAAGATTGGTCTTACCATGTATACAATGTACATATTTGTCCCATAATGGTCTTGCAACAATTTGGGATTAAAATGAACTTAGTCAACAATTTTCTACTACCCTAGGTCTTTGCATTATTGGACATTAAGACACCATCAGCAATCAATCGCGCCTAACTAACAAAGAGATATAAACCCCCTGGTCTAAAAGCATGTCAAGGCCATGAGACTTACTATGTAAAAGTGGCATTGCGGTGCCATTCTCTAGTAGCCATCTCTCCTTACCCGGCACTGCGGCGCGACAAATAAAGCTTGGGGTGGCACTGAGGCGCCTCCCCTGAGCCCTTGAAAATTTTTTATGTTTTCCAATACAATTCTTCCCGGACTCATAACTTAATCATTTTAAGTCAGAATTGGCTCGTTCAAATTTTATTTTCTTACACATTCTATGTACTTCGATTTCATCAGGATAAAAGTAGTTTTTAAATTCGTTAACGATGAATTCACTAATAACGTTCTAATAAGCGTTCGTTAAACGCTCGTGAGCGTTTATAGCTCATTTTTCTTCGTTCTAAGTCGAAATTCTACCATTCTTGAGTCCACGACTCTTGAATACATTATTCTACGCTACGCCATTGAAAACTAGGGTTTCTGAATTAAACGGCAAGTTTTTACTACTAATCCAGAATTATACAATTTCAACATTTAATGCCTAATTTTGTAAATTTTGCCATAACTTCGTTACTTGTGTTTTATACGCCAAATCAAATGGAACCAATCCATTGATTCATTGCCTATAACCTAACCAAGCAATATTCACATACCCTATAAATAATGGTTTTCAATTTGTCCATCAACAACCAAATCAACGTACAAATGGTTTATCCGTGATTAACTTACTTAAACGCTTATGATTTCTACTTATACATGGCTTATCAATGTTTAATTCACTAATAACCATCCTTATTACTCTAGAAGAGTCATGCTCCACCAATTCATGGTTCTCTACAAAAAATAAAAATAAATAGATCGAAAACTAAGGTTTTACGAATTATTACCTTAACCTTCTTCACGTTCTTGCTTAAAACTTGGATGTTTTGTTTCAAGCTCACTTGATTACTTGTTAATTCACTTTTCTCTCTCTCTCTCAAAATATGTTGGTTAACGTTTTTAAACAAACAAATGAACTAACTAATCTTTCTTATATAGGAAATCCAAATGGAGGGCAAAATGGTCATTAGGTAACCTCCTTACTATTCACACCTCCATTGCAAACTTAACCACCAAGTAAAGTTACTTTACTTGGCCACCAAGTGGCCGACCCACATGTCATATTGGGTCCTACATGGATTGCCCTCATGGGTTTTACCCATGTGGTGATCAATTGGGTCGATCCGCGATTCGGTTTCTTGGATCGAGCTTGATTTAACCTACCATTGGGCTTTAACATTACTAAATCTTCAGCTTCCATCCTCTACCAATTGGGCTTGACAAAGTCTAGGTCCAATAGCTAAAGTCCATTAAGACTTCCTCGTATTCTAATCGTATAACTCACGTATTCTCTTCGTATAGTATTCGTACGATATTCGTATTATACGTTGTAATAATCTCCATACCATACTCGTATACTAACTAGTATTATACTCATATTTCACACGTATAATAACCCTAATCATTATATGCATTCATTTCCTTCTTGGAACTCACTTTCCCTAACCTTTAGGTTTTAAGTCCGCAAGCAAAAACTTCATTTTCCATAACTAAAATATTATTGGATATTCCATCTCATCTTAGAATTCTATCATTACTCTTTTCTCAGAATTTCAAACTTAATTCTCGAGCAGAAACGGATGAATAGTGTTTTTATGGAAATTTCTCGGAAAACTTTTATTTTCGTCTTGGAAATTCAAAACAATTAATCCTAGCACATAGCAAGAATCCTAACCACATCCGCACATTCTAGGTCATAGAACGACCTTCATACAGCTTACTCACATAAATAATCAATTAAATTCATTTAATTCAAATAATCAAATAAAATTTTAATTCACATAAAAATTAGATTTTCTCGGGCGTTACACCCCCCCCCCCTTATAAGGATTCTATCCCCGGGATCTCGCTACAGTTACATAAACAAATGAGGAAAATTTTCCTTTATTTTACTCTCGAGTTCCCACGTTGCTTCTTCGGCATTGTGGTTCCTCCAAATCACCTTCACCAAAGGTATTATCTTATTTCTCAAAACTTGTTCCTTCCTATCAACAATCTAAACTGGAAGTTTTTCATACGTTAAGTCTTTTTCTATCTGAATAGATTTGTACTCTATTACGTGTTTGTAGTCCGGTTTATAAGGGCGCAACACAGACACGTGAAACACATTGTGTATTCGTTCCATCTCTGGAGGTAAAGCTACTTCATAAGCTACATCTCCTACCCTTTCTTAAAATTTCAAAAGGTCCTATAAACCTTGGACTTAACTTCCCTTTCTTTCCAAAATGTATCTTTCCTTTCCAAGGCGATACCTTCGAAAAGACATATGAACCTACTTCGAACTCCCTCTTCTTACGGTGAGGATCTGCATACTTCTTTTGTCTATCTTGAGCCACTACCAATTGAATACGTATTAACTTTACCATGTCTGCCATCTGTTGTACCATTTCAGGTCCCAACATCTGACGTTCCCCTACTTCATCCCAGCACAGTGGAGTTCTGCACATCCTCCCATATAACACTTCATAAGGTGGCATGCCTATACTAGCTTGAAAACTATTTTTGTACGCGAATTCCACCAAAGGCAGATGTTCGTCCCAACTCCCCTTAAAATCCATAACGCAAGATCTTAACATATCTTCTAGTGTTTGAATTTTTCGTTCACTTTGTCCATCCATCTGAGGATAATATGTTGTACTCAACTTCAACTGTGTTCCTATTTGCTCTTTTAAACTACTCCAAAAGTTTGATGTGAATCATAGATCACGATCTGACACAATCAAAACAGGTACTCCATGTCTTGAAATAATTTCTTTGACATGTAGTTTAGCCAATTTCTCTAGGTTATACTTAACTCCTATTGGTAAGAAGTGAGCCGATTTCATCAACCGATCCACTATTACCCAAATAGCGTTGTATCCCTTCCTTGTCGTTGGAAGTCCCACCACAAAGTCCATTGTGATATGCTCTCATTTTCACTCTGGAATCTCTAGTGATTGCAATAACCCACTCGGTCGTTGGTGTTCAGCCTTAACTTTCTGACAATTTAAGCATTTGCTAACATATTCTGCTATTTCTCTCTTCATGTTTGGCCACCAAAAGTTCTGTCGAAGATCTTGATACATCTTAGTACTACCTGGATGTATCAAGTACCTCGAACTATGGGCCTCACTCATTATCTTTTCTTTTAACTCGAAATTATTTGGAACCCAAATTCTTCCTTCAAAACAAAGTAATCCTTCTTTATCAAGGTTATATTTAGTCTTCTCTTCATCTTCCATTCTCTTCTTCACTCGTTCGCATTCTTCATTGCCTAATTGCACTTCTTTAAGCCGTTCCACTATGGTTGGTTGGGTCTCCATTACGTATAACATCTCTACCACTTCATTTGGTAATTTAACTTCTAGCTCCATTCTTGCCATCTCCTTTACTAACACATTCTAAGTCGTTAACATTGATAGCTTTTCTCTACCCTTCCTACTTAGCACGTGGGCTACTACATTTGCTTTCCCTGGATGATATAAGATATCACAGTCGTAATCTTTTATCAACTCTAAACACCTTCTCTGTCTCATATTCAACTCCTTCTATGTGAAGATATATTTCAAACTTTGTATGGTCCATGTATATCTCACACTTCTCCTCGTATAAATAATGCCTCCATATTTTTAATGCAAAAACTATCGCTTCCAATTCTAGGTCATGAATAGGATAGACCTTCTCATAATCCTTCAACTGGCGTGACGCATACGTAATGACATTGCCATGTTGTATGACCACGCATCCCAGTCCTCTATGCGAAGTATCACTATAAACTACAAAATTCCCTATATCATCTGGTAAGGATAAAACAAGTGCCTCACTTAACCTCCTTTTTAGTTCCTAAAAACTATACTAACACTTCTCAGTCCACAAATACTTCACTGACTTCCTGGTCAAATTCGTCAACGGAGTAGCTATTTTAGAAAAGTCATGGATGAACCTTCTATAGTATCCCGCTAACCCCAGAAAACTCTGAACCTCGGTTGGAGTTTTCGATTGTTCCCAATTATTAACTGCTTCTATCTTCGTTGGATCCACAAAAATGCCATCTTTATCAATAACATGTCCTAAAACCTGCACTATTTCAAGCCAAAATTCACACTTAGTGAATTTTGGATACAATATTTTGGATACAATTTCTCCCTCCGTAGTGCTTCCAACACTATCCTTAAATATTCAGCAAGATCTTCTGGCTTCTTAGAATAGACTAGAATATCATCAATGAACACTACAACAAACTTGTCCAAATATTATTTGAACACTCTGTTCATCATATCCATAAATGCGGCTGGCGCATTAGTCAACCCAAATGACATAACCAAAAACTCGTAATGACCATAACGAGTTCGGAACGCCGTCTTAGGTACATCCTCCTTTCTTACTTTTAACTGATGGTACCCCGTACGCAAATCTATCTTAGAAAAATACTTTGCCCCTTTTAACTGATCAAATAGATCATTGATCCTGGACAATGGGTATTTATTCTTAATCGTTAACTTGTTCAACTCTCGATAGTCGATATAAAGTCTTAACGACCCATCCTTCTTCTTTATAAACAATACCGATGCTCCCCACGGAGACACACTCAGTTGAATGTACTTCCTATCTAACAGTTCTTGTAGTTGAACCATTAACTCTTTCATCTCTACCAGCGCCATCCTATACGGTGCCCTAGAAACTGGTGTCGTTCCTGGCAACAAATCAATTACAAACTTGACCTCCCTATCCGGTGGAAGACCTGGTAACTCATCTGGAAATACATTCGCGAACTTTTGTACTATAGGTATCTGTTCCGATGATGCTTCCACTCTCTGGGTATCCACAACATGACACAGGTACCCTATACACCCCTTCCTCAACATTTTCCTAGCTTGTGTCATTCTTAGACAACACGAGTGTCTCGGTGATTTACTACCATAGAACACTATCTTGATTTTCTTAGAAAGTCGAAGGTTCACACTTTTCCTATGACAATCTATTATAGCTTTATGGTTAATCAACCAATCCATACCAAGAATTATATCGAATTCTCTCAACCTTATCGGTACTAAATCTACCGATAATTTGCTACCTCTAATATCAACACAACAATTCCTATGAATGTATTCAATGGGAATTATCTCTTTGTTTGCTACCTTAATGTCTAAAGGTATCTCTAATCTTTCTGGGAGTAAACTTAATCGCTTAGCAAATTCACATGCTATAAAAGAACAAGTAGCACCCGAGTCAAATAACACATAAGCATTTATTTCATTGACTGGAATGATACCTGCTACTATATCCACCGATGCAACCGCATCTTGGATGGTCATATTAAAAGTACGGGCCGTTGGTCTACCTGACGATGGTGTTGGTCCAGGTATGGCTAACTAACCCTTTCTACCCCCTGACCCCTTCTTTGGGCAATTTCTTGCCATGTGATCCATTGACCCATACACAAAATAGCCCTGATTCTTCTTTGGATTAGGACAATTGGGTGATATATGACCCTCATGTCCATAGTTATAACAATCCGATTTCCCCTTAAGGCAGACTCCTAGATGAGTCTTCCCGCATGTCTTGTATGCTTTGATCCTACGCTTAGGATCACCTTGTTTTACTCCAGTATTCCCAAAGTTAAAACTCTTTCTCTTGGGCACACTTCCACTGCCACTAGCTCCCACCGCCTTGGGTCCTCCTTCTCCTTTACCCTTATTCTTCCTCTCCTTGTGGTATTGGCTCAAAGCCTCACTACCACCCTCCGCGATGATTTCTTTCTCCAGAATGGTCCCATATGAAGCCCTCTGGAAAACAAAAATACTACTATAGAGCCAGGGTTTCAATCCCTACTCAAACCTACGAGTCTTCCTCTTCTCAGTGTCCACTTGGTGTGGAACAAACCTTGCCAATTTATTGAATTTGGCCGCGTATTGGGGAACCGTTATGTCCCCTTGTTTAAGTTCTAGGAACTTAATCTCCATCCTCCCTTGCATGTTGGTAGGAAAATAGTTCTCGAAGAAAACCTTCTTAAACTATTCCCACGTAACCGCATCCGCTCTAGCCCCACCCTGGTGAGCCTCCCACCAGAAGTTGGCTTCTCCTTTTATCATGTAGGTCGCAAAAGAAGTCTTTTGCGCCTCTACTACATTTTTAATAACAAATGCCTTCTTTATTTCCTTCACCCATGTCTGGGCCTTTATTGGGTCCGTAGTTCCTTTGAACTTCGGCGGACCTATGCTCTTAAATTCTTTAAAGGTAGTCGTTCTGGCTACCCTAGGTACTGCGGGTGCTCTACCCCCAGTTCGGTTAAATGCAGCCGTTAATAAATTAATGAACTCTTGCATAGGGTTATTCTGACCCCCCCCCCCTTGGTTATTGTTATGTGATTCAGCTTCCTGATTACGTTGTCATCTTCTTGGAGGCATTATTCTGATTAAATAAATAAAGTTTCATTATTATCTATTCACTTACTTAGTTATCATTTAACAACAACAACTCATACCACAACAAAGCACAATTAATAAAAACCTCATTATATTAATATGCTTCTTCATAGTTCAAAACAATTTACAATTTGATTACATAGCCAAAAGCTATTACATTTCTATCCCGCGATTAACTTCTACAAAAATTGGGATTTACAAAAAGACTACCCTTTAATTATACAAAAGAGGGTTTTACGTCACTACACACTAATAAAAAGATCTACCGATCTACTAATACTGCATCACAGCATTTTCATGCTTTTGATTCGCAAGAATCGACATAATATCCTGACTAATAGTATTTCGAGTCTGTCCCGACTCAATGGAATAATAAGCAATTTTCAGCTTGAAATCCTCATGAGTACTCTCATGGATGTAAGACATCCGTGCTATCTTCTGGTTCTTCTCAACCAGTTCCTTACGAAGCTCTACGACCTCACTCTTATAATCTCTTGCCTTATCCGTCATGAGCACCTTCTCGTCATGCTCTAATTCAAAATCTGCTTCTGTAGACTCCTTCGCGTCATAGAGATCACTAATCTCCTTATTCTAGTTCTGCACAACAGTGTGTAGTTGCACATTCTGGTCAAGCACCGCTAGTCGCTAGATACAATACCCTCATTGTATCTGGAGATGTTGGCTTTAGTGTAGGTACCACCGTATTAAACGATGCTACCTCCATCTCCTCATCCCCATCGACCACCATATCAAGATATGACATCGATCCCATGTTTTCCATGTCTCCCTTAGAATAATCCTCCTCCGAATAGTCCTCCTCCAGCTCGGACTCTTCTAGGATCACTACTGGTACTCCCGCCACGGTCATAGTTACAGGCACTACCCGGTTAACAGACTCTTCACTCAGCACGTGAATATCCTTATACATAGAGCTATCGATGGACATCTACAATAACACATAACATGTTGATCAATACATAATACATAATAATATAAGCACAAATCACATTTAATTTATTTAGGGTTAATTTCCATCTTTTAAATCTTTCGGTACTGATTTTCCTCAATACTTAATTAACTCATTATACTCGAGTTCAATTTCTTCTGACTTCTCCTTTTCTAACGAGGTTATTAGCCTACGGTTCTTCCCCCTTAAGTTTTATAACCTAATGCTTTGATACCAACCTGTGACGCCCCCAAATTCGGGTACTTTCAACGCACAGATATGGTGCTACACGGTACTTATAACTATACATTCATTTCATTGAAATAACATCAAAATGATTGTATTTACTACATTCTTATTACAATTATAATAATAAATCCTTTTCCAGGTTCTGTAACCGATACATTCTTCATTTATCATAATATGATTCTTACAAATATACTAATCTATTAAAGGATAATCTATTTATCCATCTTAGCTTTGCCTTTATCCCTACGGGGATCCTCAGTTCTTTCGGCCTTAGCTGCACTCATATAATTCAAGCAAGAAGTGAGCATAACTAGCTCAGCAAGTCTAGCAAAAGATAATATAAATACCACGTTGAGAATTATATGATTACTCTTCATCAACTGAACAAGTAGCTATGAAGTACTATGAAACATTAAATAGCACTTTTCATTTCTTAACACAATTCCAGAGTACATATAATAACTTAGGAATTAAGAGTTGGTCACAAGACCATGAACATTCTCTTTTGGTTTTCATTCATGAAAAAGGATAACCTGGCACTAAGTCCGTAAGTCCGATATATCTTACGAGCACTTCTAGGTGATCAGCCTATAGTACTCTGTTAGGAATAAATATGTGAATGATATTCCTATTTATATATGATTTGATTATGATATAAATATATGAATGAATATGCAAGTATGCTTGCATTAGGAAAAGCTGAAAAGTCCTTTGATAGATGATAGAAACATATATACAAGGACTTAGAATGAATTGATCAAATATGTTAGGTTGATCCTACATAAGCAAAACATCTTTGTAAAGTCCTTAAAAAGAAATGATGCACAAGGACTATAAATATAGAAAGATCAAGCATGTTAGGTTGACCTTATGATGTATAGATAGGCTTGTCTGATCGTCGAGCACTGCACCAGAAATCGTAGTCTGCCAGGAGAGTTAAGGATAACTCGAGAGCTATCGAGGCAGAATCGTAGTCTGCAAGATTGTAGATCTCGGAGTTCGTAGACTGTCAAGAGAGACGAGGAAGGATCGTAGTGTGTCAAGGAGCACTTCCTCGAGTCGTAGTCTCATCGAGGAAGTCATGTTCGTAATCATAGAGACAACCGCCCTTTCGAGCCCACCGAGCATCTGCCAAGCCAAGTCAAGAATCGTAGACTACACTCGAGTCGTAGAGAGTCATCGATCGACGTAGGCGTAGATCGTAGTCGAGCAAGATCAGATGAAGACAACAAGCACAACGACAAAAATCGTAGAGTGTCAAGATCTGATCTCGGAGTGATAGTGTCTGCACAGCCGAAGCTGAATCGTAGAGTGCATAACTAAGACCTCAACAGATGTTCTCACAACGCCAAGGCAGAATCGTAGATCAAATACGAGTCTAACCAAATGAGCACTTCCAGAATATCCAAATGAATGAAGCCTCTGGTTGATACTGCAAAGATACATCCCACCTGAAGGAAACCAAAGAGCACTCAACGAATGGCATGAAAGCTAACAGAAGATCTAAGCATCAAACCAATCAGCATCCAGATTGAGTTGTGAAGCCATTCGAGATAAAGTCTTCCATAAGATGATCATAAGAAGACTTCAGTAGCTGACTAAGGAAAGTCAGCATGTTCAGTAGCTGTCGAGTGGTAAGATGACAATTATCTTGGAAGTAACCAGGATCGTAGTGTTTGCCAAACAAAGAAAGAACTGATGGAGTGTACAAAGAGATACTGGTTAGCCTCTGAAGAACAAGGCTAAAGTGATTAAGCATTGGATCAGTCCATTGATGATAAGTGAATGGGAGATCACAAGGAGAAAGCGAGCTAGACACGCCACAAATCTGAAGTGTCTTGATATTCAGAAGGGACCAAAGCAAGGAGTTTAACCATCAGTATCTGAGAACAGTTAAAGCAACCAGAAGTGTTGAAGCACTGTAAAATAGAAGGAAGAGGTGTTCTACACTGAAGATCTAATTAACACCCTTCAAAGATCGTAGTGTTGTCTTTACGTGTTATATGAGCAACAATCAACAAGACACTACGATCAGGTCCAAGAAATGCATGCATCAAAATCATAGAGTTCGGTCATCCAAAGATTGAAGCATTGGCAACGGTTCAATCTGAAGATTGGTATTCGGACAAGAGCTTATTGAGAGAATCGATGCAAAAAGACAACCTCTGATCGAGAAATCAGAAGGAGGAAATAAATTCATTGACCTGCTCGAGACATCAGAGTAACATCTATGACGTGGTAGGTGAAACAGTAGACTGCAGTGTCAGAAAGTCAGAAAAAGTTGATATGTCACATCTGCAGTCTATACTAAATAACTCGAGATCTGCAAAGCATTTCAAAGAGCTTTCAATGGCTACTTCTCAACGGAAAGATTGGGAAGGAATATAAATAAGCCAGAGCTTCAACGATCAAGAGTAAGTTGATGATTGCAATGTTGTAGAATCATTGAGTTGTTAGAATGCTATTGTTGACTCTACAAGTTCCACGAAAAGATTAACAGATCAAGTCTCAGTGACAGTGAGACTACATAGGTGGAAGTGAAGTAGCTTTATAGAAGGACTTAAATAGACTAAAGCTTCACTCAACAAAGATGAGAATGCCACTGAAAATGGCAGCTAAGCTGAGAGCCGAGAAGGACAAAAAGATAGCATTCAGAAGAATGGCAGAGCACAAAGAAGATCCAGAGAGCCACTCTACGAATCACCATGAACCTAAAGCTGAAACTGAACAAGTGCAGAACCATGTCTGCAAAAGATTAACGAAGGGTTCAGGGATTGTTAAGTGCCAGACGAAGTCTACCAAAAGCTCAAAGACTTAGCAAATCCAAATGATGATGGTGCACAGCTGACATCAGATGAAGATGAGCAGAAAGGAGTAAAGATCGGCTGCACCAGAGAAGATGTGGTCCAGACTCGAAATAGAATGCAAAGAGGACCACACCAAGCTGCTAAGTACAAAAGATGTTCAAGCTTAATGACATCTTAGCAACTCAACATCAACAACAACAACAACAACAAGCCAGGGCCTGAGGGGTCCTTGTCCGGAGGGACTAAACGAAGTTCCAAGCCTTCTGGGCTTGAAGAGTTCCTAGGGAACTAGAGAAGTTCCAAGGCTGCTGGCCTTAAAGAGTTCTTAGTGAACTGAAGTCCCAAGGCTGCTGGCCTTGAAGGAATCTTAGTGATTCAGGGTGTTGTCCTTCCTTGGTGGAAATCCTGTTAGTTGAAAGCAGAAGAGTGGATTAGGAGCTTGAGTCTCTGAGCCACTTAAAACCTCTTGTGTCTTTTACTTTATATCATTTACATTATGTACATTAACTGCTATAACTGCTATGTATGTTTTAACTGCTTACAACTGAACTAACTCTAAGAACAATGTATGTATGATTATGAATATGTTAATGAAGGGGATCTTATACTTATTCCGTTGTGCTTGAAAAGATTCGTATGTTTGTCATATGTTAATTCATTAGCCATATAAAATAAATGAGAAGAATATAAGAAAAGAAATAGATATATTCAACCCCCCCCCCCCTTCTAGATCTATATTGTGCCTACTGGGAACTAACATACTCTATGTTAATCAACATTCATCCGTTAAACGTATTTACGTTTAAGTTTTGGTAACCTCGCGTGCCCATCGAATAATCGATGTAAAATACATTTGTTTGTTCATACTCAAACTTACCTTGAATCCGTACCAAATACTTGGCATAAGATAGCGTTAACAGTTCTATATCGAAAGACTTGTAAACAAATCAATCTAACTCTTAATAATAGTCTAGCCGAGTTAAAACTGGCATCAACCCTTTCATAAAACAATTCATGCATTTCAGAACATGAATCACAGAAAACCTGGCTAACACGAAGGTTAGACAAGCGTTAAGAAAACTTGCCTTCAAGCGTCTTCAAATAATTACTCAACAATTCTTGGTCTTTACTTTAACACCCCCTTCCCGAAAAGGAAAGGGAGGTCACGTGCAAAGCACAACAAACATCAAAATAAGTAAATAGAGCACTAATAACTTCAATAGTGATAACCATAAATGAAGTACTAAATACAATTCTCCAACTAGAGTCAAAATAATCAAAACTTAAAATTCGAAAGAACCTAGATGGTCAAAGGCAACTCTCTCATCACACTAGCCCTGAATCACCCCTACAAACCTGCTGGAAGAAAAACACAGCATGAGCCAATTGCCCAGTACGGATACAGATATACAAAAGATATACAACTGATATACGAAAACAACTGAGATAAAATACTGAACAAAGCCTCAAGTCTAAATACTGAAGAAAATATAATCTCCAAAGATCTGAATGGAATATTTCTGAATCAACAGAATTGACGAAACCAATAGAAGAATAAAGAAATAACGAAGTGAAGTAATTAACTCAATGACTTAAATTGAACAGAAACAAACAAACTAATACAATGAAATAATAGGCTGAATCAAATGGTTGGGTGTTATTTCCTACCGAGTGAGCTTAGAAATACACATTGCCACACAGGCAAGTCAAAACAATGCCACATAGGAAAGTCAAAATAATGCCACACAGGCAAGTCAAAACAATGCCACATAGGCAAGTCAAACCAATGCCACACAGGCAAGTCAAATGATGCCACACAGGCAAATCACACATTGGACCGCGAATCCAAATGTATGCAAATCGGATAGGTGTGTTTGGCACAATCTCACAAATCCGCAGAACAGAAAACTAGGGTTAACCCATACGCCTCCCACAACAAAATACCAAATGGCCCACTTACTCCGGAGCCCAAACGGAGACGTTGTGGACTAATCACACCGCCACAGAGAGTGTCATGTCTCTCGTGCCAAGACGACATGCCTGTGGTACCCCCACAGGTGGTTATAGCTCAAGTATACCCTACGGTATATTCTAACAAAAATACCATGTCACAACACATGCGACATAATTCCAACAAAAGGGTTCTATATGTACATGTTGAACCAAATCAAATTATAGTCATAAGGTTTCAAAATGAAGGTAGCAACATGTACCGCTCTACAATTATCAAAATAAATAGTACTAAACATGATAACCTAATTCAAAGAGTACAAGTACGAGCCATAAGTATCAACTCTAAAATGAAACTAATATATTTATTTCACAGGAAACAATTATGTGAAATTATAACAGAATTTGAAATAAAGAAACAAACGAATAAATCAAATTTAACAAGAGTATCATTAAAGAGTACTAATCCGTACCTTAATATAGTACCAAAACAATTCACTGAACCCAAACATCACACTGCTGGACCTCCTCAATCTGATCTATATAATTATCAAATCAATACAAGACCATTAATTAAATTACTAAATTATAATTTATATATTTCTTTTTATAAATTAACTGCTTTAATATTAGTTCATATACTCTCTAAAGTTAAGAACGCATTCTGCACATTCTGTAATATAAATATAGTTTTATTAATTCTTAAAATCCTTGTACATTTATAGAAAGTCATTACCAAGTCAAACTGTTATAATTATATTATTCATCTTATTCTTATTTTAAACAATTTATTCATTAATTCAAACTTGTATAATATAATATAATATAATATAATACCATTAACATTAACATTAATTTGTGCTAACAAGGTTCATGCCAAGATATTACACTAAGATTACATCTATAGACATTCAGATTAAATTTAACTCGCCATCCAATACCACCAATTTTACAAGCAGCCAAGTTTATCATTATAATAAAACATGTAGTGTTGATTTTACACCAATCTAATAATAAGTGTTGCCAGGATACATATTGATGATATGAAGATGATACCCTCAAGTGCAGTAACCGTTATAATCAATTTAATAAATAAATAAATAAAACTTAGTTAAAGATGCTTCCTATAATTACTATAAGTATCCATGAAAGCTATTTCTCATTCCTAAATCTATTCGACTTATACTAGAGTGGATACACCATATTTATTATTAGTATAATGTATCATAGATGAATAATCCTCAATTGTAGTTATACCTGTCAATTTGCTTCCCCTGTTCCTGAGCTCCCATTTGATTTTCCACCACAGTCGCATTTCTCTTTCTTTTCTTTTTTTTTTTGCTTTTTCTGACTGTTGTTGTATTACTAAAGGGTCTTTCCCTAATACATGACTTCTTATTTTAATTGGGTTCAATTAATATTAAGGCCCAAATTTTACTAAATTAATTTAGCCATCACTTACTAATACTTATTAGCCCACATAAACTAAAT
Source organism: Panax quinquefolius (assembly GCA_020205615.1). NCBI lineage: Eukaryota > Viridiplantae > Streptophyta > Magnoliopsida > Apiales > Araliaceae > Panax > Panax quinquefolius. The sequence continues at coordinate 334,554 of JAINUW010000326.1, read as the reverse complement.
GACCACTTTGACCCAAATAAAATGCAAAGCCCAATTAAAATATAAAAAAATAGATAAATAACTTTATATGTTATTTATTAATATTATTATTTTATTTTCCCTGGGTATTACATTACCTACCCCTTAAAAGGGATTTCGTCCCCGAAATCAAATGAAATAAACGTACCTAATTTTCAAAGAAATGCGGATATTTCGCTCGAATAGACTCTTCCATCTCCCATGTTGCTTCCCGTTCTGAATGATTTTACCACAAGACTTGAACAAAAGAATAGTCTTCCTCAATTTTAATTTAATCAGATATATAATATCTACTAACAGAATTTAACTTGCCAAACAAAACAAGGAAGAAAAGGAAAAAAAATCACTTACATTTTCCAATTTAAATACAATTTTATAAAATAAAATCAATTAATATTTAATTATTAATATAAAAAATGGGTTATTACATTTTTCACCCCTTAAAAAAATAATTCCGTCCTCGGAATTCAAATAAACTACATTAAGTTTTATTTTAGTTTTTATTTAAATTACATAATTATTCATAAACATTAATTAAGATGTAGCGCTGCCATTTGTAACGATCAAGCCTGGTAAGTCCATCGGTCCACACAATTATCCATGTACTTGTAAAAGATTTGTCAGCTATCGTGTCAAGCCTCGTTAAGATTCTTTGTTTTGCATTGCATTAAACCACATGCTCCACAGCTGGTGCGGGTCATCGTTAATATCATTGAGTTTCATTCTTGCAAACGTACGTATACTTCAGAACATAATTCGAAATCACAAAAATTTCTCTTCATCTAAATACGATTCGAATACCCAAAATAATTAAAATTATCTTTAATTAGTAAAATGTTTATGTTCCACATATGACAAAGATTTAACAAATTATTTTCTTTCTTTTTTTTTTACTTTACATAAATTCATGGAAAACTTCAATGACATCGGATAAACGAAACAATTGTGCAAACTATATTACCAACTCTCCCCAAGTCCTCAAGAGCTTCAAAATATATCATCCTCAATTTGAACTAGTCCTCAAATATTATTACACCAAAAAATATACTACTAATATCTCTTTATCACCAACTCTCCTAAGTCCTTAAGAGTTTCAAAATATCATAACCTCAAATCAAATTAGTTCTCAAATATTATTACACCAAAGAATATACTACAAAGATCTCTTCATCACCATACCAAACTCCAAATCATATATCTTACTATCTGAATAAGTAAATTATAACTATTAAAAATCTCTCAGAATCAATTGAATTTCATCACTTACTATCTATTAATCATATAATAAATCAATCATCCCTTATTTCCTTAATCCAATAAATTTCAATGTCCCCCCATACTATCACAAAGAAACTTCATAAAATATAACTTCAACATCCTACTAGAAAATAGCCACAAAATTGATCTTTAACTCCAAATGATTAATCTAACTACCGCAAATATCAACAACTCGATCAAATTTATAAAAGATCCTCTAGAATTTTAAATTTATCACATTATCCCACCGATTCATATACCTCAAATTATACACAAACTTAACAAAAACTAGATCATCACCTGAATCAAATTTCCAATTCTAAGATCAAAATAAATTGTTACAAAACAATTTCAAAATCAAATACTCGCTAATACAAATACTCACATTATAATCGCATCTCATACATGATTATTCCTTAACTGTACAAAATATAGCATTATTCTCCTTAATGATCTAATCACAGTCCTTAAGTAATATTATTGCTCCAACACATAACAATGATAATCTTAACAAATTATCTCAACTTCTCAAATCTACTATAACTTGAAGAGAGGATGACACTTAGTTAAAATTAAGACACACCAAACAGAGAACAACATCAATTCAAACTCCTACGTCTACCTAGTGATATACCCACAACTCACAGGTCAAACCTAAATAGGTTTTCTACAAGAAAGAACCTAAGCTCTGATACCATCTCTGTAACACCCCCTTCCCGAAAAGGAAAGGGAGGTCACGTGCAAAGCACAACAAACCTCAACATAAGTAAACAGAGCACTAATAACTTCAATAATGATAACCATAAATGAAGTACTAAATACAATTCTCCAACTAGTCAAAATAATCAAAACTTAAAATTCGAAAGAACCTAGATGGTTAAAGGCAACTCTCTCATCACACTAGCCCTGAATCACACCTGCAAACATGCCAGAAGAAAAACACACCATGAGACAATTGCCCAGTACGAATACAGATATACTAAAGATATACAACTGATATACAAAAATAACTGAGACAAAATACTGAACAAAGCCTCAAGTGTAAATACTGACGAAAATATAATCTCCAAAGATCTGAATGGAATATATCTGAATCAACAGAATTGATGAAACCAATAGAAGAATAAAGAAATAATGAAGTGAAGTAATTAACTCAATGACTTAAATTGAACAGAAACAAACAAACTAATACAATGAAATAATAAGCTGAATCAAATGGTTGGGTGTTATTTCATACCGAGTGAGCTTAGAAATACACATTTCCACATAGGCAAGTCAAAACAATGCCACATAGGCAAGTCAAAATAATGCCACATAGGCAAGTCAAAACAATGCCACACAGGCAAGTCAAACCAATGCCACACAGGCAAGTCAAATGATGCCACACAGGCAAATCACACATTGGACTGCGAATCCAAATGTATGTAAATCGGATAGGTGTGTTTGGCACAACCTCACAAATCCGCAGAACAGAAAACTAGGATTAACCCATACGCCTCCCACAACAAAATACCAAATGGCCCACTTCCTCCGGAGCCCAAACAGAGACGTCGTGGAATAATCACACCGCCACGGAGAGTGTCATGTCTCTCGTGCCAAGACGACATTCCTGTGGTACCCCCACAGGTGGTTATAGCTCAAGTATACCCTACGGTATATTCTAACAAAAATACCATGTCACAACACATGCGACATAATACCAACAAAAGGGTTCTATATGTACATGTTGAACCAAATCAAATTATAGTCACAAGGTTTCAAAAAGAAGGTAGCAACATGTACCGCTCTACAATTATCAAAATAAATAGTACTAAACATGATAACCTAATTCAAAGAGTACAAGTACGAGCCATATGTATCAACTCTAAAATGAAACTAATATATTTATTTCACAGGAAACAATTATGTGAAATTATAACAGAATTTGAAATAAAGAAACAAACGAATAAATCAAATTTAACAAGAGTATCGCTGAAAGAGTACGGAATCCGTACCTTAATATAGTACCAAAACAATTCACTGAACCCAAACATCACACTGCTAGACCTCCTCAATCTGATCTATATAATTATAAAATCAATACAAGACCATTAATTATATTACTAAATTATAATTTATGTGTTTCTTTTTATAAATTAACTGCTTTAATATTAGTTCATATACTCTTTAAAGTTAAGAACGCGTTCTGCACATTCTGTAATATAAATATAGTTTTATTAATTCTTAAAACCCTTGTACATTTATAGAAAGTCATTACCAAGTCAAACTGTCATAATTATATTATTCTTCTTATTCTTATTTTAAACAATTTATTCATTAATTCAAACTTGTTTAATATAATATAATATAATACCATTAACATTAACATTAATTTGTGCTAACAAGGTTCATGCCAAGATATTACACTAAGATTACATCTATTAACATTCAGATTGAATTTAACTCACCACCCAATACCACCAATTTTAAAAGCAGCCAAGTTTATCATTATAATAAAACATGTAGTGTTGATTTTACATCAATCTAATAATAATTGTTGCCAAGATACATATTGATGATATGCAGATGATACCCTCGAGTGCAGTAACCGTTATAATCAATTTAATAAATAAATAAATAAACTTAGTTAAAGATGCTTCCTATAATTACTATAAGTATCCATAAAAGCTATTTCTCATTCCTAAATCTATTAGACTTATACCAGAGTGGCTACACCATATTTATTATTAGTATAATGCATCATAGATGAATAATCCTCAATTGTAGTTATACATGTCAATTTGCTTCCCCTGTTCCAGAGCTCCCATTTGATGATTTTCCACCACAGTCGCATTCCTCTTTCTTTTCTTTTTTCTTTTTCTAACTGCTGTTGTATCACTAAAGGGTCTTGCCCTTATACATGACTTCTTATTTTAATTGGGTTCAATTAATATTAAGGCCCAAATTTTACTAAATTAATTTAGCCATCACTTACTAATACTTATTAGCCCACATAAACTAAATGACCACTTTGACCCAAATAAAATACAAAGCCCAATTAAAATATAAAAAAAATAGATAAATAACTTTATATGTTATTTATTAATATTATTTTTTTTCCTGGGAATTACATTTATAGTCTCTACATGATATATTCACATAGCAAACTGTAATTAGCTACCAAACAATCTAATCACATTATTTTTACCAACTTCTTTCTCTTCTATATCTTAATTGAAACTATTTCAATAATAAAAGTCATTTTGACTTAACTATCTTTCATTACGGCTTATTAACGTCTTACGTTACTAAACCAAGACTTGATCAACATTGGTTAATTACCAAAGTTTGAATACAAATTACTTCCTTATATCTCACATTCTTCGTTTAATTACTATTACACCATGTTCAAATTCCTAAAGTCATCACTATATAAGTGATTTATAATTGGTCTTACCATGTATACAATGTACATACTTGTCCCATAATGGTCTTGCAATAATTTGGGATTAAAACTAACTTAGTCAACAATTTTCTACTACCGGTATGCAGTCAATACATGACATTAAGCACACCATCGGCAATCACATGATAAAACAACAAAGATACAACCCCCTTGCCTCGGTCTTTGCGGCATGAGACTTCATCGTAAAAAGCTGGGTTGCGATGCCATTCTCCAGTAGCCATCTCTCCTTACCCGGTGCTGCGGCGTAGCAAATAAAGCTTGGGGTGGTGCTATGGCGCCTCCCCTGAGCCCTTGAAATTTTTTTATGTTTTCCAATACAATTCTTCCCGGACTCATTACTTAATCATTTTAAGTCAGAATTAGCTCGTTCAAAAGCCATTTTCTTACACATTCCATGTACTTCGATTTCATCCAGATAAAAGTAGTTTTTAAATCAGTTAATGATGAATTCACTATTAACATTCTAATAAGCGTTCGTTAAATGCTCGTGAGCGTTCATAACTCATTTTTCTTCATTCTAAGTCAGAATTCAACCATTCTTGAGTCCACGAATCTTGAATACGTTATTCTACGCTACACCATTGAAAACTAGGGTTTTCAAATTAAACAGCGAGTTTTGACTACTAATCCAGAATTATACGATTTTAACGTTTAACGCCTAATTTCGTAAATTTGCCATAACTTCGTTACTCGTGTTTTATACGCCAAATCAAATGGAACCAATCCATTAATTCATTGCCTATAACATAACCAATCAATATCCACATACCCTATAAATAATGGTTTTCAATTTATCCATCAACGTTCAAATGGTTTATCCGCGATTAACTTACTTAAACGCTTATGATTTCTACTTATACATGGCTTATCAATGTTTAATTCACTAATAGCCATCCTTAGTACTTCGGAAGAGACATGCTCCACCAATTCATGATTCTCTACAAAAAATAAAAATAAACGGATCGAAACCTAAGGTTTTACGAATTATTACCTTAATGTTCTTCACGTTCTTGCTTAAAACTCGGATGATTTGCTTCAAGCTCACTTGATTACTTGTTAATTCACTTTTCTCTCTCTCAAAATATGTTGTTCAATGTTTGTAAACAAACAAATGAACTAACTAAGCTTTCTTATATAGGAAATCTAAATGGAGGGAAAAATGGTCATTAGGTAACCTCCTTACTATTCACACCTCCATTGTAAACTTAACCACCAAGTAAAGTTACTTTAGTTAGCCACCAAGTGGTCAGCCCACATGCCATATTGGGGCCCACATGGGTTGCCCTCATGGGTTTTACCCATGTGGTGATCCATCGGGTCGATTCGCAGTTCGGTTTCTTGGATTGGGCTTGATTTAACCTACCATTGGGCTTTAACGTTACTAAATCTTGGGCTTCCATCCTCTACCAATTGGGCTTGACAAAGTCTAGGTCCAATAGCTAAAGTCCATTAAGACTTCCTCGTATTCTAATCGTATAACTCACGTATTCTCTTCGTATAGTATTCGTACGATATTCGTATTATACGTCATAATAATCTTTATACCATACTCGTATACTAACTAGTATTATACTCGTATTTCACACATATAATAACCCTAATCATTATATGCATTCATTTCTTTCTCGGAACTCACTTTCCCTAACCCTTAGGTTTTAAGTCCTTAAGCAAAAACTTTGGTTGCCATAACTGAAATATTATTGGATATTCCATCTCATCTTAGAATTCTATCATTATGTGTTTCTCGGAATTTCAAACTTAATTCCCGAGCAGAAACGGATGATTAGTGTTTGTAACGACCTCAAAATTTCAGACAAAAATATTCTCCTTCTCGATCGTTAACAATACAACTTTAATCTATCTTTACATCATTATTCGATATTAAAATCACTAAAAATGCGGAATATTTAAAACTTTTATACATTTCCTTCTGTATTGCCCTAAATCGCAACTTTTACATTACATCTCTTCGATTCAAATTTATATCATGAATCGTTACAACAAAATGACTATACAAAGTCTTACATCATAAATAGATATTCATATACACCTTGATAAATTTCCAACTTACAATTCAACAACATGTTACATTCAAAATATTAAATACATTTCTCATAAAATATAAGTAATCTTCGTGAATATGGATCTCTATAATTCACTTAGCACATATCCTTACCTCGAAATCTTGACCTGCAAAAAATATTATTTGCAAGAGTGAGCTCGACGTCTCAGCAAGTTCTAACAGTTTTCATACATCACATAGCACATAACAATATGTTCAACATATATATCCTAATAATTAAAGTAACATGGCATACATGCTTTAATTCACATAGCAAATATAAAGATTGAGTTCCTTACTCAATCATCATTATTTAACCAAAACAATGTAGTCGTAAATTGACTTTAACATTTCATTATTACAACATGTATAACATATCATGCTCCCTTACAAAACATATATAATATCATGCAATTTAAAATAGTTCATCAAGTCCACATAGAAAATAGGAATCGATAGACTTGCCTTGATCGTTGTTTACCAATAACAGTTTAACAGCTTACAGTTATCTGCACTTCACGTGCCCTACACAATTATATAATCATACACATCAACTATTAGTCACATAGCAACGCATAGTAGTTGTAATGAAAACTTTACGCTATATCTCATAAGTCCGATGACATCCAACTTTGGATATGCTATAAACATCATATTAACCTATTTTTAAAAGTTATTGGACACCCATTTCGGATAAGATAAACAGTCCAAAATAGTGTTCAAAAAGGGGCCTTCAAAACTATTTTTCATTCTTTTCCAGCTTTACCCTCTCTCTCTCTAAAACAATCATAACTTTTCCGTTTCAAAATATTTTTGAGAGATTCTTGAGCCCACGTGAAGCTAACTTTCGGGACTACAACTTTTATTCTTTAACCGTTTCAAAACTATAAACACATAATTCCAGAAAATTAGTTTAAGGTGACTGCCCCGAGTTGGTTAGACAATTTTGACGCGACTACTTTGACTGATCATAACTCTTTGCTCCGAAGTCAGAATTAGTCCGTTTTGGAGTCTATGGAAAACTTATTCAGTGTACTAAAACATACCAAAAGCCCAGAATTTTCTAAACAATCTAGCTAACCCCGAATTTTCATTTTTTCATCAACAGTCATCTAGTTTTTTGGACTTCTCGTTTTGGTATCCAAAACTCGCCTCGACTCGTTCCAACCCAACTTTCTTTACAAATAAGTCTTATTTAACATAATCAGACTCGTCTAAGGTCTTGGCTCCATATCTCTAATTACAATCATTAGAACTCATTAACATAATCAATTCCAAGCCAAAATAAACATAGTAAACTAACTAGTTTACTAACAAAACTAACTAAACTTCCAAAATTCAAACTTTAACTAACAAACTAAATACAATATTTAAAATAATAACATTACCAAAAATTAAATAAGAAATATACCAGAATATACGAATTTCACAAACTGAATACGTACTCGACCAAGATTTAACTAAGGAGACCTTTATAAAAAGTCCTCCCACAACAAAGTATTTCTCAAAATTGGAGGCCTTATTGTTAGTGAATGAAACAAAGGGTCAAGCCCTTTTATTTATAGGTTTAGAAAAGGGGTGAAGTTTTCAATTTAGTCGATGTGGGACTTGGTTTATACTAATTTTTCATATTTTTAACATGCTAAGTGTATTCATTCATCACGAATTTGTTTCTTAACCAATTTGATTCGTTCAAGTTGCGTTGTTTTCGTTTTATAGAGGAGAACAACAATCATCCATCAATTTAAAGTTTCAATCACGAATTCATCATCAATTTTAGTCTCAAATTATACCAAAACACACATTACCATCAAAACCCAAATTCCTCTTCTTTAGCATAAATACATGAATTTGATTTCAGAAAAATCGTTTTTAGATGACCATTATGAAATTATAAAATCTAATAACATATATAACATCATAACCCATAAATTCATTAACCAAAACCCCAATTTTAAAAGAAATTCAAGAACACATAAACTAGAAATATAAACTAGATTATGTACCTTTAATTCCTTAAGAAATAAAATTAATCAGATCAAGAATATTATAATTTCTATTCAACCATTATAATCATAACATTATTTAACAAATTCTCACTCCTCTAATTTAATTATTTAATTAAATTAGAATATCATCATTATACTCGTAATAAAAAATACGTAAAAATCTCATCTTTTTTATTACACTTAAATAAACTATCCCATAACAATTTTCATCAAATATTTATTTAATACCATAAATATTCATTTTGTTCTATAAAGTTTCCAACTAAAATATTTAATGTACTTAATAAATATTTTACTCGTGATTATACTAACATTTACATTTTCATGCAATATATTACCTTCTCACTTTATTAAATCAAGTTATACTTGTATTAATTCACTATTTTAATTAAGTGAATTATTTACACTATTTATGAAACTTAACTCATAATAATTTCCATTTTCCACAAGGCATAACAATTAAAATTATATTATCTCATAACATAATTTCAACTTAATTAAATTAACTAATATTATTTAATTTCTTTAATAGTTTACTTAAGTATTAAATCTCACATTCTCCAACATATGAATATATAATTCTCTTTACATCAAATCACATAATTCAAAATATATACATTGTGACGCCCCAAAATAGGTATACATCACCCATCTTGAGTCGCCAAATACATGGTACAAAATTCAAATACAACTTAATAATACAACTGTCGTGTGACATACGACAAAACATAAACTGAGAGTTTTAATACGAATATTATCTTCAAGACAGTATTCAACTCAATTGGAGTCCTCAATACATTTATTATCACACTATTTCATAGAATAGTGAGGACTACTAATGCTATCATCTAGACCGTCACTCCGTTCCCCGACAAGTCCCAGCTACGTTCTCATTTCCTGAAGAGAACAATGAAAGCAAAAGGGTGAGCTCAACTAGCCCAGTAAGAAATATTATGACTAAGATAATGAAGAATAATTTATCGTTAGCCTTCAACAGTGTTAATCTGATAAAATATAACAAACATCAAGTTTAACTGCAGCGGAACAAGCAATCCATTAGAAGAGTCAAGTAGAGAATAAAATCTACTATCTTCTATGATTTAAAAGGTTTTTCATCATTTTTATCGATGAGACTCAAACAATAAATAATCCACATCATCGAATCACCCATGCACTACGACCAAGGATATTCTTTAGTATCACGACCACAAATTATCCATGCACTACGGGCCAAGGATATTCGTGTATTCATCAATGGTCATGATCATGCCATAAAACAATTCATCTTTGCACCCTTGGCCGAAGAGAATCCATGACCATAATCATACCAAAAATCGTCCCATCAAATGCACCACGGGCCAACGAGGACTTTTATCACAACATTTGTAACATTACGGTCATGATTATACCGAATAATCCCTAGTCATAATCATACCAAGTCCATCTATGCACTAAGGGAAAAAGATGACTTTCATAACAATATAAGCATGAGGATGATGACAATGACATAATAATTCAATAAAACAAGTTCAAGGATAAATTTTAAAGATTTATAATTTAATTTATCCAGAATTCAATAATGTTCAAATTGTCAACATGATACTGCTTTGTGGAGTAAAATTAAGAATAATATTGTACCAAAAATGATTTGGACTAAAAATGAATCAATTTTTATCATGAATAGTACCTCGGGTGAATAGTACTTGAGTGAATAGTACCCCGTGAATAATACTTCAAGAATAGCTATCCGTGAATAGTACTCTAGCATGAATAAGTTGAACTTTATCAAGAATGCTCAGAATAATATTTCCATGAAAAGATACTGGATGAAGCGCAAATATCAAGGATATTCTCCTAATTTCATGGAGTATAGAAGCCAAAATTTTAACAAAACGAGTATAGAATTCGAAATCTAAAACGAAATAATATTACTTACATACTACAGAGTATGGAAGAAAATATTATTTCAAGCTTAATATCGAACAAAAAATAACATCCCTTACTACCGTTGAACGAAAATAATATTCCATAATAAACAATAATAGAGTAAAATTCAAGAATGAAGATCAAAACATGGATACAATCAAAGATAGTAACCACAATAGACATCTAGGATGAAAAAGAGAAAATTTCATTTTTCAGGTGAATAAGTCAGATTCATGAATAATGTCATCGATACGTGAATATTGTCGTATACGTGAATAGTAACCCTGACACAAAAAGGTAGAAATTCCACAATAAAATTCATAGAAATATTTCGCCATAATGATATTGAAGAAAATAATATCATTTATGAAGAAAATAATATCTCTTACCTCAAAATAACAGTAGTTCTGATCAGAATATCGGATGTAAAGCCGAAGAAAACTTGCACTGAATAGCAACTCTCAAAGTATTTAAATACTCACAAAAACACGCTCGATAATATAGAGAGAAAGAAAACTTGTTTCTGGTGTGATTTTCAATTCTAACTTAAGCGCCTATTTATAGGAAAATGTTAGAACGCCATAGGAGACTAAAATAATAAAATAATATTATTATTTTCTTTTGTTCAAACTTTTACGCGCCACAAACCAACATGCCAAATCAACAACATTTTTGGCAAATTTCAATGCCTTTAAAAACAAAAGTGGGTCCCCACCCAATTTTAATAAAAATCATTTTATTTTTCGAAACTTCAGTAATTCATAATAAATAGCCCTTTTATCAGAAAAATACGAATTTTATGTCCATTCCACATGAAATTGAATTCTCTACAACTTTGTAGCTTTAAGTTTTTCCAAATTCCAGACAGAAAATATCCGAAATCCACAAACGGATGATTTTCAACACCTCTTAAAATTCATAACAAATCATACGTTAATTTTTAACTGTTCAAAATTTGTGGACATATACTCAACTAATATATGTATAACATATCCAAAAATCACAACAATCCAACGGTCGGATCAAAATTATCACTCACGCAATAGAGCTTTAAGAACACCGATTTGAGTTTTTAATACCTCCAATCCGACAAAATACTGATAAAATACCTCAACATTAATTCTTTCAATTATAACCACATAAAATAAATATTTTCCTATCTATCATTTATGTCCACATAAAGTAAATATTTTCTTATCATATAAATTAATAATTAATTATTCACAAATAATATTACAGAATCACAATAATGACAACCAACGGCCGCTCCCCGTAAAAGAGGGGCTTTCCGATAAGGATTTCTCCTTATCTCAAAAGCGCAATTAGGTAACCAAACCTCTCCTCGATGTAACTTTCTAGACATTGCCAATAATGTTATCTAATAATATTATTCAAATAATATGAATTATTGATTTGATAATGGGAATATATCATGCGGACAATTATTGAAACAACAATAATATAAAATATCAATGCAGCAATTATTGAATCAATAAAATAAAATATTGAACAGTAATTACTATAACAATTATTGAGTAAAACTGAGTGACTTCTCACGAAAGCACCAATAATCAATACCGTGTGCTACTATGTAACCACACGTATTACTGTACTTTTACTACCGGGTAGTTCAACAGTTAACGGTAAAACTTCCGCCGTTATTTTCATAAAAAGATATTTTTGTCATTTTCTCATTTCGACAATAATTCCGTTGTGGGGTCCACCAATGATTGTACCGTCATACGGATATTCCCCGACAAAAAGAATATTCTCCGACCAATCGAATATTTTATAACCACTTGCTTACTTTTCAAAATTTATAAATATTACCCATAACTATAACATTATCTCAAATCCACACCATAACATAAAAAAAATATTTCGAGAAAATTAAATATTTATTCATAAAATTTTGGGTCTCACAATCTCCCCTCCTTATGAAATTTCGCCCTCGAAATTTACGTACGTACCTAGTATGCCGAACAGATGAGGACACTTTGTCAGATTCTAACTCTTAAGGTATAACCTTTGAGCATATAATATATTCCTTCTTATCCAAGATTTTAACAGGTACCTCTTCATATGTTAAATCTTCCGTTATCTCGTCCGGTTCAAAATCAATAATGTGGTTCGGGTCGTCCATATATTTACTTAACATCGATACGTGAAAAAAATGCGACATACTTGGCATTAAGGCGAATCTATAGGCCACCGTTCCTACTTGATCGAGGATTTCAAATGGGCCGTCTTCATCGACTCTTGCTTCTAGAATAACGCCTTCTTGAACCTTCTTCTTCGTATTCATTAGCTCCGGGTCTGTAGCTTTAACATTATCGTTTAAAGTCGGTTCTAATCGTATATTCGATATTTTCACGTAGGTTTGTATATTCGCACTCGTAAACACATACAATCTTCTACTCAACGCGTCAGCTACCACGTTCGCTTTTCCAGGATGGAATTGAATGGTATCATCGTAATCTTTCAACAGCTCGAGCCAACGTCTTCAGCGCATAATACGTTCGTTTTGGGTGGAAAAAAAATACTTGAGGGTTTTAGAAATGGGTTTTGTACTGGGGTCAATACAAAATTTACTTTCACGCTCTGGGGTAGGTCAAGAAGTCTTCAGGGAATACGTCAGGAAATTTATTAATGCTAGAAATATCATTTAAAAACTGTGACTCTCATCCAAGACTTGGATAACACATGAAATGAAGATTTCTCCTAACGAAGTTTCAACAGATAAGTCAGAGTTTAATTTTTCCGGAGTTAAATTTAAACGTTGAGCGTAAATAGGAGAAATAAAAGAGTGGATAGAACTGGTATCGAATAAGGTATAGACTATGCAAGAGTTTTGATTAACTTACCCGTGACAACTTCGTTCGGGTTCCTCAACAAACACTCTCACTTAAACTACCAGTTTTGACTTGTCTGGGACATCCTTTGGCATCACTATCCCAGCTGGACTTGACTTCACTACACGATAAAATTGAGCTAGGTGACCTTCTCTTCCGCAATTGAAACACACTTTGGGTTGCTGCGTACAGTTTGGACGGATGTGTCCCTCCTATCCCCATTTAAAACATACGATCGGTGGTCGTTCTTCTTCTTTGAAAAAAAAATGCTGTGTCATTGTCTTTCCATCATTATTGAACCTTCTCTTCTTGAAATTTCCACTTCTATTATCTTGGCCATGATTACCACCGAAGTGGTTACCATTCTTGGCATGATAATTTCCCCCACGATGGTTATCGTTGTTCCTATGGTCGCCACCCGGTATGATTATTATTATCGTCGTTGTTGGTCGTTGCCTTTTGGTTGTGCTGACTCATTATCGCGCTCCACTAACTGAGCCCTATTCACAACATCTGAATATAAACAAAGTTTGTGAGAAATGAGGTATTAACGTATTTCAGGTTTCAAATATCGTAAAAACATTCACGTCATTCTCTCCTCATTATCGACTAAATGGGATGCAAACGGGGACAACTCGTCAAACTTAGCCTCGTACTGCGCCACAGTCATATTATTTTGTTCCAGCTTGATGAACTCTACCTCCTTCATGTGACGAATACTTTTGGGAAAGTACTTGTCGTTGAACAGTTCTTGGAACTTCTCCCAAGACATCTTGAGTGCGTCAAGCTGGGTATGTTTTACAGATTCTCACCAATGATCTGCTTCTTCACGCAACATAAAGGTGGCGAATGGAACCTTTTGCTCCTCTAAGAATTCCAAGACATCAAATATCTTGGTGATCTGCTTTATCCACGTCTCTGCCTTAAGTGGTTCAGGCTTTTCCAAAAACTCTGGTGGTCCTAGTTAAACTGCTTAGCGGTGACCAACCGTGGGTTGCCATTATTTCCACCTGCATTATGAACAGGAGTCTCTCTCATTTGGTGTTGCATGAACTGCACAAAGCCTCTGAACATCTCATCGTTCATTATTTGATCGGTGTTGTTGTTTACCTGAGGATTATTATCTTCTTGTTGCACATTATCCTGATTGTTGATCTGTGGAGACTCAACGGTCTCCTGTGCTCCATTGCTATTCTCAACATTCTCATATGTGTTTTTTTCAAATACTGCCACAAAATAAGGGTTAATTGACATGTCACATATTATCCCTATCCTCTGACTGACCAATTAAATATTAAATAAACTTAGGTAGGTCATATTAGCGAAGGAATTCTCCGTCTCTCCCCTCCTAGTTCTGGGTCTCACATCTCAGCCAGGGATCATATCCCTAAGCTTTGATACCAACTGTGACGCCCACAAAATAGGTATACATCACCCATCTTGAGTCGCCAAATACATGGTACAAAATTCAAATACAACTTAATAATATAACTGTCGTGTGACATACGACAAAACATAAACTGAGAGTTTTAATATGAATATTGTCTTCAAGACAGTATTCAACTTAAATGGAGTCCTCAATACATTTATTATCACACTATTTCATAGAATAGTGAGGACTACTAATGCTATCATCTAGACCGTCACTCCGTTCCCCGACTAGTCCCGGCTACGTTCTCATTTCCTGAAGAGAACAATGAAAGCAAAAGGGTGAGCTTAACTAGCCCAGTAAGAAATATTATGACTAAGATAATGAAGAATAATTTATCGTTAGCCTTCAACAGTGTTAATCTGATAAAATATAACAAACATCAAGTTTAACTGCAGCGGAACAAGCAATCC
This sequence comes from Panax quinquefolius, assembly GCA_020205615.1. Lineage (NCBI taxonomy): Eukaryota > Viridiplantae > Streptophyta > Magnoliopsida > Apiales > Araliaceae > Panax > Panax quinquefolius. Next base: position 319,143 of record JAINUW010000326.1, on the reverse strand, counting down.
ATTAGAAGAGTCAAGTAGAGAATAAAATCTACTATCTTCTATGATTTAAAAGGTTTTTCATCACTTTTATCACAGAGACTCAGCTTAATAAATAATCCACATCATCGAATCACCCATGCACTACGGCCAAGGATATTCTTCAGTATCACGACCACAAATTATCCATGCACTACGGGCCAAGGATATTCGTGTATTCATCAATGGACATGATCACGTCATAAAACAATTCAACTTTGCACCCTTGGCCGAAGAGAATCCATGACCATAATCATACCAAAAACTGTCCATCAATGCACTACGGGCCAATGAGGACTTTTATCACATCATTTGTAACATTACGGTCATGATTATACCGAATAATCCCTGGTCATAATCATACCAAGTCCATCTATGCACTACGGGCCAAAGATGACTTTCATAACAATATAAGCATGAGGATGATGACAAGGACATAATAATTCAATAAAATAAATTCAAGGATAAATTTTAAAGATTAATAATTTTATTTATCCAGAATTCAATAACGTTCAAATTGTCAACATGATACTACTTTGTGGAGTAAAATTCAAGAATAATATTGTATCAAAAATGATTTGGACCAAAAACGAATCAATTTTTATCATGAATAGTACCCCGAGTGAATAGTACTCGAGTGAATAGTACCCCATGAATAGTACTTTGTGAATAATATTGTGCTCAGAATAATATTTTCATGAAAAGATACTGGATGAAGCGCAAATATCAAGGATATTCTACCAACTTTATGGAGTATATAAGCCAAAATTTTAACAAAACGAGTATAGAATTCGAAATCTAAAACGAAATAATATTACTTACATACTACAGAGTATGGAAGAAAATATTATTTCAAGCGAATATTGAACAAAAATAACATCCCTTACTACTGTTGAACGAAAATAATATTCCATAATAAACAATAATAGAGTAAAATTCAAGAATGAAGATCAAAACATGGATACAATCAAAGATAGTAACCATAATAGACATCTAGGATGAAAAAGAGAAAATTTCATTTTTCAGTGAATAGTGTTGTATTCGTGAATAGTGCCGTATACGTGAATAGTGTCGTATACGTAAATAGTAACCCCGACACAAAAAGGTAGAAATTCCACAATAAAATTCATAGCAATATTTCGTCATAATGATATTGATAAAAATAATATCATTTATGAAGAAAATAACATCTCTTACTTCGAAATAACATTAGTTCTGATCGAAATATCGGATGTAAAGCCAAAGAAAACTTGCACTGAATAGCAACTCTCAAAGTATCTAAATACTCACAAAAATACGCTCGATAATATAGAGAGAAAGAAAACTTGTTTCTGGTGTGATTTTCAATTCTAACTTAAGCGCCTATTTATAGGAAAATGCTAGAACGCCATAGGAGACTAAAATAATAAAATAATATTATTATTTTCTTTAGTTCAAACTTTTACGCCCACCGACCAACATGCCAAATCTGAACATTTTTGGCAGCCCACGTCTTTAAAACAAAAGTGGGTCCCACCCAATTTTAATAAAAATCATTTTATTTTCCGAAACTTCAGTAATTCATAATAAATAGCCCTTTTATCAGAAAAATACGAATTTTATGTCCATTCTGAAAGTAATATGCACACAAGCCAATCATGTTTGATGATAAAGCATATACTTTGTAACAATCTTATTCATTTATTAATAAAAAGTATTAATTTATTAAAGGCTTTTAATTATCTACATGATGTTGTTTTATAATATGTGATAAACCCATAGTTTTAAGCAATGCTTTTAGAATAATGATGATGATCATTCTAATGAGATCTAAATTCTTAGAAAGCTTAAAACTAAAATAGTTCCCAATCATTGATTACTAAATTGGGGATTAGTGAATCCTGGATAGATTGGTACATACGTTGCTTGCTTTCATTGGATGAGGATGATTGATCTCACGATCATTTGTGTGGAGACACTAAAGCAAGTATGTAGGTGCTTATTAGAGAATAAGTTCACTTTGAACGTGGCTCGCTAAGGAATACCTAATGGAGTTTTATTTGCTCGTCAATAGGAATTCTCAGTAGTGATAGTAGTACAAGTGATCCTTGGACTTGAGATCATCATAGTATCTTGTGTATGATGAGTTATACTTTGACTTATTCCTTAAGACCCTTAGGGTATATCAAAGGGTATGCTTGGGTATAATAAGTTGTACATGGAGATAATGTATGATCAATAAAGAATCTACCACTTCTAATAAAAGAAGAGAAATGTCCTATGTGATTCGATAAATGACAACCCAAAGAGTCCTTGGTTAAGTGCGTAATGAAATTAGAAAGGAGTTTCTAATTTGCATTATTTGAGTTGTGTATTTAAGGATCGAAATACATATAATTAAATAAAATAAGACTTGACAAGAATTCCATGTCTTATATTTAATTGGGACATCAGATGGTGGAAGGATTGAATTGACGGTAACTATTTACTCAAAGGTTCTTTAATGATTAATGTTGAAATCTATATTATCCGGAAAGTCGTTGATCGCTAGGGAGGCTTATCCCTATTGTAGAATAAATATTATTTATTTAAATAAATTAATTTTTAATTTATTTATTTAAATAAGATTAAATTATTCTAATTGATTTATTCACAACCTGCTTAATATGGAGAACCTAAAGGGTCACACCATAAAAGGAAGAATAATTATTTAAGAAGTAAATGGCATAATCGTAATAATATGTTATGTATATTTAATTTAATCTATGGTGATAGAATAAATTAAATAGCTTAATATTTATTATTTAATATTTTAAAATATTAAATATAAATTAATAAGAGGAGTCTTATTAATATTATTACAATTATTATTATTTTAATTTCTAAAAGAGTTTAGGAATTAATTTAATATAAGTACTCTCATTTATTCCTAATTGGATTAGGAAGGAAAATTAGTTAAAGGAGTTTAATTAATTATCCCTAATAAGATTAGGGAGCTTAATTAATTAAAAGAATTAATTAATTAAAACCCAATTCCTTAATTGTTAAGGTGGGTTGCCCACATCTATAAATAAGAGGAGTCTTATTATGGGTGGATGGGTTGTTGACTTTTTCAACAACGACATAATTCCAATTTGTTGGAGAGTACCCTTTTTCTATAGAGATAGGAAAAACTAGGGTTTGAGCCAAATACCCTTCTTCTTGAATTTTCTTCTTCCTTGGTGGATCACCTCTAGAGGCCAAACATATGGGTGGCTAACGTTGATCAAAGGAAGGAACCAAACCCGGTGGATTCAAGTTGAACGCGAAAAGGATTGGAGGTGAACTTGTACCTGAGGAAGCTCGATCTTCAAGGGTATGATTCTTATTCATCTTTTTCGTTTAATTAATAATTATGCATAAAGGATGATCCGGGTATATGGTTTGTAAATTTTAAACTCGATTTTACACGCTTCGCACTTTTTTTTTTTGCAATTTGATTGCGTTATGAATATTACAAACCTAATAAAGGGCATCGAGCCAAACCTTTATGCGAATTATTAATTGTTTTAATTTGATATGTATATTGATATGTGTTTAGAACAATTTAATTGGGCATAATTTTATTGTATAAAATTTATTAAATAAAAAAAAAAAAAAAAAGAGGATTCGGCAGTTTTTGATTCGGCAAAAAAAAAAAAAAATGTTTTCATCATGTTGCTTTATTAATTTGAAAAAGCCATCTGCCATGCTATGAAGATGACATGCACGGTTTTCAAGAATTTCAAAGGGACAAAACAAGGCAAAGATACTACCGACTTCTTTTTTTTTTGTAATATCATGTCATTGCTTTTTTTTAAAAAGGCACTAAATCGCTTAATGATGATAACATTTTCGGTTGTTATGAATAGAATGGAATGCATGGATTTCAAGGAGCCTGCCACGTTATATATTATATATAATACTTATATATTATATATATATAATACATATATATACCGTTATATATATATATAATATATAATTTTAATAATTTTAATATTAAAATAAAAGAGTTTATTTTAATTTTAAAATTAGAATTTCATGCTAACTAATTAGAGTTGGAATTGGATTCCATGCTAACTAATTGGAGTTGAAATTGGATTGCCTAATTTCCTTAAATAAAGGAGTTTATTTAGATATGAAATAGATTTCATATTATTCAAAATAAAAGAGTTTATTTGTGAATAGAAAAGAGAATCCATGTTTCCTTAAATAAAAGAGTTTATTTAAATATGAAATAAGATTTCATATTATTCAAAATAAAGGAGTTTATTTGTGAATAGGAAAGATAATCCGTGTTTCCTTTAATATTTTTTTTTTTTACATGGAATTGATTCATAATTAATTAAAATAAAAGAGTTTATTTTAATTAAATTTTTTTTTATATATATGGAATTGACTCCATAATTAATTAAAATAAAGGAGTTTATTTTGATTAAAAATTTTGATTAAAATAAAATAGTTTATTTTATTCAAAATTAGATAAATTAAAATAAAATAGTTTTATTTTGATTTAAATTTGGATTAAAATAAAGGAGTTTATTTTGATTCAAAATTAGATTTTATACTAACTAAATTTGCCCATTAAATGATATCAATATATATATTAAATGTTTATTATTCATAAGATGAATGTTATTTATCGATGCATATGGTGATGTGTATGATAATAAATGGGATTGATTATGGACTATCGACCAACGCGATTGGATTTATTTTAGTTGGATGCATGAATGTATGGGTTTTATTAAATGGGTCTCACAGACTCGCCTTCTCTAATTTTTCCGAATGTAAATTCTATCTCCTCCTATGTACTTCCCTCGATCACGATCAAGGTTTCTATTTATTTTAAAATAGTTTTGTAATAGAATATTTAGAATTAATTTTGAAGAATTAGAGATCAAGGACAAGAAGCGTTTGAAGACCCGTTTGTAATAGAGCCCTAGGGTTTAAATGTAATAGTTATATTTAAATATTATTTCTTGCACCCCTGGGGGTTTGACCTTTTGGTTCACTTGGTGGCTCTAGTGAACCAAACTAGAATAAAAGTCCATAATCAATCCGGGTAGAATATAGTATTCTATATGTGCATGCGATATACTATATATATTATATATTATGCAAACATGCTTCAAGATGTTCATTAATATGACGCGTATTTTATATATATATGCATGCGCTAAACAAGATGAGACAAATTAATAACAAACCCCTCAATTTTTATATTAAGTCCTAAGCGCTCAAAGATATTTGGAATATCGAACGTCGCTTTCTAGCATGATAAAATTAATAGAGTATTAAATATTTAATATGAGTTTGTTGTGTCACCACAAGGCAAGTATTAAGTATTTAAGATGTTAATTTATCACATTTGATGCTTATAAAGAAAATTGAACAATATTATTTTGTCAGGTCACCACAAGGATGATATTTTTCTTTTTGAATATATGGAGTGCTAGGTTCTGACTTAACTTGGATAATTTTGATTCGGATGTGCCACCACTTGATCAAAATAATCTAAGAGGCAAAATACAAGGAGTTGCATAGTTGATGTAATTGACAAAAGTTGTCTACCTATTTATTTATATATAGTTTGTTGTGTCACCACAAGGCTATATACATTTGAAATGGGATCCTTATTCTCACTAGCAAATCTTTAATTAGATTTTATTAACTATATAAGTGAGGGTAATATAGTTTGAAAAAAATAGTGGGAGATACCAATTTAAAACAAGACCTAATTTATTTTGGTAATTAATAAAAGAATGTATGTTAAAATGTTGTTAATTACAAATTCATTTACGTAATTTTACAATGTCTAAATTACTATCATCAAGCGCATATTAGATGCTAAATTAACCGAATCAATTAAACGGATTGGTTAAGGAATTTGAGAATAGTTCTCATAAATTTGAAAAGCTATCTTATGTCCTTAATACGCCTATCCTCGCAATGGTTGCGCATAATGCCTCGAGGAAGAGATTGCTACTTTTAGAAAGTGGCAAGATGATGCATGCGATTGGCTCATGCGCATCATGCTCAGATCCACGAGTAACAAGCTTCAGCACACCAAAACTATGGATACTTCTACTATACTCCTCGCACGTCCAAGTAGTTGATGGTGAGGAAAGTAGGACCGATAGATATTAGATATCTAAAAGCTCTTCCGATCTAGAATGGCCAATGGCACTATAGTACAGAATAAAAAGTTCTTAACATAATCAATTTGATTGATCAATTAGGACAACACGCTTTGTCATGGATGGAGAGTTGAGCCAAGATTTGATCTTGCACTCACTCCCTTACTCCTTTCACAATTGTTGTGAATTTTCATATGAACAAGCTAGATATCGCCTCACCGATTTGCTTAACATGTTGAAAAATGTTGAGAGTCACTTTCCAACCAAGAAAGACCAAGTCTTACCGGTAGGGGCCAAAGGATCTTCCGAAAAGAAGAACGATTCAAAGAAGGTAAATAGAAAGGCATAAACAAAGGATAATAAGAACAAAACGATATGGATAGCAAAGGAGTTTGCTTCCACCGCAATAAGCCCGACCACCGGAAAGAAATCATGAGAAGCATCTTGCGAGAGGCTAACCAAAGAAGCTTAGTGAAGTTTCTATTCTAATACGCTTTTTGTTCATGATTGAAATAAATTTTCTTTAAGTCAAGGTTCTACTTGGGTATTGGATACCGACTTTGGTTATCATAAATATAGATTTATGAAGGACCAAGCGAAGTAGAAAGCTAAACAAATATAAGTAATTCTATGTGTGGAAAATGAAGCAAAGGTTGCCGCATTAACTATAGAAACTTATAGTTTAGCAATACCTACGAGAAAATCTATTAAGTCAATAAGTTGTTATTGTATTCCAGTTCTTGTTAAAAATATTATTTCCATTTTATTGTTGGACAATGAAATCTTTGGTATTATAATTAAGAACAATTGTTGTTCTATTTGTAATAATAATGTTTTGTATAGAACCGAATATTACTTAATAAATTTTGTATACTGACTTACATGAAAATAATTTTGCATATTGAACAAACTAGTATAAGAAAAGGAGATGATCATTCAAAGAGTTGAATGTGTGTATTTGCTGAAATACAAGTGTGAATTATTTGAAAGGTTCAAAGAATTCAAAAGTGAAACAAATTGGCAAAGTATTAGGATTCTTTGATCGGATCAAGGAAGGAATACTTGTGCAATAAGTTTCTAGATCATCTCAAATGGTTTTCTCATAATGGACGCCTCTCGATACATAATAATTGATTGATGTATCTGAATGAAAAATCATACCTTGTTGGACATGGTGCGGTCCATAATGATTTTACCGACATTCCAGTATCCATCTAGGGTCAATGTCCTAGAAATGGCTGCATATCTACGAAAAGGTAACCACAAAATCCGGCCCCAAGACTCCATAAAAGTTATGGATATGGAGGATTCCTAATCTTAAGTATGTTAAGATAAGGGGTTGTCCAACTTATGTGAAAAGGTTTCAAAAGATAAGCTTGGGACAAGATTTGACAAGTATAGATTTGTGGGACATCCTAAAGTAAGTTTAGGGTATATGTTCTATAATCCTACTTAGCAAAAGGTGTTTGTTGCGAAACACGCTGCCTTCTAAGATAAAGGTGTTTATCATTGAAAGGGCTAGTGGGAGGATAATAGATCTTGAAGAGTTCAAGAACCACAAAACACTATAAGTCAAATAAGAGGAACCTGTAGATGGACCTATTGTACCACAACTGAATCGTAAATCTGGAATATTACCGAAGATACCTGGGAGGTATGGATTCATCATGGATGATGATGATGATGAGGTACGCATCATAGAAGATGATGATCCAGAGTTACATACGATGAGGTAAGAGTTCTAGTGTGTACAAAAGGGACAGTGGGAGCGTCGTAAAATTTCTAGTATTATATGTTGATATACTACGGATAAGGAATGACATACCATTGCTACAATCAGTAAAGATAAAGTTGTCTAAACATTCCTCCATGAATGGTTTTGGAAGAGTATCTTAATTGGGGATAAAATCTATATAGATAGATTCAAGAGGATGCTCGACTTAACCCAAGGAATGTATATTCATTTGATGCTAAAGTCGTTTAGCATGGCATGCTCCAAGAGATGTCTCATGTCGATGAGCTATGGAGTGTATCTCTCTAATAGTCCCCACGCACTCCTCGAAAGAGAGAGGTCGCATGAGTGACAATCATGTATGCAATGAAATATACGAGACCCGATGTTGATCACCATATTCGAGAAGTTCACTATGAGCCGAAAGAAAAACATCTTAAAGTTCTTAATCGGCACTAAGGATGTGAGCATACATGGTGGGTCTTAATTAAAACTAGAGGGCTTAATGACTCAAGTTTTTCGATGCACTAAGACGATCGAAAATCCACTTTAAGGTAAAGCGTTACCTTGAATAAAGGTGCAGTGAATTGAAAGGTTCCAAATAGCAAAGAGTTCTTTGGTTTAGTGATAAAGACAAAGTATATAACTATAAATGAAGTCGCAAGTTGATTGTTTGGATTAAAAGTTCATTACGTAACTAGAAGCAGCCCCCAGTCTCATCTTGGATCTAAACATGTGTTGTGGCACTTTCATTTGATTATAAGAATCATTGAAAGATGGGAAATCACTATAGAGATAGTGGACTCTCATGAACAACATTACATATCCATTAACTAAAGCTTATCCAATGTAAAGCAGGATAATCGTCACTTAGAGAAGAAGAGTATGAGATACCATGACGATTGGCTTTAGTGCAAGTGGGAGATTGAAAGTAATATGCACACAAGCCAATCATGTTTGATGATAAAGCATATACTTTGTAATAATCTTATTCATTTATTAATAAAAAGTATTAATTTATTAAAGGCTTTTAATTATCTACATGATGCTGTTTTATAATATGTGATAAACCCATAGTTTTAAGCAATGCTTTTAGAATAATGATGATGATCATTCTAATGAGATCTAAATTCTTAGAAAGCTTAAAACTAAAATAGTTCCCAATCATTGGATTACTAAATTGGGGATTAGTGAATCCGGATAGATTGGTACATACGTTGCTTGCTCATTGGATGAGGATGATTGATCTCATGATCATTTGTGTGGAGACACTAAAGCAAGTATGTAGGTGCTTATTAGAGAATAAGTTCATCGAACGTGGCTCGCTAAGGAATACCTAATGGAGTTTTATTTGCTTTCGTCAATAGGAATTCTCAGTAGTGATAGTAGTACAAGTGATCCTTGGACTTGAGATCATCATAGTATCTTGTATATGATGAGTTATACTTTGACTTATTCCTTAAGACCCTTAGGGTATATCAAAGGGTATGCTTGGGTATAATAAGTTGTATATGGAGATAATGTATGATCAATAAAGAATCTACCACTTCTAATAAAAAGAAGAGAAATGTCCTATGTGATTCGATAAATGACAACCCAAAGAGTCCTTGGTTAAGCGCGTAATGAAATTAGAAAGGAGTTTCTAATTTGCATTATTTGAGTTGTGTATTTAAGGATCGAAATACATATAATTAAATAAAATAAGACTTGACAAAGAATTCCATGTCTTATATTTAATTGGGACATTGTATGGTGGAAGGATTGAATTGTACGGTAACTATTTACTCAAAGGTTCTTTAATGATTAATGTTGAAATCTATATTATCCGGAAAGTCGCTTGATCGCTAGGAGGCTTATCCCTATCAGAGAATAAATATTATTTATTTAAATAAATTAATTTTTAATTTATTTATTTAAATAAGATTAGAATTGTTCTAATTGATTTATTCACAACCGGTTTAATATGGAGAACCTAAAGGGTCACACCATAAAAGGAAGAATAATTATTTAAGAAGTAAATGGCATAATCGTAATAATATGTTATGTATATTTAATTTAATCTATGGTGATAGAATAAATTAAATAGCTTAATATTTATTATTTAATATTTTAGAAATATTAAATATAAATTAATAAGAGGAGTCTTATTAATATTATTACAATTATTATTATTTTAATTTCTAAAAGAGTTTAGGAATTAATTTAATATAAGTACTCTCATTTATTTCTAATTGGATTAGGAAGGAAAATTAGTTAAAGGAGTTTAATTAATTATCCCTAATAAGATTAGGGAGCTTAATTAATTAAAAGAATTAATTAATTAAAACCCAATTCCTTAATTGTTAAGGTGGGTTGCCCACATCTATAAATAAGAGGAGTCTTATTATGGGTGGATGGGTTGTTGACTTTTTCAACAACGACATAATTCCAATTTGTTGGAGAGTACCCTTTTTCTATAGAGATAGAAAAAACTAGGGTTTGAGCCAAATACCCTTCTTCTTGAATTTTCTTCTTCCTTGGTGGATCACCTCTAGAGGCCAAACATATGGGTGGCTAACGTTGATCAAAGGAAGGAACCAAACCCCTATGGGATTCAAGTTGAACGCTTAAAAGGATTGGAGGTGAACTTGTACCTGAGGAAGCTCGATCTTCAAGGGTATGATTCTTATTCATCTTTTTCGTTTAATTAATAATTATGCATAAAGGATGATCCGGGTATATGGTTTGTAAATTTTTAAACTCTGATTTTACACGCTTCCGCACTTTTTTTTTGCAATTTGATTGCGTTATGAATATTACAAACCTAACACATTCCGCATGAAATTGAATTCTCTACAACTTTGTAGCTTTAAGTTTTTCCAAATTCTAGACAGAAAATATCTGAAATCCACAAACAGATGATTTTCAACACCTCTTAAAATTCATAACAAATCATACGTTAATTTTTAGCTGTTCAAAATTTGTGGACATATACTCAACTTATATATGTATAACATATCCAAAAATCACAACGATCCAACGGTCGGATCAAAATTATCACTCACGCAATAGAGCTTTAAGAACACCGATTTGAGTTTTTAATACCTCCAATCCGACAAAATACTGATAAAATACCTCAACATTAATTCTTACAATTATAACCACATAAAATAAATATTTTCCTATCTATCATTTATGCCCACGTAAAATAAATATTTTCTTATCATATAAATTAATAATTAATTATTCACAAATAATATTACAGAATCACAATAATGACAACCAGGCCGTTCCCAGGAAAGAGGAGGCTTTCCGATAAGGATTTCTCCTTACTGGCGCGCAATTAGGTGACCAAACCTCTCCTTGACAGAACTTTCTAGACATTGCCAATAATGCTATCTAATAATATTATTCAAATAATATGAATTATTGATTTGATAATGGGAAATACTGTGCAGTGACAATTATTGAAACAATAATAATATAAAATATCAACGCAGCAATTATTGAATCAATAAAATAAAATATTGAACAGTAATTACTGTAATAATTATTGAGTAAAACTAAGTGACTTATCACGTAAGCACCAATAATCAATACTGTGTGCTACTATGCAACCACGCGTATTACTGTACTTTTACTACCGGGTAGTTCAATAGTTAACGGTAAAACTTCCGCCGTTATTTTCATAAAAAGATATTTCTGTCATTTTCTCATTACGATAATAATTCTGTTGTGGGGTCCACCAATAATTGTGTCGTCTTACGGATATTCCCCGACAAAAAGAATATTCCCCGACCAATCGAATATTTTATAATCACTTGCTTACTTTTTAAAATTTATAAATATTACCTATAACTATAACATTATCTTAAATCCACACCATAACATAAAAAAAATATTTCAAAAAAATTAAATATTTATTCATAAAATTTGGGGTCTCACATACACCTCATAATAAGAATTTTAATTATTAAATTTTTATTTTAATAACTTATAAAAATTCGGGTTGTCACATCTTTCCCTCCTTATAAGGATTCCGTCCTCGGAATCAAAGAAACCTCCCTTACTAGGTTTTCACCAAATATCTTTTCAAAATTTATCGTTGAATATCTTGAACACATTACCTTAATATAGGTTTATATTTCTTACTACATTCATTACTTCAACAAATTCTAGGTTTTATTTCATAACTTTCACATGAACTCAATTATATTTTGAGTATTATATATTCTTTAACTCATTCATTTCTTTCTCTAAGGATTGTTATCATAAACACTCGGGATATTATATTCACACATTCTTCTAAGAATTTCATCCTCAAAATTTTATTTATTAATCTTCATTCAATCAATCTATCAAAATAGATTTTACGTTAATACTTTATTCATTCATTGGGTTCTATAACTACTTCTTTCTACAATTATTAAACTTTTCTATTAAAAATTTTTACATTTTTTTTTTTTGATAACTCATCTCCTTCTCATTCCAAAAAAAATTTCTCACTTATTCAATATATTCATCATTCAGTGTCGCATTCTACGACTTACTTCTTTCTAAGGAATATCATCCTTACCATATTCACTTCAGAATAACATGAATCCTCCACAATTGCTCAATAATTGGGAAGCACTATGAATAACTCAGAATTTTAAAAGATTATCCAATCATGCTGAGGGGTCACAAGACCATGAACTCGTCTCTAGGTTTAATAGTGCTTCACCCCCAGTTCTTCACACTTTAAACCCTTTTAAAAGAATGTTTATCAATCACAAAGAGTGAAAACACCCTCTGCAAGTACTCTAGGTGATCAGCCTATCGTACCACTACGTCGTGCACAACATATTACATTTTAACATCGTAACGACTATATGCGTTACTTTCGGAACCGTTGTCTCCGATAACATGTCCCCTTTTATAGGGTTGTTCACCTCAGCTTCTTAATATCTGAATCCACACCAAAACAATTTGGTTTGGTATAGTTTGACAAAGAACGTTTGAATTTCATGAACATCTTTCAATATTCGTCTAGCTGAATCAAATAGCAGACTTTTACAACAACTTGGACATCAATCAAAACATACATATACATATATATATATATATATATATATCTCGTATCTTAAAGAAATCTCAAAAATCCTTTTATGGCGTCATGATTATAACGTTGTCATACTACATCTCACCATAGTGGGCTAACGATCATATGATCACATCCAACAACAGGTTCCATTGCATTGATGATTGCATCATTTATCATATTACCCGATACATATAATTAAAATATATTTTGAAAATTTATAAATTATATTTTTTTTATCTAGCCGAAACAAACAGCATAGATACGCGAATAATAGCACTGTTTTAAAAATTCTTTGGTTCACTAGTGTGATCCAACATTTTTCAAAAATTAAAAGTACAACCATCTAGGGGTGTTCATCGGTAAAAAATCGGACCAAACCGGTCCGAACCGAACCGAATACCGAAAGTGCTGAAAATTGGATACCGATATCTGCATCTGGTTGAACCAGATACTGCATCGATTAGCTTGCCTTCGATTGCATCAGATCGGCTCCGATTTTTATCGATTATCTTTAATTTCAAATTTCAAACTATTTTTCAAATTTCAAAACCGGATTTTAGCCCAAAACTTTCAAATTTCAAACTTAAATACTGACTTACTTGAATTATGGGGCTTAGTAAGATAGACCTATTACAACCCAAACCCAAAATTATAGGCCAAAAATTGGCCCAATTGGTATTTATTATTACATGGTAATCATTTTATAAGGAAAATCTCCTTATAGTTTTAACAATTTAACCAATATGGGACTTGGAGACAACTAAATAGTAAAGGCTTCACTTGGTAGTGTTTTTATAAAGAAAACTTTCTTAGACTTTTATAATCTAATCAATGTGGGACTTAGAAATAAGTTATGTAAGATGGTGCCATAAGTTCCCTTATGTGATTTCCTTGGCATTCATTAGTGTGTGAATTTGATTTGATGAGTCTAAGTTGGTATTTACATTCCAATTCCAATATTAAATTTACATCCCTATATTAAATAATAATTATTTGATTACTTGTTATCTTGAATTCATTATTATATGTAATCATTTTATAAGGAAAATTTACTTCAAGTTTTAGCAATGATATTTTTATAAAGAAAACTTTCTTAAATTTTTATAATCTAATCATTGTGGGACTTAAAAACAAGTTATGTAAGACGGTGCCATAAGTTCCCTTATGTGATTTTCTAAATTTATTTACATCCCTATATTAAGTAATAATGTTTTAATTACTTGTCATCTTGAATTCATTATTACATGGTAATCAATTTATGAGAAAAATTCTTTAAAGTTTTACCAATTTAACCAATATGGACACTTCACTTGGTGTCTCATTATAGTGGATTTGATGAGGGTAAAGTTTGTATTTACATCCCAATATTAATAAGTAATCATGCTTTGATTACTTGTTATCTTGAATTCATTATTACATGGTAATCAATTTATAAGGAACGTTTCCTTAAAGTTTTACCAATTTAGCCAATATGGGACTTGGAGACTTGGAGACAACCAAATAGGCAAATATTAGGGGCTTCACTTGGTATTAATGTAGTATGCCATCTCTTGTCTAATAAGTCCCACATTGAATGACCACTACTGCATGTAAGGAAGCCACACCAAATTTCAAAACATCCCACATTGTCTAGTATGTCATCTCTTGTCTTACCTCTATTCTATAAATAGAGGAGACTTTCAAGTTAATTTTACATGGTTAGACAAAAAAGTCTTAAAGAATTGGTCTTTCAAGTTATTTTTTAATATATGTCTTACCTCTATTCTATAAATATAGGAGACTTTTAAGTTAATTTTACATGGTTAGACAAAAAAGTCTTAAAGAATTAGTCTTTCAAGTTATTTTTTAATATATTATTTGAAATATTTAAATAACTGGTACAATCGGTTCGGTTCGGTGTTTACCGACCAAGCCAAACACCCTACCGAAACCGAAAACCGAAAATCCGGTATGTACCGATTTTGTGTACCGGTACCGAACCGGTTCATATTTGCACTAAACCGACCTGTTCGAACCGGTTCGATTTCCCTAAAAACCGAATAAACCGACCGGTTTGAACACCCTTACAACCATCGGCACGAAGTCAATAAATTTCAAAAATCTAGCAAAGCTAGAAGATTTGGAATATCTAATTTTTTCCATTAATTTCAATCTTTACTTCATTACCTCATTACTGACTAATTCTTTTTATTTCTAGCACCACTAATGCTCTTATACTAAATATTCTTGTATTTTAACTTACAATCTTCATATACCCCCAATATAGTTCATCAAACTTACCACACACTGGAAGTTCAGGAACTTGCCATAATAATATAAGTTTATGAACTTATCCTAGTCAGACAATAGGCATCCATTCGTTGAGGGGTTCAAAACATACCATATTATTATGAGTTACGAACTTATCATATGTATTAGTTTTAAGAACTGAACCTAATCCTAATAATATCTGACTAATCTTAATAGTTTCTAACTATCAAATATACACATGAGAAAAGAATCACCTTTTCACCACATATACATTGATAGTGCGACACCAACATTCCAATAATTATCAATGTGATAAACTTAGTGTAAGCACAAAACCCTCGTCCATACAAAGGTTTGTACAACGCAGCCATCACATGAGTCCTCAATTGAAATCACACCTAACTCTATCTTGCGTATAACTTGCTCTTTGCTCGATACGAATTTTTCGTACCTCATCATTTATAACTCCTTGTGAGTTTATCACGTACTATTTCATAGTACATTATCTTCATAGCATCAAGCTATAATTATTCAAACATTATAGACCATCTTTCTTTTATAACTTAAACAGATCACGTCTTGATCTTATTCTATAACCATCTCCCTTAAAATTCTTTTCTTCACTCATGATCGTTTTGTTTTACGATCCTCTTTCTTTCTTTTTTCATCATTTACGATTTCATTTATGCTTTTAATCTTACAGATTTTGTCTATTCATCATTATTCGTTATCTTGGTTATTGGAGTTAGGTAACTCCCATTTCTTATCATTATATCTCTTCGAGATTCTTCTTTGAATTTTCTTGTTTATATAGCAATTCTTCCTTTAAGAATTTCCAACTTCATTTACATTGCTCAATATTTCATTCGGGTTCCACATTTTCATCATACGTATCCATTTTCTACACTTGGTACACATTGAGTCTCTAATAGTCTCAATATAGTACGCTGAGTGGTTTCCCACAAATAACCAACAAACTAGGTTCCGATTTGCTAGTTCGTATATACCTTCGCTCTATGAAGGAATCATTTAGCCCAGATACCATACATCAACTATTAAAGAGTACGATTGTACCATACTTAAATATAACTTTTTATTCTTAACTTCTTTATCATTCTCTTCTTATAGACATTGTCTATTTATTATCATCTTACATCCTTATTATTGGAGTTGGATAACCCTACATTCATATTCCTTATAACTCTACGAGATTCTTCTTTCAATCATCTCACGCATGTTTTAATCTCTTCTTTATAAATTTCTTAAATTACTTCTTATTGTTCAAACTCTATCTGAGCTTATTCTTTATCATCTTCTCCTTTATTCTCTAAGGTTATAGCCTAGGGTACTCTTACCTAAGGTTTATAACCTACAGCTTTGATACCAACTATAACGACCCCAAAAATTCAGACAATAATATTCTCCTTCTCGATTGTTAACAATACAACTTTAATCTATCTTTACATCATTATTCGATAGTAAAATCACTAAAAATACGGAATATTTAAAACTTTTATACATTTCCTTCTGTATTGCCCTAAATCGCAACCTTTACATTACACCTCTTCGATTCAAATTTATATCATGAATCGTTATAACAAAATGACTATACAAAGTCTTACATCATAAATAGATATCCATATACACCGAATAGCCCAACTTATAATTCAACAACATGTTACATTCAAAATATTAAATACATATCTCATAAAATATAAGTAATCTTTGTGAATATGGATCTCTATAATTCACTTAGCACATATCCTTACCTTGAAATCTTGACCTGCAAAAATTATTATTTGCAAGAGTGAGCTCGACAGCTCAGCAAGTTCTAACAGTTTTCAAGCATCACATATCACATAACAATATGCTCAACATACATATCCTAATAATTAAAGTAACATGGCATATGTGACGCCCCCAAAATAGGTATACATCACCCATCTTGGGTCGCCAAATACATGGTACAAAATTCAAAAATAACTTAATTATACAATTGTCGTATATGTGACTTGCCTTGATCGTTGTTTACCAATAACAGTTTAACAGCTTACACTTATCTCCACTTCACGTGCCCTACACAATTATATAATTATACACATCAACTATTAGTCACATAACAACGCATAGTAGTTGTAATGAAAACTTTACGCTATATCTCATAAGTCCGATGACATCCAACTTTGGTTATGCTGTAAACATCATATTAACCTATTTTTAAAAGTTATTGGACACCCATATCGGATAAGATACACAGTCCAAAACAGTGTTCAAAAAGGGGCGTTCAAAACTGTTTTTCATTATTTCCCAGCTTTACCCTCTCTCTCTAACATAGTCATAACTTTTCCGTTTCAAAACATTTTTGAGAGATTCTTGAGACCACGCGAAGCTAACTTCCGGTACTACAACTTTTATTCTTTGACCTTTTCCAAATTCTAAATACAGAATTCCAGAAAATTAGTTTAAGGTAGCCCCGAGTTGGTTAGACAGTTTTGACGCGACTACTTTGACTGATCATAACTCTTTGCTCCGAAGTCAGAATTAGTCCGTTTTGGAGTCTATGGAAAGCTTATTCATTGTACTAAAACATACCAAAAGCCCAAAATTTTCTAAACAAACTAGCTAACCCCAAATTTTTGTTTTTGGGTCAGCAGTCCACTAATTTTTCAGACTTCTCGTTTTGGCATCCAAAACTCGCCTCGACTCGTTCCAACCCAACTTTCTTTACAAATAAGTCTTATTTAACATAATCAGACTCGTCTAAGGTCTCGGCTCCATATCTCTAATTACAATCATTAGAACTCATTTACATAATCAATTTCAAGCCAAAATAAACATAGTAAACTAACTAATTTACTAACAAAACTAACTAAACTTTCAAAATTCAAACTTTAACTAACAAACTAAATACAATATTTAAAATAATAACATTACCAAAAATTAAATAAGAAACATACCCAAAAATATGAATTCCACAAACTGAATACGTACTCGACCAAGATTTAACTAAGGAGATCTTTATAAAAAGTCCTCCCACAACAAAACATTTCTCAAAATTGGAGGTCTTATTGTTGGTAAATGAAACAACGGGCCAAGCCCTTCTATTTATAGGTTTAGAAAAGGGGTGAAGTTCTTAATTTAGTCGATGTGGGACTTAGTTTATACTAATTTTAATTGGTTTATACTAATTTTTCATATTTTTAACATGCTAAGTGTATTCATTCATCACGAATTCGTTTCTTAACCAATTCGATCCGTTCAAGTTACGTTGTTTTCGTTTTATAGAGGAGAACAACAATCATCCATCAATTTAAAGTTTCAATCACAAATTCTTCATCAATTTTAGTCTCAAAGTACACCAAAACACACATTACCATCAAAACCCAAATTCCTCTTCTTTAGCATAAATACATGAATTTTATTTCAGGAAAATCATTTTTAGATGACCATTATGAAATTATAAAATCTAATAACATATATAAAATCATAACCCACAAATTCATTAACCAAAACCCCAATTTTAAAAGAAACTCAAGAACACATAAACTAGAAATATAAACTAGATTATGTACCTTTAATTCCTTAAGAAATAAAATTAATCAGATCAAGTAAAATTATAATTTCTATTCAACCATTATAATCATAATATTATTTAACAATTTCTCACTCCTCTAATTTAATTATTTAATTAAATTAGAATATCACTATTATACTCAAGCGTAATAAAATACGTATAAATCTCATCTATTTTATCACACTTAAATAAACTATGTCATAACAATTTTTATCAAATATTTATTTAATACCATAAATATTTATTTTATTCCATAAAGTTTCCAACTAAAATATTTAATATAAATAAATATTTTACTCGCATTATACTAACATTTATATTTTCATGCAATATATTACATTCTCACTTTATTAAATCAATTATACTTGTATTAATTAACTATTTTAATTAAGTGAATTATTCACACTATTTATGAAACTTAACTCATAATAATTTCCATTGCCCACAAGACATAACAATTAAAATTATATTATCTCATAACATAATTTCAACTTAATTCAATTAACTAATATTATTTAATTTCTTTAATAGTTTAATTAACTATTAAATCTCATATTCTTTAACATATGAATATATAATTCTCTTCACACCAAATCACATAATTCAAAATATATACACCTCATAATAAGAATTTTAATTATTAAATTCTTATTTTAATAACTTATAAAAATTCGGGTTGTCAAAGTGTTTTTACGAAAATTTCTCAGAAAACTTTTATTTTCGTCTTGGAAATTTAAAACAATTAATCCTAGCACATAGCCAGAATCTTAATCACATCCGCACATTCTAGGTCATAGAACGACCTTCATACAGCTTACTCACATAAATAATCAATTAAATTCATTTAATTCAAATAATCAAATAAAAATTTAATTCACATAAAAATCCAATTTTCTCGGGCGTTACATAAATAGTCACGGTCCTATTTTATTTTTATTTTTGTTATTTATTATTATTATTATTGTTATTATTATTGGTATTGTTATTATTATTATTTTTATTAGTACTATTATTATTTTTATTTTTATTATTTTATTTTATTATTATTATTATTGTTGTTGTTGTTGTTGTTATTATTATTATTACTATTTTATTTTATTTTTATTTTATTATTATTTTTATTATTATTATTGTTGTTGTTATTATTATTATTATTGTTGTTGTTATTATTATTATTATTATTATTTGTTATTGTTATTGTTATTATTATTATTATTATTATTATTATTATTATTATTATTGTTGTTGTTGTTGTTGTTGTTGTTGTTGTTATTATTATTATTATTATTATTATTATTATTATTATTATTATTATTATTATTATTATTGTTATTGTTATTGTTATTGTTATTGTTATTGTTATTGTTAGTACTACAACTGCTAATGTTAGGCAAGATGAGGATCTGTGTAGTATTTTAATTTTTTGGGTGAAATGAAATGTTTTGATATAAAGATGAATTCTTGCAAGATATTAATAGTTGACTTGTGTTGCTCTAGTTGTCATATGACCACCAAAGTTCCAAATGTGAGGTTGTAAGTTAAAATCTGTGTAAAAACAATTTTTTGGAAAAATTTAACAGACGCCACGTCAGCAGCTAAATCATGTCAAATTACAATATAAAATACCACGTCAGATCTGCCACGTGTGCCATGTAGACGCCACGTGTGCCACGTCATCAGGTCAACCACGTGTGCCACATAGACGCCACGTCATCATGTTAACGCACATGTGGCGCATGGGGGTTCAAAGTCCAAATTTTTGAATATAAAGGGGCTCAGTCTGCGTTGACCGGAAGAAAGGGACTCAATACTCAAAAACCACTAAAGTTTAGTGGTCGACTTTGCATTTAACCCCATAATATGAAAGGAAGTGCATTCAATTATATAAAACGACATCGATTTTATATGATAGCTCACACAATTATTTGTAATATCCCTCACTTCCTTCGTTGCCTTTATTTTATTGTATTTTATTTCTTTATAAATTTTTTATTTTAAAAAATTGACCCCACTAAACTAATGGACTGAATCAGGCCCTGAATATGTTGGACGAGTTGCTTAAAAATTAAAAGTATTACATACATATCCTAAACACTAAGTTAAAAATATTGAGAATCTCATATTTCGTATACCAAACGAAGCTTATAATTAGATTAAAGGTAACAGTTTACCGGTAGAGACGTCTCTTTTTTTACATAAAAAATATAAATTGAATAATGATACATATTGAGATTTTATGTTTATTTTTTTATTACGATTTATAAGTGGATACAGTGAATTAATTTTATAATCCTATCAAATCACATGTATTGATATATGTTACAATTGTAATTCGGTAAAAATCTTTCGCAATATATAGCAACCACTCAAATCTTGTGTTTGATTACATTTTAATGTATCTTAATAGCTCACCTCTTAATGCATTTTAACAACTCACATTTATATTAAAAATTCTTCCGAATAATTTAGACTTGTATTTGTATCTTAACTATTCAGAGAAGATACAATCAAACATCATGCTCCTTTCGCAAATTGCTTCATAGGCCCTGGGATTAAATACATCCCAAATAGTGATAAAATAAGTTACAAAAAGGAAAAAGGGCTTTGAGTTGTAATTGAAACATGTATGAACGAAGACTTTGTACACATATTAATATGAAGTCTCTCCTCGAATCTTCATTAATCTTCATCACCTATATTAATAGAGTATCCACTTTTTCCATTTCCTTGTTTTTAAATAATAAATTTACTAAATTTCAACTGGGTTAATTTAGTGACCCAAATGATTCTTTGTTCCCTGCTAATTTCACAAATATCAATAAATCTAAATTATTATTAAATGCTTAAACATCATATTTACCATGACCAATATAAACAGATATGAATTCAATAGCGACCCTTGATACAGTCGTCCTCTGTGATGGAAAATTATGTGGAAGTTCCACATAGAAAAGAACAACGTTGGGGAGGTCTTGATGCAATGACACGGAGTTTCTTCTGCAGGGCACTTATCAAATCCCCGAGCTCGAGTCTTGAAAACTTCATATAGTAGAGTTAAATATGTTAAATCTGCGGTAGAATGTTACTAGAAAATTAGTGACCAGAAAATAGGCCATCTCCAACATAGCCCACTGCTAGCCTAGTACCCATGTGTCCAAAAGCCTCCTGAATTTCTTTCATCTTTGCCGTGCGGCGATCCTGCAAGTTTTGTAATTCTGTTTTAGCATCCTCAATATGATGGTCGATTGCATGGAGCTCGTCAACTAGGGGCTGTGAAAATCGGAGCTGTTCAATATAGTTCAGACGGCCCACCAGCCAAGTAACGTTGAATCCCCATCTCTGCAAGTCAGCAAATAGATCCCGGTACTCAATGACCATATCTGTATTAACCTCAGATGTTGAGGTTTGAGAAAATGCATTCACTGAGGAGCACAACATATTCAACCTTATTGTATAGAACTTCTTGCTTTGAGGGTTGAAGTGCTCAAAGGTCTCGGGATACTTTTCCCTAATGAGGTCAAGTAAGCCTACATTCTCCAACTTAACCTCATGGCCCTGCCATAAGCCAAAATCACTGTTCCCATTAGAAGAGCTCGCCTGATCATTGCTTACCCCTGCACCTGGAGCATCGGTCACCGGTCCAAGAACCGCTTGCACAGCAGCGCCAATGACTTCATTCACTTGTCCTTGGATCCCTTTGGTAACTTGCTCAATGTTTATCAGTCTGAAACTGTCAACATCTACTCCAGATTTCTTCTCCACGTGCTCTTCTTGAACCTTCACCTCATTAGCACCGCCTAGTTCTACCAAATAAGCCCTGGACGGGCTTTTTCTGGTATAGGGCACCAAAATCGATGTAGGCTCTCTAACTCCACCTTCATCAACATTCCAAGCCAACGGTTTGTACTGATGAGGCATAGAGCCTTTATCCCTGCCATCAGTTTGCATAGGAGGTGAAGTCATGCCACTGGGACCTGCTAAATCACGTTCAGCAGCCACCAAGTCGGACTCCTTGACATTAACCCTGGCACTCACTTCCCTTACCACAGGAAGGTGGTTTGAAGAAATAGCCAAGGGATCTTCTATATCAACATTTTGAGCTGTCATAGGTACTGGCGCTATCTGAGGAGTCACATTGATCTGAAAGAGACAAAACAAGTGAATTATACATTTCCAACAAGAAAAACATATGTACCTTCATTATAGCATTATTAGTTTGTAACAAATAGATTGGATGAGAAACTGGTTTATTTTATTGCAGTCTCTGTGCATAATAAGTAGACTTCATGAAGAAATAACATTATTTATACAAAATTCTAGAAATGATATTTTTAAAAACTAATTCACAACAGAAGATCTCTTCCAATGGATAATATCTTTCTTTTGAACCTATTTGAGGTGAGTGATGATGGAAGAGGGAGGTTGAAATTGTCATTTGCAACGATGACACCTCGTTTTGGAAGATTTTATGTTGGATTCTATGATGGAACATTGTTCAAAACTCTAAGTGACCTTGAACACTACAAATTCACTCCTTACATTTGCATTTCGATGGGAAGAGTATGAATAACTAGAATTTGCACGGACTAGAATGTATAATAAAACTTCAATTAGAAAGGGAAGAAGGTTTAAGCACAAGATGAGGCTTGAAAACAATTTAAATTGGCAAATTTATATCCGTTGGACCTCTATGTAGAAGTTTTTGTCTAATTAAAACTGTTGAAATGAGGGGGTTAGGTGGGTGGATTGGTTCTTCAAGTAACAAAATTTGAGAGAATGGAGTATTAAGGATGCACTTAAAACAGATTCAAAAGCTAATATATTGAATCTTACATAAGTGCGCACTTGGTCATGAAACTGAACAATTAAAGGAGTCATGAGTCTAATGGTATCGGTGCAAATAATCAACTGAAAAAAGTATCGCATAATGTTGATGATCTATAAGGAAAATCATACTATGTTCAATTAATGTTTCTGCTAATAACATTTACATATTTAAGAACAGAAATAACAAAATGGCAATATGAACCAGAAGAAATAGAGGTATCCAGTAAAAGTGTAGTGTATATATATATATATATATATATATATATACCTGTGGAAATTCCGTGATGATGGTGGCACTCAGAGAGCCACTAAGTAAGTATGTTCTGACAACACTAGGGATAGTCAACTGTGCATATCCCTTGGGTAGCTTCACATACTTCAAGTTACAGAATGGAGAAGGATGATGTACGAGCAAGTCCAAAACCGCAGAAAGTGCCTAGATATTATAAATAATAAAATATAATACAAATATAACCTGAAATATAAATTTTAAATGCACTTCAGGCAGATAGCATCTCTTTTTCACCTAAGTTTTATGAGGGAATATTTTAATGTTTAGGTAGATGAATATCTCTCAAGAAGAAGTTAAAGAGAACAACCATTAGCAATTATAACTTTTTTTTCTGCGTTGATAAGGAAATCATTGATACGCAACAAAATTATGTTTGTTTGCAAGGATTACACTTGGGATATGACTATTAATCCCAAGTGTCTTGTTTGTTTTCAAATTTAGACTTGTGACTATTAGTTGATGGATTATAAATAACTTAATATAGGGATTATTTAATACCATATTCAACCCGGTATTATAATTCCCACCATTTGGGAGGACTTAATATTTCTAGACAAAATTATATTCAACCTTTTTCTAAAATGACCATAATATCCTATTCTAATCGAATGCCTGGAAAATATTGTTAAGAATCGTTCCGAAAATGGTTAATTGAACGAAAATGAAAGTTTTAAGGCTCATTGTATTGTTGAAATTGAACATTAATTATCTATAATATTACCAGAGAGTAATATTACTGCAAGGGATATTAAATTAATGATTAAAAAATTGAAAAAAGAACATCATTTGGTGCAGAAAGTCTTGGGCATCGATAGATTTTGATGGGATGATGATTCATGCACTATGGAACCGTCAGATGAAGAAGATTTGTGGAATTATCTTTATCAAGTAAAATTTTCAATTTTGATAAATTGTATTTATTTGATATGTATATTGTAATATGAATTTTAATTTGAAAAAATAAAATATTGAATATTATGAATTTAAATATTGCAGATCATGCATGTGGCACAGTGAAGTCATAAACAAGTTTAAATTATAGTTTAAAATACATTATTATTGGTAAGGGTATTTTACTCCAAGCGATATTTTTTTATCCAATCCTTTAATTAATCCTGGGAAAAAAACATAATACGAGATTATTTTTTAAGTTATCCCATGAATAAAAAACAAATATGTGACTGACTATTTAATCCTAGGATTAACAGTCTTGGAATTATAATCCTTGCAATGTTCAAAAGGACAATAAAAAGCATTTCATAGATAATGTATCTGTCATCTTTTACATACAACATAGCTAAACATGAATTATCATTCAATTTTTTTTATAATTAGTTATCATTCCCTATTTCCCATCAATATGATACTTTTTAAGAATAAAATACTTTCCAATTGAATAACACACGAATAAAGGAGAGCAAAAAGAGAGATGAAAATCCAAGGTTACGTTGTTTGACCATTTGGCCTGCATCCACAAATAGAATGCCGAAAGGGATACATCTCTCTTATATATAAATTGCATAAGAATGATTAAACTTGTATAAGATATAAAAGACGTTGATTAGGAGTTGTTTCCTTTTTAAATTAAAGTTTTTACTTGGTCGTTAACTCGTAGATTTCCTATATAAAGAGTTGCAATCTTTATTTATTTTCAGATTAGTGACTATGACTGATTTGAGAATTATTTGTTTTGTGTCTTGTGAGACTTGTTTATCCTTTAATTCCTCCATCTCTCCCTTCTCCTACATCATTATAGTATTAGAGCCTTCATCTCTAACCACCTTTTGCAGGTCCCTAAATTTTTGTATACACTTTTCGCTTGTCACCCACTTTTTGCCCAAAACAGTGTCATAATTACAAACCCCACCCAAAATCAACCCAATCCTAGTCGTTCTTCAAACAGCATCGTAAACAAAAATATCACCGTCTCTGCCCAACCACATACCACCACTGGAAACAAGCAGCACTTAAAAACAACACCAAATAGATCATAAAACAACCCAAGTCCAATTCCTCCCCCTACCCCCCCCCCCCCCCCCAAAAAAAAAAAAAATTAAAAAAAAATTAAAAAAAAATATCAAAGTTACTGTTCATTGGTAACGTGCGAGTTACTATCATACAAAAAATTCTAGATCATTCAGCAAATCGGAGAATCTGACAGAGAAAAAATTAAAAGAAGAAATCTTCTAGCTGCATCGCATCCTTATCTACTTTCAAAAAGGGGCAGAGGTTTACTTAATTTGAAGAGAGACAATCATGTAAGACTATCAGAGCTATCATTATTCAACCAAATTTTGTTTAGGTGCCTCAAGTTTCTCAAAGATATTACTTTTTGTCCCCAAGTTTGTCAAAATATTCAAAACAGCCCCCGAATCTTGAAAATTTTCAGTCCATCCCCCTAATTGAATTTGCAGCTTTATCCATCTTTTGTTACTTCTTTTCAGTTGGGTCCCTAGAGTACCCAAAAAATATATATAAAATAAAAAACGTCCCTTTGTTACATTGTCTTTTTACAAAACTCGCGATTTTCTTTGGACTCAAAAAGCGAGTTGAGTATAATATTTTCGTTTGCCATAAGAAAATTAGTAGTTTTTTTATCCATCTGGTTTTGCTTACGAGAAATGTTGTGAGAATTTAAAATAGTATGAATGAGAACTTAGCAATTTACAATTAGATTATGTAAATGTAACCAGTCATTGCGCTCCTACATATGTTGCGGAGGATCAAAGAGCAAGGATGTTTCTAAAGGAGATTAAGCATGTTGACAAACCTAAAGTTACACAAGATGATCGTGAAATTTTTCTTTCTATACTTGTCAATCCTAAAAGCATTCAGACATCTTCAAAAAATTACTTCAACAGCAATTGAAGAAGATTCATCTAGGGACGATTCAAATTGTGTGTGCCACACAAGTAGAAGATTCAGTGATGGTTATTAGTTAAGCAGAGACATCCGAGATTGAAAAGCTGCCCAATGTGACTATTAAGTTCTAATCCTGGTTGAACATGAAGATAAAAAGGAAGACACAATTGAGGTGAAACAAGTTGATTTTCTAATTTCAGATGGTGTATTCGAATGCAAAACTGGATCAAAATTCTCCAATGCCTCGATGCTATTCCTGAAAATCGTTCTCATAGAATTAGAATGTGGAATGTCAAAAATTCTTTGACGTGGTTTCTTATTCTTAATTATTACCAAACTCGAGGATGAATTTTTTTTTTCAATGGCGGGGAGAATGATGTGAAGCAAAAAAAGAAGATTAAGATACAATATACTTATTATTTTACATTATTGTTTAGAGACAAATATATTGTAATTGGTAATAATATTTTTATTACATTATTTAGATTACTCTAGGAGTTGAATTATAGAAATAGAAAATAATTAAGAATTGTTTCCTTTTTAAATGTTTTTACTTGTTCGTTAACTCCCAGGTCTCCTATATATAGTTTTATAATCTTTATTTATTTCACTTGGTATAAATTGATTTGAGAATTGTGTTATGGGGCTTGTGAGACTTGTTTATCCCTTAATTCCTCAATCCCTCCCTTGTTCAACATCAACTAAGGATTGAACCCATTCAAGCAAGCTTTAGTTGACTTTTTGCCATGTAAATGGTCCATTCATTGCTTTAATTTAAAACAAGCTCTTGATTATCGTCTTCCTTTCTCTCTCGGTATATTTGTCTAAATGTATATATGTGCGCATGCGCATGTGTGTGTCAATAGAACTTAGAGTTAACAATCGAAAGGGCTTCTATTTCAGTGTAGCTTATTGGAAACTAAATCACAAATGACATCACTATCACCATTTAAAGAAATTCTATCGACACACATTTACCATATGATTTTTATACATATATGATGAGTACATATGTAGACAGAATTTATATCTAGGCTACACAAATCCCATCACACATTCTTAATTTATTTCTATTTTGATTCAAAGCTCATAGGATTTGGGATTAACTAGATGATGGATCTTAGCGAAGCTACATATCTTAATATTTTCTAATTTTACGCTGTTTATATGTATGGATGGATGGATACGTATAGTCTCGGAAATCATCTTGTTTCAATTGTATATGAATCACCGCCACCCACATATCGTAATCCAGTTTAGTCTTTGAATACTCGTATAGTTAATCAACTAATAACCCCAACTCCTAAAATTAGATGAAAGCCTTTTAGTGCCTTGGAGAGACCTGATCCTTAAAATAAAATGTGTGGCATGTCAAAGATCTATAATTGTTGCCAAGGAATTGGGTTGAAGGTGTATTGGGGGGAGAGCCAGATCCATAAATTACATAAAAAGGATCAACACCGTATTTAAGATATAAAAGACGTGGTAAATTGTGATTGAGGAAGTTACTCCATACTATATAACCCCACACCACAATTCCATTAATCGCACAAGTAATTCAATCAAATATTTTCACTAATTTTACAATCAAAGCATATTTACATAAACAATTATAAAATCACAACTTCAAATATAAATTTACCTTAATGGCCCCCGAGTCAAGAGTAAGAATCCTGGCACTGTGCAGTTCTTGAAACATAATAGGAAGTTGTAGAAGAGACTGTTCAAACTTCTCAGTCCACAAATTCATAGCAGCATACGAAATGTCATCCTCTATTTTAATATTTACCACCTCCAAGCAATCAGAGGACACAATAATTGGCATAATCCCTTCACCATTGAAACTGTAGAGCTTCGGTGCCGAAACAACAAACTTACAAGTACTACCAATCTTGCAACTGATTTTCAGGTTCACCAATTGAGGACAGCATATATTACAAGCTTCTATACACATTATGCAAAAATGTAATGTGAGATTCTGAAGATTGACAAGTTCAGAGAAGAACTCACTTCTATTCTCCCTAAATTCGACAACTGTGAGTTCTAGAGTTGTTAAAGCTGGCAAATCCCAAGTTGACTTTGGCAATTTGCAATTATACATACATAGAGTTGCTAAAGCAGGCAAACTGAAACATGATTTGGGTAAATTGCAGTACCGAAGATCCAGAGTTGTTAAAGCAGGTAAACTCCAAAAGGTATCCGGCGCGTACACAAGTATGCTAAAATAGTCACCAGCCAATTTGAGCTTCTTCAAGGAAGTAGATCTGAAGATAGATAATGGGAATTGCCCGAGATACACCTTGACAAACTTTACCAAATCAACTTTGGGGTCCTCTGTTCTTCCACAAATCAACTCCATTTCCAGTACATCTGATTGCTGATTTCGGTGAGAGAAAAGATACCGTATAAATTTGGAAAATTTGTGCCTTCTACAAAAATTACTGCGGTTTAATTTGAGATGGGGAACAGTTTTCCAGATTTGCTTCCATCTTTTCGAGAGTATGCTGGTTCGAACTACAAATTTGGCGTCGATGAAGGAGAGAATGTGGTGAATTAGCTCATCCGGTAATATGCTTATTCGGTCTACATATGCCCCAATTCTCACCTTTTTCTGTACAGAAGCCATTGAATTCCTCTTTCTCCTTAACGCTCAGTTACTGTAAAACAACAGAACCTTAAACACCTTTTTATTAAATGAAGAAATTTAGCAGCAAGGCATCAAACAAACAAATTACCGTTCCTCTCGGCTCTCTGTTTCACGTAACAAAAGAATGACTGCTAATACTAACCTTTTATATCTAACCAGTCTAACCCTAGTTTGGACTTGGATCATTATGTACTGTCATCATAATATGGTCCAATACTAAAACAATCCCAAATAAATAAAGCCCGCCAACTTCATGTTGTTGTAAAAATTATACTTGAAATTTGATATATTTTAAAAAAAAAAAAAAACTTGGGACTATATAATATGTCTAACTAGGTATTATAATTCCTATCATTTGAGATTAAAATTTAGTAAATAAAATTAATTTTAATTTTATTTAAAAAGACTGATGTATCTTATCCTATGTACCTATACTTAAATTAATGAGAATATGATATCTTTGTTATTAGTAGTGAAGGTATGATAGTCCAAATGATAAGTTTTTATCCAATCCTTTAAATAATCCTGAACAAAATAAATATAATATAAGATTATTTTAAGTTATCCAATGAATAATCTTATAAAAAACAAACAAACATGTGACTACGACTATTTAATCCTAGGATTAATAGTCTTGAGATTATAATCCATGAGAATATAATCCCAAGATTATAATCCTTACAAACAAACATGACCATATAGTTAGTTACTCAATCTGAAATTCTAGGTAGATCAACTTCATCGCAAAACTATTAACTACAAATTTGGCTAAAGGTGAGATTCTTTTTTTCTCGCTCAATTTTGGCTCTTTCGCTTCAACTCCTGCTCCCGCTCCCGGTTACTTCCCAAAACCCTTCAAAATAAATAAGTTAGGGGTTAACCGAGAAGTGTCTCTCCAAGTTATAGAAAATCCCAATTTTGGTCCTTAAATATTAATTTTTTTAGTTGTGTTCCAATAGTTGTTCTATGTTTGTTAAGTAAGTCACTCTACGTTCGTAGTGTTAGAGCTGAGAAGATGAACTTTGCAAGTTGCTACTCGACGATTGTGCAGTCACTCTACGATCAATTGGTTATTGACTCTACGTTCGTTGTGTTGGCAGTCTACGACTTGCAGTGAAGACTCAGACATAAAAGCTTGTCCGACGATTTTCTACTCCGCGACTTAGTTACTCCATGACTATGGGTTGTGGCATTTCACTCTACGATTGTCCTGATTGAGTTGAAGCTCTGTGATGGCTAGTTGAAGATGTACTCTACGATTGATTGGTTCGCTCTACGATTCTTGGAAAGGAGTTTCACTCAACGATTGGTGACTCTACGTTTGTTGTTTAGAGATCTCACTCTACGATTATGGATCAACTTATGGAGTTGGGTCAGATTTGAAGCATTGGATTATTTGTTTAAGGAGTTACAATCTGTGAAGGAAACTACAACTGATTATGAAAATTAGAATCTGATATGAGAACTGAGTTAGAAGTTTCTTTGGAAACCAAATTCGAAACTGACAAGGAAACTGTATCTATTGAAGATTTTTCGAAGTATAGTTGGATCAGAGTTCTTCTAGAGTTTCAAAGGATGATTGTCTTTAAATACCTTCAATTTATACAAAGGAAAGGATCACTACATAATTACCTACATATTTTTACAGATTCAGAATGTTTTATGAGAAGCATGCCAGGCTAGATTTTTTTATTTCAGTTTTAGGGGATGTTGAATCTTTATTCCAGTTAATAGTTTAATTGAGTTAACATTATTTATTCTTTCTTATATGAAATTCATTCTTGATAAAAAAAATTAACTGTTTGAATGTGAAGTCAAATAATAATCTAGAAGGGGGGGGGGGGGTTGAATAGATTATTATCGATTAAAAAATTATCTTAGGCTTTTTGAATTTTTTGGATAATTAATTTGCAGTGTTAGAAATTAATATGCAAGACAGTAAAAATTCAATCACACAATGCACAGAGATTTGTCTGGTTCACAACATACATCCCGGGTATGCTGCTACGTCTAGTCTCAAGCTCCTCTCCAAGACTTGAGATCTTATTACTATCAGTAATAAATACTCATTCAATAGGCGGAGAAGCCTTTACAAAGTTTTATAGACAAACTTCCAACTGTTCCCAACTAATCTATCTTGGACAGCAAGCTCTCAGCTCCCTCCTCAAGCTTAGTTGTACTTCTTTTGAGTTCAGTTCTATTTTTTGATCTGGTCTTAAAACAACAACATCTTCCTCACCTCACAAGTACACTAGAGACCCAACTTCCCGCTGACCTCTCTAAGACTCTGGTCTTGGTTGAAGAATTACTCGTCTTTCTCACAGGTACATAAAATAAACTAACTCTGACTTTTTCTCTTTTTACAAATGATTTTACAACAATATGCTTCTTAAATAAGTAGATAAGAATTTAGTATGATTGATGCTTCTTAAATAAGCAGATATCAATTTAAGTAGATATATATATATATATATATATATATATATATATATATATAAGTTCAAAGACTTTTATACTTGAGAAAATATGTTTCTTTGTAAGCAGATATTAATTTATGCTTTGATCAAATAATGCTTTTGTGTAAGCAAATATGTACATTATATACCTTTGGTAAAAAGTTTAAATAACTTTTATATTTTATGTGAAAAGTGCTTTTGAATAAGCAAATAGATCAATTTTAGCTTTTACTCAAAAATGTTTCTATTTAAGCAAATATATAATTTAATGTAAATTTATAAAGAATTATTTATTCTTTATGGAGTAAAAAAAGTCACTTTAAGTTTAAATAACTTTTAGAATGAAAATGCTTTTGAGTAAACAAATAAGTATTTTAACCTTTGAATCAAATATGCTTCTATTTAGGCAGATATATTAACTTAAGTTTGTGAAATAAAAGTTTAAATAACTTTTATATTATGCAACAAGTATTTTATGAATAAATGAATTTATGATCAAATACTTGTGATGACAGATATCAAGAATAATAAATAAATCAGTTAAGCAATACCCGATATAACAAATATATTTGTTTAACTCAGATAATATGTGACGCCCCCAAAATAGGTCCAATCCACCCAACCTATTCTGAGTCGTCAAATACATGGTACATAAAATAACTACAACTTCATTATTACAATTGTCGTGCAAAATACAATAACACATATGTTATGAGTTTTGATACAAATATATCTCAACTGTGACTCTCATCCCAACCTTGGATAACACCTCAGCATGACACCTTACATAAAGGTACAATCAATAACTGTTTTAGAAATTAAAATCTTTGGGAAATGCTCAAGGAAACCTTCGTACATGGGAGGCCATGCATCTAAGTTATAATAGATATCATATGACTGGAGAATTATCCTTGGTTTACCCAATAGACCCCAAAGAAAAATGAGAAGATTACTATCATGTTCTTTCCAATGGTGAGTCTTCTCTTGACATATAACTATCTCCACTGTCTGCAATTGAGAATTATATTTCAACCGAACTCCAAGATTATATAGGTAGTGCTCTTAGATATACTCAGCAAGTGGATGTACACAACCTTGTCTTATGATAACACGAAGTTGTATGTCATTAGACATCTTGTATGATAGTGGCAAAACACCCTTCCAAAGTTGGGTTCGCCTCACCCTATTAGATTCACCAAATATAACTATTAAATGACATATAAAATACAACACACTTATCTAAAGTTCTCAATAAGATTATTTCTATACTGTTTAGGGAGAACCTTAACAACTATAGACCACCGTTCTATTCCCCTGTTATCTCCGTTCGACCCAGCTACACTCTTATTACCTGAAAGGAATTGTGAAGCAAAAGGGTGAGCACAAATAGTCGAGTAAAGAATATCATGACTAAAGATAATTAAATTATCAATAGCATTCGTCAGTAATAAATTATAGATTTAAAACATATGGTAGATGATAAACTTTTCAACCATAGTTGCAACGGAACGAGCAATCCATTAGAAGAGTCAAATAGACCATAAAGTCTATTATCTTCTCCATGTTAAAAGTCCACCAATAATGTTTTATCCCTGTAACATCAATCAACAGTTCCTGTCCACAATCATGTGAATAACTCATAATCATAATTGTAATTCTAAATTCCCCTTCTCATGCAGGACGAAGATAATTTTTATCACATGTCTTTACTTGAAACATCAAAGATCATGGTTATACCAAATCACAGTTCTTGTTCATAATCATACTAATAAATTCATCTTTGCACTACGGGCCAAAGATATTCATCAACAAGTCATCTTTGCACTACGGGCCTAAGATATTCAAAAACAGGTCATCTTTGCACTACATGCCAAAGATATTCAACAACAGATCATCTTTGCACTACAGGCCAAAGATATTCAACAACAGGTCATCTTTGCACTATAGGCCAAAGATATTCATCAATAATTCATCTTTGCACTACAGGACAAAGATATTAATATCTCAAAGAAATACATAATCATTTTAGAATTTATATAAACCATAATTATAACCATGTTGATTAATTTACCTTTGCACTTAAGCTAAAAATATTCAATTGTAAATTCAATGGTCATGATCATACCAGTCAACGATTCAACTTTGTACTACTGGCCAAAGAGAACCCATAGTCACGATCATATCAATAATCTACCCATCTCTACACTCAAGTCAAAGAGAAATTTCTTCACCAGGATTATAAAAATGTTATATATGATAATAAAAATAATATGATCAAAATATGGATTTTATTTCAAGAGTAAGATTCATAAATCAACAATAATTGGTCAAAAAAAGAAAACAATTTTGTCGTGAATAGTATCCCGTGAATAGTAACTCATGAATAGTAACTCGTATTCGTACATAGTATCGTATACGTGAATAGTAACCCCGACACGAAAAGATAAAGTTTCACAATAAAATCTATATCAATATTTATAACACCTTAATCCAAATGTTATAAATCACTTAATAATCTCATAATCTAATATTATTAATATTACAATAATATTTTAATTATTTCTTAAACTTATAAACAATTTATTTTAATTGTTTATACTTTATTAATTAATGCATTTAATCATCCTAAAATGCCAAACTCATAAGATTTCATCACCAATAACCAAAACCCTCATAAAAAATCTGCATATACCCTATATAGGATCCTCAAGCCATAAAATCCTATTTTCCAATTTTCTTACTTCACATAACATATTTAATTCATTTACTCATAACTAGTCCATTTTCATGAAAAATACCAAATCAGTCCCAAAAAATTTTCTTTTCTGGGATTTAGCAGAATATAGTCTCATATTGAACATTTATTTTTCTCAGAATTTTTAAAATTCATTTACTATTTTTCATATGGCCAAAACTGCCGAATATTTAGACATTTATCATAAACTGCACTTTTGTCCAAAAATTCCAAAATTTACATAGTATACTGTTGTTATATACATGTACTCTCAATAAAAACTTTACCAATTTTGGAGTTAACCACAAGGAGTTATAAGTGTTTACTTTTAAAATAGTCTTTTTCCATAAAATTCATAACTCCTAATCCATACATCCAAAAATCGCCATTTTTGGACACAATCTAGAAAACTCATCAAATTATCATTTTAAATTTTTCCAGAATTTTTAAAGGTCAAAAAAATTACGAAACTGAAAAACATAATAACCCTTACAATCCTTTGCCTCAAAAGAGTAGTATTTCTGACCGGAATATCGGATATAAAGCCGAAAGAAACTTGCACTGAATAGCAACTATCAAAGTATCTACATACTCACAAAAATACTCTCGATAATATAGAGAGAGAAAACTTATGTTTCTGGTATGATTTTCAATTCTAACTCAAGCACCTATTTATAGAAAATTACCAGAACGCCAAAGGAGACTAAATTAATAAAATAAAATTATATTTTTATTTTTTCCTACGCATGCCATTTTGACAAAATGGTAGCCCATCACCTTTGAAAATCCAATTCAACACATGTTTTCAAAATAAAACAAAAGTGGGTCCCACCCAATATTTTAATAAAAATATTTTAATTTCTGAAACTTCAATAATTCATAATAAATAGCCCTTTTATCAGAAAAATACGAATTTTATGTTCATTCCACATGAAATCGAATTCTCTACAACTTTGTAGCTTTAAGTTTTTTCAAATTCCAGACAAAAAATATCCGAAATCCACAAACGGATGATTTTTAACACCTCTTAAAATTCATAACAAATCATACGTTAATTTTTAACGGTTCAAAATTTGTGGAGATATACTCAAATTATATATGTATAACATATCCAAAAATCACAACGATCCAACGGTCGGATTAAAATTATAACTCACGTAATAGAGCGTTAAGAATACCGATTTGATTTTTAATACCTCCATTCCGACAAAAAACTGATAAAACATCTCAACATTAATTCCTTCATTTATAACCACATAAATAAATCCATCATTTATATCCGCATCAAATAAATATTTTCTTATCATATAAATAAATAATTAATTATTCACAAATAATATTACAGAATCACAATAATGACAACCAGGCAGTTCCTAGGAAAGAGGCGGCTTTCCAATAAGGATTTCTCCTTATTGGCGAGCAATTAGGTGACCAAACCTCTCCTTGACAGAACTTTCTAGACATTGCCAATAATGCTATCTAATAATATTATTCAAATAATATGAATTATTTATCTAATAATGGGAAATACTGTGCAATAACAATTATTGAAATAACAATAATATAAAATATCAACGCAGCAATTATTGAACCAATAAAATAAAATATTGAACAGTAATTACTGTAATAATTATTGAGTAGTGCCTTCTTACGTAAGAATCAATAATCAAAAATCTTGTAATACTGGTGCCATTGTGCGGCAACGCGTATTACTTTATTTTAACCACCAAGTATTCCAACGATTATTAATTTGGTAACAACTACTGTAGATTATTTATAAAAACTCAAACTTGTCATTTTCTTCATCCGACAATTATTCTATTATGGGGCCCACAAATGGCTACGTCGTCGTACGAATATTCCCCGACAGCAAGAACATTCCACGACCAAAAGAATATTCTCCGACAACAATGAGTATTTTATAGCCACTTGCTTATTTAAAAAAAAAATTCATATATCACCCTAAACTTTTACTTTTTATCAATTTAACCATTTACGGAATAACAATTATAAGAAAAATTAAATACTTTTATTTCATAAAATTCGGAGTCTTACATAATATATAACAATATTTTATCTATTATGTGATTGTATAAATAAAGTCACTTAGTATTATAAGGAATCGTACGGTTCAATTCCCTCACTTAAGAGGAATATCTCCATAGCCTTGCGGCGTCTAAGTACGACAAAATTTATATTTTCACAATTGATATTTATATAAATATTTTCAATAGATCACTACGATTCTCAAATCCAGTTCGGATGATTCCTCTTTTTGGAGGAATATCTAAGTGCCGTTTTGAGCTATCAAGTGTCGTATCTATTTTACGATATTTATATAAATAATATCAATAAAAGATTACTGAAGACTATAAGGAATTGTACGGTTCGAATTCCTCTCCGTAGAGGTGTATCTCCGTAGCCTTGCGGCGCCCAAGTATCCTTTTATTTGATAAATAGATGAAATATAGATATATAGAATTGTCTATAACAATGTATATTCGTATATCTATAAATATAAATAACCAAGAGATAATTCAAATAAATTAAATCAAACAACTTATCTCAATATGCTTAGACCAATTTCCTCTTCTCAAATGATTAGAACTTTGATAAGAAAAGGGAGAGAAAGCTTCTTAGAGAGAGAGAGTATGTAGGAGAGAAATAAGCTTTTCTTGAAAGTGAATTGGCAAATTGAAAATGAAAGAAAGGCCTCCTATTTATAGATTTTTAAAGTCAGGGGTAAAATGATAATTTGTGAAAACTGATTTTGAATGCATGGTCCAGATTGTTTTAATTTGAAATAAATGGCTCGGATTTAATCAGACAAAAATTTCACGCGGATTGCCAGCTAAAAAATATTCAAAGTTCCGCCCGTGTAATTTTTTAAGCACTGCATTTATTGTTCAATTTGAATCCCAGCATTAATTCGGTCAAAGTAAAGAAACAAAGAGGCCAACCAGTCATATACACATACACGTTATAATATATATATATATATATATATATATATTATACATTACTTATGTATATATGTTATATATACATGCATTTTATTAAATATATATAATGCATATGCAATGATTTCCTATAAATGTATATAAACTTTTTATACATATATGATAATATATATATAATTACACACGTTAACTATATATATATATATATATATATATATATATATATACACACACACACACATATATATATATATATATATGAAACTTATATTATATATATATTTGCAATAAAATAATTTTGCCCAATTTTGAAAACTAATCTTGTTCTTAATTTAAAAAAATGTCACTTTATGGTAGAGAAAGGTATAGTACTTGGACATGTAATCTCAACTAGGGGATTAGATGTGGATAAACTAAGATAAAGATTATTATTGCTTTTCCTTACCCTACAAGTGTGTGGGCGAGATTCATTCTTTCCCTGGTCATGCATGTTTCTATTGTAGATTTATTAAGGACTTCTCAAAGATAGTTTTGCCATTGTGTAAGTTGCTGCAAAAGGATGTGGAATTAAAGTTTACTGATGAATGCAAGGAGGCATTTGACAAGTTGAAGAAACTATTAGCCTCAGCACGAGTAATACAACCACCAAATTGGTCGTTACCTTTTGAGATTATGTGTGTTAGGTAAATTCTAGATACACTCAACACGCAAGTATACGTGGACAACAAGTAATATATTAGTAAGTAGAGTATCGTTCCCACAAAAACTAATCAATTTTAATCTAACAATTACCAGCTTTATATTATTTCAATTTTATTAAACTATTCGAATAAATAATTTCAATGAATTAAAACTAATAAACTAGAAATCAAAATAAAATCAACTCAACTCGCTACCACTAATTTCAATTAGATAATGAAGAATTAGGCTCATAATTTCACTTTAAGTGTCACTTTGATTATCACACCTCTTTTTAATTTAATTTACTATCTCAATTCATTAATCAAGAACACTAAAGTAGAATTAGCCATCTCTCGATGCACTAACACCGTATTAACTTAAATCCACAATTTGATAGAATTAAGCCAAACACCCTAATTAACTAATTCACTATATCTCTATGTGAATTAAAATCAAATAAGGTTTAAATCTCAAGTTATTTATCCGATTACATGTGATGTTAGGTATATCTCTATCCTAAACATTTATCAAGAAATCCATTAAACGCAGAAATCAAGAACACATGCTATTGTG
The DNA here is from genome assembly GCA_020205615.1 of Panax quinquefolius. Classification (NCBI taxonomy): domain Eukaryota; kingdom Viridiplantae; phylum Streptophyta; class Magnoliopsida; order Apiales; family Araliaceae; genus Panax; species Panax quinquefolius. Next base: position 280,338 of record JAINUW010000326.1, on the reverse strand, counting down.
ATTAGGTCTAGATTCATACATCATCTCTCTAGTCCATACAAATTCACAAAAAATTTGTGATCAAGCAATTCATAAATTAAGTATAAATCACAATAGATGAACTAAATTGATAGTATTATTAAACTAAAACTAAAGCATGACAATCATCGTTCAACACTAAAGATCCATTGCAAGCCTAATTAAGAATTTAGTTCATCACAGATAAATTAAAAACTGAATAAGTAAAGAAATTCATCATCCCAATTACAGAACTGAATTGAAAGATAAATAATAGTAATACACCACCCTTATCCTCACTCAAATCTGCAATTCTTGTGATCTTGACCTTCTACTCTGCTCTCCTCCAATGTCTTCTCTGCAAATTAGGGCTTCAAGTTGCTAATTGATTGTTAATTCTAGTCCGTGTTATGATGTGTTAACTGATGTATAAGTCATGTAATAGTTCATAAAAGACGCCCAATAACAGTCCCAATCCATGCCAAAGTCTTCCATCCACGCCACTGCAGAGTTAGAATCGAATTAGAAGTCTCTCTCTGTCCCCGTACCCCCGCCCCGATGGGGGTTTTTAGCTTGTTAATGCCCACCGTGAAAATCTTGATCTGGCTTCCCATACACCCCAGCCGTGAAAAATCAATCTCTGAACTTGTTGATTTCTGCCTTTTACAACTGTTTTCTTGCCACAATGCCACCATTATGCCATCAATGACACGTAATGCAACCTAAACATAAAACAAACATAAAACACATCAAACTATACAAAAATAGATAGAACAAACACCGTTTAAGTCCAAATAGGAATCTGATTCGTAGGTATAAAACCCACTCATCAAACTCCCCCAAACTTAAACCATGCTAGTCCTCGAGCACAACATAATACGCAATGCAATGAAATGAAACTAACTATATTCTTACAAATCCATAGTAAAACATAACACAGTCTAATCGCACGTCCTCAGAGAAATTAAGTAAACACGATAGTATATTATACCAAGATAAATCCATAACTTCTCAATCAATCATTAAATCTTAGAATGTTATTACTGATATAGTGTGTGTGTGCTCAACAACCATGCTAATCGATATAAAGCTAAATACAACACATAATAAACTTCTTTAAAGACATCATACAATGTAAACTAAAGAAGTCTAAGAATAAGCTAGATCCGACTAAAATCAAAAAGTTACCAAATTCAAGGGTCAAAATGGGATACTTATGCTTTATTTTCCATTCACGGGGGCTTTTTGCTCTTTTTTCCTGTTTTCACTTTTTATTTTTCTCATGGTTGTGCAATGTCTAGTCCTCTTAGGCTTTTCAATGCTACCCCTTAGCGAGCTTTCAACCAACGACTCCTAAACCATTAAGGCTTTAGGGTGCTAGGTGTAGAGACATCGCCTTGGGCGTACTTACTCAAGTAACAAAGGCCATAGAACTAGACTAACCATGGTGTTTATTCATACTTTTTTCTTTTTTTTATAGCTTATATATTCCAAATTTTCCCCCAAACTTAGGTTCTAGTCTAATTTTAGCCATCTCTGCCTATTCATGAGTTCCTTTCATTTCAACTAGCATTATCCTTACGAATTCCATTATGTTTCCATTTAGACTCAAACAATCAACATGATCGTATCTAAGGTGCTAACCTGATTATATCAGTTTTAAACAACTAAAGAATTAAATCATGCCAAGAAATCATATCAAAGTCTTAATAGTCAATACTATCTTTGTCTACGTAATTCGAATCTCATCATTGGCCAAAACAGACTTAAACTATCTTAACAGCTGGAAACATGCAAGTATGAACAAAAATGCAATAAAAAAACACAATAAACTAACTAATATTTTAGAAATTTTCAAATGTTCCTTTTTTTTACTAATATAAAAGCACAGAAACATAAACTATTTACAATACTAGCTACTAAGTTAAACTATTATGCAACTACATCTATATGAATGCAAACATAACTGACATAAACCAAACATGAAAACAAACTAAACTAACAAAAGTAAACTAAACATACTTATCAAAATAGCAACTAAAACATTGAACATAAAATTAAAACTACCTCCCCCAAACTTAACAGTTATAATGTCCCCATTGTAAAAATATAACAATAAAAGAACAGAGGACTTCCTTGTAAAATGCTAAGCAGGAGGTGATGGTGGCGATGGTGGCTGTGGAACAAAAACTCTGCACTCCTCCATATCTGAATATGAAGGAGGGTACTATGGCATAGTCTCTAGAACTGGTATTTGGAACTGATCAGTCGCAACAGGATTTAGACTTTGTAATGCCGCATTCAAGGAGGCAAAGGACCTGTTCATGGTATTGAACATGTGGTCCTGCCTGGCCGCCAGTCGCTTCATTTTTCTATTGGCTTCTTTGTTACGATCATCAATATGTTTCTGAAGGCTGCGGAATTGATTACTGAATATAAACTTTGTAGACATGCTACTCCCTGCAGCTTCCTCATCTCCCGACACCTCATCAGCTCGAAACTCCTCATCCTCTAAGGTGTCCTCGACCTCCTCTTCATCAGGAGTGTCAGGAAATATGAAACCGACACCTCGTGGATGCGAATCCCCTCTAGCCCAGACAAAATATCTACAATCATCATATGATCTAGTAGTTGGAGTGGGCTTTCTTTGCTGCAGGTTGTCACACGACCATCGCACACCGTTATGCACCTGACAACACATATGAGAGAGATGGGTGTGGATGTAACATTCTAGAATTTTTATTGTTATATTAAATATGTATTGAAATATTTAAGTATTTAATGGATGTGTTTATTGTTAAATAAATAATTGTTCAAATTTGATTCAATTTGGTTAATTATTTGTTAAATAAATAATTAAGGAAATTTATTATTTTATGCTAATTTAATTTAATTATTAAGTTAGAGAGTTTGATTAATTGAATTATTATTCTTTTATTTGAATTTGTAATTAAAAGATGTGTTAGTTGATTAAATAAAGTTATAATTATATAGAAAATTATAATTTTGTGATATTGGTTTATGTGATGTAGTAATTTAATAAATGGTTATAAAGTGTGACAAATAACCTTTTATAAAGTAGATATTAAAATAACTTAAAGGAGTTTTAATTCAGTTTTGCCAAATAAGGCCTAATGCCTATTAAGTCTTTAATCTAATTGTGCTTTACCAAACAAGGTGTAAGGGTTAATGGGTTATTTTTAGTTAGTTAACCAAACAAGCCTTATGGCTTTTGATTTTCAAATCTATTATAAGCGATATCGATTATATTAATATTTATGTTATATAATTAGTACATATTATTTTATATACATTATTTTGTTAGTACATTTAGTTAGTGTTAGGAAGAAAAAACTGGGAGGAGAAGAAGAAGAAGAGAAGAAAAGTGAGAGAGAAAAAGAAGAAAGGAAGAAAGGCTAGAGAATTGGAAAAAGGAATAGGAGAAAGCGGCTTGATAATCAAAAGGATAACTATCATCTTCTACAAGCGAGGTATTCTTCTACCCTTTTTAAGTTTTAAAAGTTTTAGTTTTCTCTTCTCCTATTTCTCTGTAAAATTCTTGTGATAGAATAAATTGTTGATTGTATGTGTATTTATATGATCAACTAGTGATTGTAAAACTATTTTTATAGGTTATATATGCTTATAGTCAATGAATTGATGTTATGAATGTGGTTTGTGAAGAAAAATATTTTACATAGAGTTTATGTGAATGAATATGGGTTAATTTAAAGGTGAAATTGAGGGCTAATTAGTTGTGTAGTTGATAAATTGGATATTTAAATTGATAGAGTATGTATAAATATTGATAAAGATGTTTTGAATTAACTGTTTTGGTTGAAAAACAAAATTACAGTGTTGATTTTCATTAAAAACATCAAAAAGTGAGTTTTTATCAAAAATAGTGAAATTGGATGTTTTAAATTTGTTGTTTATGTTGTTGTATGGGTAGAATCATGTTAGGAGTTCTTGAATTATGTTTACATGAAGTCTTTTTATGAATTACATGTGAATTAGACTGTTAGAAACGAGCTTGTAGGCCAAAATTGGCTTTTTCTTATCTTTATTCTTAAGAAGGATTTAGTTGAAAGCGTAGTTTGGCCCATGCATGACCAATGATTCATTTTTAGATGCATGTGCAGCATTGTAACTTTATTCTCGTGTGCATGATTTCATCTTCATATACATGACGCTTTCCAAGATATATACCTTTGTGGTAGCCATAATGAGAGTTAAGCGAATAATCCGACGATTGTACTTTTGTATTCAAAATTTTAAGGAATTTTATGTGATGATAGTAGGAGTATTTAAAATGTTGATTTTAGTATTTTTATACTATGAATAAGTATGTTATTAACGATTAACTTGTGTATAACTTGATTATGTGATTAAAAATCAATTTTTACATGATGAGCGTACTTAGTTATGTTAAATAAGGTGGTAATGACTAATTATGTCATGATGACATATGTTTATAGGATATTGTGGTTTGAATTGTTCGGTTTAGCCCACGAGTAAAAGCAAGTTTTCTAATCCTTTATCTTGTTGAACTAATTATGGTTTCCAATTCGATTACCTTATAAATAATGCAAGTTCTCTAATCTATTTTATTGTTGAATCAATTATTGTTTCCAATATAATAATCTGAGGTTTCTAAACTTTGTTTTGATATGGAATAAGTTATTCTTGTATTTAACTTGTTGTTTAGCATGCTAGAATATATTTGAATAGTTTATCGTTCATATTGCCATACATGCTTAGTATTCAATTCTAAATAACCTTGGCTTAATATTGTTCGAAGCAAGGTGTGTTATAGTTATTCAAGTTGTATGCTATTAGATTATTCTTAAAGCATGATTTTAATTTACCATGACTATTTAATTACGGTATTCTATAATATGATGTTATTAGTATTAATTCAACTAGTCCTCTAGTTGATGATCATTGAACTTCAAATTACCCTTGAAAGCGTATCAAACCAAACTCTCTTTTGTGCGGACTTGTACTCTAAATCTTGAGATGAACAACCTATTATTAGGGATAACTTAGCAGCGTGGCGTTAAATATTTATGCACAATACATGATGCGAAGGGCTTTGATCCCCCTAAATGCGAGGAGTCCTTATAGTCTTATGGTTGTTAAAGTTGGAGTTGAAAGATTACTGCATAGCTGTGGACATAGTTCATGGTCTTATGACCCTCGGTTATGTTTATTCCATATTTTGGATTTGAGTTCTGATTATCATTGTTAGAGTACTATCTAGTTTTGATGAGCCTACTCATTGGCGATTATTATTGTTATTCTTACATTGATTCATTATTTTATCCGATGAGCAATTGTTGTGCTCACTCTTGCATATTTATAAACTCATTGCAGCAAAAGTGGAGAAGGTAGATGAATCTTCAACTAGCAAAGGATAGGGAAAATTGTACAAGTGATGCTAATTTATACTTTTATTTATTGTGATGATCTTAGACTTCTTAATAATGATGTTATGTAATAATTTTAATTCCGCATTTGAATGATTGTATTTAAAGGTTAGATAACCTGGGAGATTTTATTATGTAATCCTTTAATGGGAAAGGTTTTATTTATCCAGTTTTATTGTGATTGGGTAGTTAGATATGAATATTTGATTAAGTGAACACTAAATCCTATGGGAATGAAGTACCTGGGTTTGGGGGTGTCACAAGTTGGTATCAAAGCCTTAGGTTATGAACCTTAGGTGGGGGAAAAGCCTTAGGAAGTAACCTTCGAAAAGATAGTGATGATAAACTCTTATCGAGTTTTAAGGAAGAAGTAATAAAATACTTATGTGCTTATGTGTTTACAACTTATGTGCTCGTGAGCGTCAAGTAGTAATGATTAGTAATTAAAACTTAAACTTTGGTTGACAGGATGTCTAATATAGGAGGATCCAGTCAAGCTAGGGAGGAGGAGTCTCGAGATATTCAGGTAGTTTGGGAACAATTACTACCACGGGAAATAGTTCCGTTGGTCACAGTAGTTGTGCAAGAGAGGGTACATGATGAGGATGATGAGATAGAGACAGATGATGAGGAAGATCCCGTGGAGCTGCCACAGACTGATGAAGAGGATGAAGAGGAAAGGATTTCACTTAACTCGATAGCTGGTCGTATGTACGATGAGGTGCATGACCGTAATGTGGAACTTCAAGATACAGTCGAGGAGTTAAAAGAGATAGTAGTGAAACAACGAGATCTCGATGCACGGAAGGACTATGAGATCCGGGATCGAGAAGAACGGTGAACAATGTTGAAGAAAGCTGGTTCACACCAAGAAGAAAAACGACCAAATGAGGCAGAGATTTTAGAGTTGAAGAGCAAGTTGAGAGAAGTGTATGCGCAAAAAGGGCAAGAGCCAAGAAGGCAGCGTCTGAGGAAGATGATCAACGGGCGAAATAATAGCAGAGGGAGACGCACAAGCAAAGAATGAAGATCACGAGAAATGGATAACGTATTCAACATCACGATCAATCAAGCTCGGATCGAATGGCCGGGTTACCCAATTCGATTCGAGACCCATTACCCTCGTACATACTTAGATCGTCGAACCATGTTCGAATTATGGAAGAAAAGAGCGTCGTAAGGCTTTGCGATATCTTAATAGGACATCGTAGGAAGTGTATTTGATTTATGATTTATGTTATGATAAGTATTATGTAAATCCCAAGTGTTATGCAACTTATGGGATATGATGATGATGTCCTGAAACTTTAGTAGTTCAGGAAAATAATGTAAGTAGCAGTGATGCTATTGTTATGATGTTTTTCAAAGAATTAAGTATGAATAAAAGTTATTATCTTCTTTTATCCAAAGTGTTATGTGTTATGTGGTGATTATTTTGGGGGCAAGTTAATTAGAAGTTACTTGAAAGAGTTGAGTAATAATCTAATGAGTGTATTTTTTTAACAGAAAATGCCTTCAAGACGTCAACCACCCCATCAGAGAACCGCTGAAGGAACCAACAATGATAATCTTGTGAAGCTAACCCTGATTCGGCGGTGGTGGCGTTCTTGATAGGTGCACTCTGAGAATCAATCGCAGAATCAACCTCAGAACCAAGGTGCTATGTTTAAGGACTTCAAGGCGGTTGGACCACTAGAATTCCATGATCCATGAATCTAGTTGAAGCACAGACCTGGATCATGGAAATTGAGAAGGTTTTTGATGTGGCAAGGGTAGAGGATAACCAGAAGACTACTTTTGCAACATTCATGTTGAAAGCAGAGGCTAGTTATTGGTGGCAGGCCAATAAAACTTCGGGAGGACCGAGATTATGACTTGAAAAGGTTTAAGGAGATTTTCTTGAGACCTATTTCCCGAGAGTTCAAAAAGCCGATTAGAATGCGATTTTAGAAGCTGAAGTAGGAAACGATGATGGTGTCGAGTATTATGCCGAAATTTAATGAGTTGGTGAGGTTTCATGCCATACCAAGTCAAGCCTGAGATGAAACCTTGAGGCTAAGAGGTTTGAATAGGAATGAAGCCACAGTTGTTTAGTAGGGTTTCCTTGTTCGATTGAAGACTTTTAAGTAACAGTAATGGAAAAAGGCCATTCTCGCTGAAGGTGGAGGCGAGGCGGTAACCAGGAGGGTCACATTGCCCTAAATTGCAATCAACCCAAGAAGAATGTTTGCTACACTTGCGGGTCCAAGGATCACTTTGCTCGTGAGTGCCCCAAGACAAAAGCTGGAGAAGCAACGGGAAATAAGGGAGGTAGTAGTGGAGGTACATGGGCCATTACTGGACTGACGACATCAACCAAACCCACAGCCAGAACCTTCAACATGACTGTGCAAGATGCTGTGCAATCAAAGGATGTGGTGTCAGGTATTATCCCAATCAATGATATTCATGCTTATGTATTATTTGATTCGGGTGCTACTTGCTCATTTATATCTGATGAATTTGCTATGAAACTAGGATTGCCTAGTGAAGAATTGAATTTCCCTCTAAACATAGAAATCGAATAAGAAGTAATTCTGTTAGGTTCAGTATCTGAAGCGTAGGGTGAACATTAAGGAAATATTTTGATGGTAGATTTAATTCCGATTAGGCTTGGAGAGTTTGATGTTATTTTGGGAATGGATTGGTTGTTCAATTGTGGAGCAATAATTGACGCCAAAAAAGAAATGTGTAAACCTTATGACTCAAAATCGTCAAAGTAGTTTTTAATGGTAGCAAATCGCTTAGACAAATGAGATGTCGGCGGCGATTATGCGAGCCCGAGAAGTTGTTGAGTCGAGGTTGTGTGGGTTATTTAGCTTACATGGTTGATACTCAAAAAGGGTGCGAAACTAGAAGAAATACCAATGGTTAGGGGAATTTGTGGGCGTATTTAGAAGGATTTTCCGGGACTTTCACTTTGACGGAAAATCAAGTTAAGATCGACTTAGCACCAGAACCGCATTGCGATATCGAAAAGCCCGTCAGAATGGCTCCAAAGAGAGATGAAGGAACCCGATGGTACAACTCCAAGAGTACATTGGACAAGAAATACATTCAATAGGAGTGTGTCACCGTGGGGAGAACCTTTGTTATTAAGTAAAGAAGAAGGATGGGTCAATGCGTCTTTGCATTGATTATATGGAGTTAAACAAAGTCACTATTAAGAATAAGTATCCATTTCCAAGAATAGATAACTTGTTTGATCAATTAAAGGGTGCTAGATATTTCTCAAAAATAGATTTGAGAAGTGGGTATCACCAACTGAAAGTAAGGAAGGAGGATGTACCGAAGATGGCATTCTGAACTCGGTATGGACATTACGAGTTTTTGGTGATGTCTTTTGGTTTGACAAACGCCCCTGCAGCGTTCATGGATTTGATGAATAGCTTGTTTAAACCATTTTTAGACAAGTTTGTGGTGGTGATTATTGACGATATTCTGGTGTACTCTAGAACTCAAGAAGAACACGTGGAACACTTACGTCTAACGCTGGAGACGCTAAGAAAGGAAAAGTTGTACGCGAAATTCTCTAAATGTGAATTCTGGTTAGAACGTGTACAATTTCTTGGGCACGTAATTGACAAAGATGGAATCTCAGTGGATCCATCAAAGGTCGAAGCTGTGATAAATTGGGAACAACCAAGAACTCCATCAGAAGTAAGAAGTTTCTTGGGATTGGCAGGGTATTATAGACGGTTTATCCAGGATTTCTCCAAGATTGCCACTCCGTTAACAAATTTGACGCGGAAATCTGTAAAATTTGTTTGGATGGAGAAATGTGAAGGAAGTTTCCAAGAATTAAAAAAGAAGCTAAGTATGGCACCTGTGTTGTCATTACCAGATAGTACGGGAAATTTTGTGGTGTATAGTGATGCTTCACACAAGGGATTAGGATGTGTCCTTATGCAGAATGGAAAAGTTATCGTGTATGCATCAAGGCAATTGAAAGACTACGAAAAAAGGTATCTGACTCATGATTAAGAGTTGGCAGCGATTGTGTTTGCTTTAAAAATATGGAGACACTACCTCTATGGAGAAAAATGTGAGATCTACACAAACCATAAAAGTCTGAAGTACATTTTCACTCAGAAGGACCTGAACATGTGTGATGCCCCCAAAATAGGTATACATCACCCATTCTGAGTTGTCAATACATGGAACAAAAACAACTACAACTTTATTATTACAACAGTAAAACTGTGAGTTTGAATACAAATATTATCTTCTAGACAATATCTATACTCAAATAAATCCTCATCACATTTATTGATACATTATTTTACAAAAATGGTGAGGACTACTAAACAACTCTCTCTGAAGCTTCATTCCATACCCCAGACTAAATACTCGCTATATTCTCGCATCTTGAGAAGAAAAATGGAACAAAAGGAAAAGGGTGAGCTCAACTAGCCCAAGAAGAATATTATGACTAAGATAATATACAACAAATTATCGTTAGTCTTCAACAGGAAAAATCTAATAGAATACAATAGACAACAAGTTTTAAATCAATATTAATGACAATGAAATAATAATTCATTAGAAGAGTTAAGTAGAGAATGCAAACTACTATCTTCTATGTATGAATTTAAAAGTTCATCGTCTATCTTTTATCCTGTAACATCAATCAATATATATACGGAATTAAATATTCATCTTTTACACTACAGGCCAAAGATATTCAATAATATCATCATTTAAGATGAGGATGATGAAAAATATTTTTAAAGAAAAATCCAAAGGTGAAACAAAATGACAAGGATTAAGGATTAAGGATTCGTACTTTGTTTTATCCATGTCCAACAATACCTCAAAAATAATCATAGTGGTGTAAAATTCAAGAATGATCAAAACATGGATACAATCAAAGCTAGTATCCAGAATAGATATTTTGGACGAAAAGGAAAATTTTCATTTTTCGATGAATAGTGCCGTATTCATGAATAATACCGTATACGTGAATAGTGTCGTATACGTGAATAGTAACCCCAACACTAAAAGTTCCAAATTTGATTAAAAAGTTTAGATCAATACTTCGGCATAATGATATTAGAATAAATAATATCATTAAAAAATAATATCCCTTACCTCGAAAGATCGAGACTTCTAAATTTGAAACACCTGATATAGGCTATGACTTGAACTTGCAATAGTATAGCAATACTCAAAATATACTCAAAATACTCACAAGAATACGCTCGATAATATAGAGAGAGAAAACTTCTATTTCTGGTGTAATTTTCAATTCTAACCTAAGCACCCTATTTATAGGAAAATGCTTAGAACACCAAAGCAGAAAATTTAATATAATATTAATATATAAATTAAATTTTCCCACGCCAACCTTCCAAGAACTAAATTCAGCTCATTCAACACACATGTGTAACACACCATAATGAAAAAAACGTTTTTGTTATTTAAAATATTTTAAACTTCCAAAAATCAATTATTTCGGAGCTTCGGAACTTCAATAATTCACAATAAATAGCCCTTTTGTCAGAAAATTCGAAACTCGCGACTTTTTATAGGAAATGATTATTCTTATAATTATCCTTATAATTATTTATTATTTTATTTTAATGATTAATAAGTAGTATATATGTACGAGAAGAATTAGGATAATCAGTAATTAAGCAAATTCTTTTATGTTGGCCGCTACTCCCTCTAGCGGCCAGTCAAAACTTCTTGTCGTTTTATTTGCCACTGAGAATGCCAAAGATAAAGAAATTGTTGGCCTTCTCCTACTAGCGGTGGGCGCTCATCTCGACCATTAACTCCAATTTTGACTAATTTGGATGAGCGTTAGTTGAAACAGGGTTAATAGCTAACATATTCCACGGATCATTTCCCATATATATATATATATATATATATATATATATATGTCTCGTGTGTGTGTGTGTATGTAAAGCCATTAGACTCACAACTCAAAGGTTGATAAGGGTTGGAATAGAATATTGTGAAATACTATAATTGGAAAAAAAGAATTTGAAAGAAACACTCCAAGCGTCAATAAATAAATTTTTTTACTGATGTATTTTGACCCCCCTCTAAAAATTTTCAAGTTTCTCCACTTGAAAGGAATAAAGTGGAAAACTATTTGGGGGTTATAGTTAAGAGGAAGAAACATCAAGAAGGTAAGAGCATAATCTATCTTAATTTGATGTTTAATGTCATAAAATGTGTAAGGCATGTGTATGATCCAAAAATGTTATGTTGAACATCTATGAAATACGAAAATACCCCAAATGGAATCATCGGATTCGGACATGAAACGAACTCGTAGCAAAATAATTGGTAAGACATGCTAAAATAAGGACCTTAGCTTTGAAAGTCAATAAGTTTAATTAAATAAATATTTTGGAAAATTTCTTAAGAGATCAAATATTGAAGATTTATGAGTTTATGAAATAATGAAAGTGGTTTGAACCCATTGGGATGAGAAATGAACAAGTTATGCAAAATTGAATCAAAAGAGGTAGAAAATAAAAAATGCAAACAAAATTTTTATGAGCAACCTGTCCCAAAAACTTTTGGCCCCTGTTTGGACCAGTTAGCTTGTGCCAAAACTTAAACCCTTTTGGATTCTGATAGTGTATGGTATTAGGAAGTTCCAGTCCAAAGATGGACCCAATCCGACTTATTTCGAAGGAGTTAGGACCAAATGAATTTTTAAGAATTAAAACTTTGAACAGGAATATCAGAAGCTATACAACTCAGAAAATTATGAAGTTTTTACTGGAAGTACACACTAATGTAAAGAAGCTACCATGTAAATTTTAGAATTTTGGGATAAAAACTTGACTTATGAAAAATGTGGCAATTATATGCATAAACGACCCTTTTAAAAATAATAATTCACATTGGAAAATTAAGAGAAAAATATTTTGTGCATAAAATAATATTAACTAAGTAATTCCGAAAGAAATAAAAATAATAATGTATTTAGGTAATTTTAATAAATGAGACTTAGCTAAGATAATTAAAGAAAGTGATTAAAGAGAAACTAAATAAATGGTATAAATTTATTTTAATTTCTGCAAGTGTGTGATAAAATGGATTAATAAGACTTATTAATGAAATTATAGTCATTTTGATGATTATGTTATACGAGACTACTTGTGGAAATTAATTAAAATAAATTATAAAGTAAGAAATAATTAAACAAATAGAATAATGGATAAAGATTATTTTATTTGTAAAAATGTGGAAAGATTAAACAAATAAAATAATAATTTAAATTATTTGTAAAGAGTATTGAGAAGTGACCATTAGTATCATTTGGATGATTAATGGAAAATGAATAAAATAAAGGGAGTGATGTGCAAAGAAATAGTTAATCAAACAAAATGAGAGTCGACTTATTTGTGAGTCTTAATTATACGAGGCTTATGTGATAGATCAATTAAATTTACATTTGTGGGTTAATAGAGATTAATCGTTATGACAAACATAAGTTATTCAAAGGATAATAAGTCGAGGTCAGATATAATCAATGACTCAGGCAAGTTCCCTAATTTACACAACTTGAATATTGTGTAAGTTTCATAATTGTTGTATATTAACTACACACACACACACACACACACACACACACATATATATATATATATATATATTGAGTAAATATCTGAACTTGTACACTTATTGATCATGCAGGTAAATTGTTTTATAGAATAATTGTAAGACCCCAAATTTTATGAATAAAGATTAATTATCTCGAAATATTTTTTTTGAGTATTAAGGTATGGATTTGATATAATGTTATAGTTGTGGAGAATATTTAAAATTTTTGCAAAGTATGCAAGTTGTTATAAAATATTCGATTGGTCGGAGAATATTCGTTTTATCAGGGAATATTTGTATAACGGCGCAATCATTGGTGGACCCCACAACGGAATTACTGTCGGAATGAAAAAATGACAGAAATATCTTTTTATGAAAATAACGGCGAAAGTTTTACCATTAACTGTTGAAATACCCGGTGGTAAAAGTACATTAATACGTGTGGTTGCATAGTAGCACACAGTATTGATTATTGATGCTTACGTGAGAAGTCACTCAGTTTAATTTAATTATTGCTACAGTAATTGCTGCATAGTATCTCACATTATTGATTCAATTATTGTCACAATATTTTATATTATTAAATCAATAATTGAGACGACAAAGTTATTTATATTATTATTTGCATTATTGACGATGTCTGGAAAGTTCTGTCGAGGAAAGGGGTTTCGTCATCTAATTGTGCGCCAATAGGGAGAAATACTTATCGGAAAGCCCCCTCTTTCCTGGGAATGATCTGGCTGTTAAATATTGCGAGTTATAATATTAATGATGAATAAATATTGTTAATGATATTGAGGAGATTTTTATGAAGTATTTGTTGTAAACTTTGCTTATTATATGGACCCCTACTTACTCATTTTTCAAAATAATCGGTAGAAAAGTATTCAGTATATATTTATATGTGTATTATATATATATATATATATATATATATAATAAGTGGTGGGGCCCACGTGTGACGCCCCCAAAATAGGTATACATCACCCATCTTGGGTCGCCAAATACATGGTACTGAATACAAATACAAACTTAATTATACAACATGAAATGAGAGTTTTACACCGAATATTGTCTTCTGATAATATCCAAACTCAAATGGAGTCCTCATTACATTTTTTGTTACACTATTTTATAGAATAGTGAGGACTACTATAACACCATCTCGGACCATCACTTCGTTCCCCGATTAGTTCCGACTACGTTCTCATTTCCTGAAGAGAACAATGGAAGTAAAAGGGTGAGCTCAACTAGCCCAGTAGGAAATATTATGACTAAGATAATGCAGAATAAGTTATCATTAGCCTTCAATAATGTTAAACTGATAGAATATAATAGACAACAAGTTTAACTGCAGCGGAACAAGCAATCCATTAGAAGTGTCAAGTAGAGCATGATATCTACTATCTTCTATGATTTAAAAAGTTTATCATTAACTTTATCGCTGGGACTCAACTTAATAAATAAATCACATCATCGAATCATCCCTACACTACGGGCCAAGGATATTAATTAGTATCACGTCCACAGATTATTCATGCCATACGGGCCAAGAATATTCATGTAATCATCAATGGTCATGATCATACCGAATTATCCCTGGTCATAATCATACCAATCAATAATCCATCTATGCACGCAAGCCAAAGATGACTTTCATCACAAATATAAGCATGAGGATGATGACAATGATATAAAAATTCAATTAAAAGAAAGCAAAGGATAAATTTTTAAAGATTTATAATTTAATTTATCTAGAATTCAATAATATCCAAATTGTCAACATGATACTGATTTGTGGAGTAAAATTCAAGAATAATATTTATGTATCAAAAATAATTTGGACAGAAAAGAAATAATTTTTTTGGGAAATAGTAACCCATGAATAGTACTTTGGAAATAGTAACTCGTGAATAGTACCCTGACATGAAAAGTGCCACGAATACCCGAGTGAATAATATTTGAGTGAATAGTAACCAGGTGAATAGTAACCCGTGAATAGTAACTCGTGAATAGTACCCTAACATGAAAAGTGCCCCGAATACCTGAGTGAATAATATTCTAGTGAATAATAACCGGGTGAATATTAACCCGTGAATAGTACCCCGAGTGAAAATATTTAGATTTAATAAGAAAGTTCAGATTAATATTTCAATGAAACGATACTGGATGAAGAACAAAACTCAAGGATATTCCACTAATTTCAAGAATTATCGAAGCAATACTTACCATAGTAAGTTTAGATTTAAGGATATGAAAAGAAATAACATACGAAACTGTAAATGGATTTTCACCTGTCATACGGTACGTAATCCGCTTAGACATGTTATTCCGATATATTAAAGGATGAATACGAAAAATAGTATTCCTTATGAATCTGAAAAATAAATAATACCCTTACCTTAGTAGAAATTTTGATATCTTTACGCAATAGTGAGGTAGCATAATACTCTTCTTCTTGCTCTCTATAGTTTCTCTCTCGCTCTCTCTATAGTGTCTCTTATGAATCTCAGTGAATAGGTGAGAATGAAAGAAGAATTAAGCTTCTATTTATAGGAGAATGGACTAAATAGTAACTGATTCATGAACGATCTAGATTGATTTACTATTAGAACGAACGGTTCATATTGATTACTATTAAAACCACAACCGATGGTCCAGATTGATTTACTTTTAAAACCACCACCGACGACCCAGATTGATTTACTTTTAAAACCACAATCGATGGTCCAGATTGATTTACTTTTAAATCCACCACCGACGGTCCAGATTGATTTACTATTAAAACCACCACCGACGGTCCAGATTGATTTACTATTAAAACCACCATCTACGGTCCAGATTGATTTACTATTAAAACCACCATCAATGGTCCAGATTGATTAACTATTAAAACCACCATCAATGGTCCAGATTTGTTATCTATTAAAACCACAATCGACGGTCCATAAAATTAGTAAATCTTCCCATGGAATACTAAGTCAAACTTACAACAAACGCCTCATAACAATCCCTATATTTATATCAAAAATTGAATAAATATATACCACAAATTATTTATCTTTAATAAACACATTTTTAATCTATTAACAATTATTCATCATTAATATTATAACTCACAATATTTAACAACCAGATCATTCCCAGAAAAGAGGGGGCTTTCCGATAAGGATTTCTCCCTATTGGCGCGCAATTAGGTGGCCAAACCTCTCCTCGACAGAACTTTCTAGACATTGTCAATAATGCAAATAATAATATGAATAAATTTATTGTCTCAATTATTGATTTAATAGTATAAAATATTGATACTGTAACAATAATTGAATCAAATAACGTGAGATACTATGCAGCAATTACTGTAGTAATAATTGAGTATAACTGAGTGACTTCTCACGTAAGCATCAATAATCAATACCGTGTGACTTAGCAAAAAAAAAAAATCAATACCGTGTGCTACTATGCAACCTCGCGTATTACTATAATTTTACCACCGGGTAGTTCAACGGTAAAACTTTTGGTCGTTATTTTATAAAAGATATTTACGTGCTTTTAACTCGACGACAATACTTACATTAGGGGTCCACCAATGATTATGCCATCATACGAATATTCCTGTTAAAACGAATATTCCCCGACACAACGAATATTTTATATCAACTTGCTTACTTTGCAAAAACTTTCACATATCACCCTTAACTTTAAATTTTTATCAATTAAACCATTTATTAAATTGAATAATAATTATAAGAAAATTAAATACTTTCATTTCATAAAATTCAGGGTCTTACAATCTCTCCTCCTTATGAAATTTTGCCCTCGAAATTTACGTACGTACCTGGTATGCCGAAAAGGCGAGGATACCTTGTTTAGATTATAACTCTTGAGGTATAACCTTTGAGCGTAGAATAAGATCCTTCTTTTCTAAGATTTTAACAGGTACCTCTTCATATGTTAAATCTTCTGCTATCTCATCTAGTTCTATTTCAATAATGTGGTTCGGGTCGTTCACATATTTATGTAACCTCGATACGTGAAAAACGTTATGAACACGCGACATACTTGGTGGTAAGGCGAGTCTATAGGCCACAGTTCCTACTCGATCGAGGATTTCAAATGGGCCAATAAAATCGAGGGTTGAGATTTCCTCTCTTCGTCGATTCTTATTTTTAGAATAACGCCTTCTTTCACCTTCTTCTTCACATTCATCAGCTCTAAGTCTGTAGCTTGAGCAGCTTTAATTTTATCGATTAAAGTCAGTTCTACTCATATATTCGCCATCATCACATGGGTTCTTTGAGTCTTTAACTCCATCTCCATCTTTTATAAGTCGTACGAAATGAGTCTTTGTGTTAACAACGTCACACTTGTAACCGCAGATGATCTTCTACTCAACTCGTCAGCTACCACGTTCGCTCTTCCACGATGATATTGAATGGTATGGTCGTAATCTTCAACAGCTCGAGCCAACGTATTCGGTGCATATTATGTTCGTTTTAGGAGAAGAAATATTTGAGGATTTTGTATCGTATTCAAGGTCGATACAAAATTTGATTTCACGCTCTAGGGGTAGGCTAGGAAGTTCTTCGGGATATACGTCAGGAAATTTATTAACAACAGAAATATCATTCAAATCTGACGTATTTTTGTTTAAATTTGTGACATGGGCTAAGAAAGCTTGACATCCGTTTTTCAATAAACGAATAGCTTTATGGATTGATATGACAGTGATCGACTTTAGTGGTTTGGTTGCTTGAATTTGTATAATAGGTTGGTTAGGAATATGAAAGCTAACAACCTTACAAAAATAATCGATTTTAGCATGATGAGTAGTCAACCAATCAATTCCTAAAATCACATTGAATACAAGTATTTTCAAAGAGATAAGATCGACAGGTAACGTGCGGGTGCTGATTTGAATCAAATAAGATTTATAAACAGTAGATGTAATGATAAGTCAAAGTTTAATTTCTCCGGAGTCGAGTTTAAACGTTGAGCACAATTAAGTAATATAAAAGAGTGGGTAGAACATGTATCGAATAAGGTATAGACTTCACAACAGTTTATGATTAGCTTACCCGTGATAACCTCGTTCAGGTTTCTCATCATGAAACTGCTCTATCTTAAACTACCGATTTTGACTTGTCTGGAACATCCTTTGGCATCACCATCCCAGCTGGACTTGACTTCACTGCACGACAAAATCGGGCTAGGTGACCTTCCCTTCCGCAATTATAACATGTTTTGGACTGCTGCGTACTGTGACGCCCCCAAAATATAAGGTATACATCACCCATCTCGGGTCACCAAATACATGGTACAAAATATAAATACAAACTTAATTATACAACATGAGCTGAGAGTTCTTATACGAATATTGTCTTCTAGACAATATTCAAACTCAAATGGAGTCCTCATTACATTTATTGGCACACTATTTTATAGAATAGTGAGGACTACTATAACACCATCTCGAGCCATCACTCCGTTCCCCGACTAGTTCTGGCTACGTTCTCATTTCCTGAAGAGAACAATGGAAGTAAAAGGGTGAGCTCAACTAGCCCAGTAAGAAATATTATGACTAAGATAATGTAGAATAAGTTATCATTAGCCTTCAACAATGTTAAACCGATAGAATATAATGAGACAACAAGTTTAACTGCGTGTGAATAAGCAATCCATTAGAAGAGTCGAGTAAAGCATGATATCTACTATCTTCTATGATTTAAAAAGTTTATCATTAACTTTATTCATTGGGACTCGACTTAATAAATAGATCACATCATCTAATCATCCCTGCACTACGGGCCAAAGATATTCATTAGTATCACGTCCACAAATTATTCTTGCACTACGAGCCAAGAATTATTCGTCTAATCATCAATGGTCATGATCATACCGAATTATCCTTGGTCATAATCATACCAATCAACAGTCCATCTATGCACGTAAGCTAAAGATGACTTTCATCACAATATAAGCATGAGGATGATGACAATGATATAAGAATTCCATTAAAAGAAAGCAAAGGATAATTTTTTAAAGATTTATAATTTAATTTATCTAGAATTCAATAATGTCCAAATTTTCAACATGATACTGCTTTGTGGAGTAAAATTCAAAAATAATATCCATGTATCAAAAATAATTTGGACAGAAAAGAAATAAATTTTTTGGTGAATAGTACCTTGTGAATAGTACCCTATGAGTAGTACTTTAGAAATAGTACCCCGTGAATAGTAACCCGACATAAAAAGTGCCCCAAATACCCGAGTGAACAATATTTGAGTGAATAGTAATCGGGTGATTAGTAACTCGTGAATAGTACCCCGGCATGAAAAGTGCCCCGAATATCCGAGTGAATAATATTATAGTGAATAATAATCGGGTGAATAGTAACTCATGAATAGTAACCCGGCATAAAAAGTGCCCCGAATACCCAAGTGAATAATATTATAGTGAATAGTAATCAGGTGAATAGTAACTCGTGAATAGTACCCAATGAATAGTACTTCAGGTGAAAATATTGATATTTAATAAGAAAGTTCATATCAATATTCCAATAAAATGATACTGGATGAAGCGCAAAACTCAAGGATATTCCACTAATTTTAAGGATTATAAAAACAATACTTACCATATTTAGTTTAGATTTCAGAATATGAAAAGAATTAACATACGAAAACTGCAAATGAATTTTCACCTGACATACGGTACGTAATCCGCATAGATATGTTATTTCGACATACTAAAGGATGGATTCGAAAAATAGTATTCCTTATGAATACGAAAGAAATAATATCCCTTACGAATACAACAAATAATATCCCTTACCTTAGTAGAAAGTTGGATATTGCAAAAGTGAAGTAGCAGAATACTCTTCTTTTTTTTTTTGCTAAATTTGTTTGCATATAAAAAGGACCAAATACAAAGGCTAAGGGGTATACCCCAGAATATAGTAACATCATCTAAGTTGTATAGATGATGATACGATACATGGAAGAGAACCCAATATAACAAGTTAAACTAACAACCAATTTTATATTGATTACAGTAGAGAGCAGCCGACCCATCCGACCTAGCTCCCCCACGTCTGAAGGCCAAAACCTGGGCTCGCCCGAAGCCATGCTCGCCCGAAGGCCATAACCTGGGCTCGCCCATTTCATGATCGCCCGTAGCCATGCTCGCTCGAAGCCATGCTCTTCCACCATATGGTCGCTCACCTCGTGGTCGCTCGCCCGAAGGCCAAAATCTGGGCTCGCTCCCACATACTTGCCCGAAGCCTCATGCTCGCCCATGTTTGCCCATAACAAACCAGAACCTCACATGCCCCCCCATGGGAGTAACCAACCAATTATAATAATAATTACAATTTGTTGCTTTGATGAAAGATTTACTAGAAGAGAGTCTTGATTTAATAAGATTGATAGTGTCCTTTGCAAGAGACCTTGGTGGAATGATAGTTTCTCTCTCTATAGTGTCTCTTGTGAATCTCAATGAATTGGTGAGAATGAAAGAAGAAGTAAGCTTCTACTTATAGGATAATAGACTAAATAGTAACTAATTCACGAACGGTCCAGATTGATTCACTATTAGAACGAACGGTCCATATTGATTACTATTAAAACCACAACTGACGGTCCAAATTGATTTACTTTTAAAACCACCACCGATGGTCCAAATTGATTTACTTTTAAAACCACCACCGACGGTCCAGATTGATTTACTTTTAAAACCAGCACCGACGGTCCATATTGATTTACTTTTAAAACCACCATCAATGGTCCAGATTGATTTACTATTAAAACCACCATTAATGGTCCGGATTGATTTACTATTAAAACCACCATCAATGGTCCAGATTGATTTAACTTATTACACTTTAGTACCCCTAAAGTTTTCCAAGTTTGCATTATTCCCCTCTAACTTTTGTAATTCACTTATCTTCAATAAACACATTCTTAATACTTCAACAATTATTCATCATTAATATTATAACTCACAATATTTAACAACCAGATCGTTCCCGGAAAAGGGGCTTTCCAATAAGGATTTCTCCTGATTGGCCGCAATTAGGTGACCAAACTCTCCTCGACGTGAACTTTCTGTACATTGTCAATATTGCAAATAATAATATGAATAAGTTTGTTGTCTCAATTATTGATTTAATAATATAAAATATTATGCAGATGATAATGTGACAATAATTGAATCAAATAACGTGAGATACTATGCAATAATTACTGTAGCAATAATTGAGTATAACTGAGTGACTTCTCACGTAAGCATCAATAATCAATATCGTGTGCTACTATGCAACCACGCGTATTACTGTACTTTTACCACCGGTTAGTTCAACAGTTTAACGATAAAACTTCCGCTGTTATTTTTATAAAAAGATATTTTAGTCGTTTTCTAACTACGACAATACTTCCATTGTGGGGTCCACTAATGATTGTGTTGTCTTACGAATATTCCCCGACCAATCGAATATTCACTGACACAATGAATATTTTATATCAACTTGCTTACTTTGCAAAATTTTCCAAATATTACCCACAATTATAACATTATTTCATATCCACACCATAATATTCAAAAATATATTTCGAGAAAAATTATTCTTTATTCAAAAAAGTTGGGGTCTTACAACCTCCCTTTCTTATGAAATTTTGTCCTCAAAATTAGGGTACGTACCTGATATGTCAAAGAGGTGAGGATACCTTGATTTCATTTTAGATTCTAACTCCCAGGTCATTTCCTCCACATCGTGGTTTCTCCATAAAACTTTTACTTGAGGTATAACATTGGAGCGTAGAATATGATCCTTCTTATCCAAGATTTTAACAGCTACCTCTTCATATGTTAAATCTTCCACTATCTCGTCCAGTTCTAATTCAATAATGTGGTTCGGGTCTTTCACATATTTATGTAACATAGATATGTGAAAAATGTTATGAACACGAGACATACTTGGCGGTAAGGCGAGTCTATAGGCCACAGTTCCTACTCGATCAAGGATTAAAAACGGGCCAATGAATCGAGGATTGAGATTTCCTTTCTTACAAATCTCGTAACTCCTTTCCATGGAGCAACACGTAACAACACATGATCTCCAATATTGAATTTTGCGTCCTTTCGATGAAGATCATCATAACTCTTTTGTCGATCTTGTGAGGTTTTTATACATTGTCGGATCGTTTGAATCTTTTCCGTAGTCATACGTACCAAATTTGGTCCCAATAACGTTGCTTCACCTACCTCATCCCAGCATACTGGAGAACGACACTTTCTTCTATGCAACGCCTCAAATGGAGCCATGCTTGATAACTGTTGTTGATAACTGTTGTTGTAGGAAAACTCCACCAATGGTAAGAACTTGTCCCAACTTCCTTTGAAGTCAAGGACATAGAGTCTTAATAAATCCTCAAGAGTTTGAATAGTCCTCTCTGATTGTCCGTCAGTTTGAGGATGATACGCCAAACTAAATCGTAAATCCGTGCCCATAACTTTTTTGCAAACTAACCCAAAATCTTGAAGTGAATCTTGGGTCTCGATCAGAAACTATTGATACTGGCATACCATGCAATCTTACAATCTCGTTTATGTACATATGAGCAAAACGTTCAAGTGTATAAGTTTCTCGTATTGATAAGAAATGAGCAGACTTGGTCAATCTATCAATAATGATTCAAATTGCATCTATGCATTGAGAAACCTTGGGAAGACCAGTAACGAAATCTATGGTAATGTGCTCCCACTTCCATTCTGGAATTTCAAGTGGTTGCAATGGACCTTTTGGCACTTGATGCTCCGCCTTGACTCGTTGACAAGTTAGACACCTTGAGATAAACCCTGCTATCTTTCTCTTCATATTGCTCCACCAAAATGTATGTCAAAGATCACGATACATTTTGGTACTCCCAGGATGGATTGCGAACGGTGTGTTGTGCGCCTCCATCATAATTTTATACTTCAAGTCAGAATTGTTAGGAACACAAAGTCTGGAGTTGACTCGAAGTATTCCTTCTTCATCGATTCTTGCTTCTAGAATAGCACCTTCTTGCACTTTCTTCTTCATACGCATTAGCTCCAGGTCTGTAGCTTGATCAGCTTTAACTTTATCGATTAAAGTAGGTTCTACTCATATATTCGCCATCATCACATGGGTCCCTGGAGTCTTTAAATCTATCTCCATCCTTTGTAAGTCATACAAAATGGGCCTTTACGTTGACAATATCGCACTCGTACCCGCATATGATCTTCTACTCAATGCATCAGCTACTACGTTCGCTTTTCCATGATGGTATTGAATAGTATGATCATAATCTTTCAACAGCTCAAGCCATCGTCTTTGCCGCATGTTAAGTTCCTTTTAAGTGAAGAAATATTTGAGGCTTTTATGATCCGTATAGATATGCACCTTCTCTCCATACAGGTAATGCCTCCAAATCTTAAGCGCAAAAATGACAGCTGCCAACTCTAGATCATGAGTAGGATAATTTCTCTCATATTCTTTGAGTTATCGTGAGGCATAGGCTATGACTTTCCCATGTTGCATGAGAACACATCCTAAACCTTTGCACGAAGCATCACACATAGATGACAAATCCTCCAAAAATGAGATGGTATTGTCGAGGCTGGTCTTTGAAATGAGTCTCCTCTTAAGTTCTTAAAAACTCTTCTCACATTCCTTGCTCCAACTGAATTTTGTATCTTTTCAACTCAGCTGAGTTAATGGAGTAGCGATTCGAGAAAATCCTTCCACGAATCTCCGATAATAACCAGCTAAGCCCAGAAAGCTACGTACTTTGGTCACTAACTTGGGTTGCTCCCAGCTTTAAATTGCTTCAATCTTTGCTGGGTCAACAGATATTCTATGATTTGATATTACGTACCCAAGGAGTGCTACTTCCTCAAGCCAAAACTCAAACTTTTTTAACTTGGTATAAAGCTTGTTTTCACAAAGCTTTTGGAGTATCAGCCTCAAGTGTTCCTCATGATCTTCATGGCTTTTGGAATAAATAAGGATGTCATCAATAAAGACGACCACAAAGTGATCCAAATATTCCTTGAATACTCGGTTCATCATATCCATGAAGGCAGCAGGAGCATTAGTCAATCCAAAAGACATGACTAAAAATTTGTAATGTCCGTACTGAGTTTTGAAAGAAGTCTTTGGGATGTCATCGGTTTTAATCTTTAACTGATGATATCTGGAACGAAGATCGATCTTTGAAAAGAATTTGGCACCTTGCAACTGGTCAAATAGGTCATCAATACGAGGTAACAGGTACCTATTTTTGATGGTGACATGGTTCAACTCCCGATAATCAATACAAAGTCGCATACTTCCATCTTTCTTCTTCACGAATAGAACAGGAGCACCCCAAGGAGACGTACTAGGACGAATGAAACCGATGTCTAATAATTCCTGTAGTCAGGTTTTTAACTCCTGAAGTTTAATAGGAGCCATTCGATATGGGGCTTTAGAAATGGGTTTTGTACCGGATTCAAGGTCGATATAAAATTCAATTTCATGCTCTGGGGGTAGGCCAGGAAGTTCTTCAGGGAATACGTCAGGAAATTTATTAACAATAGAAATATCATTCAAGACTGACGTATTTTTGTTTAAATCTGTGACATGAGCTAAGAAAGCTTAACATCCGTTTTTCAATAAACGAATAGCTTTATGGCTTGAGATGACAGTGATTTACTTTAATGGTTTGGTTGCTTGAATTCGAATAATAGGTTGGTTAGGAATATAAAAGCTAACAACCTTACAAAAACAATCAATTTTAGCATGATGAGTAGTCAACCAATCAATTCCTAAAATCACATCGAATGCAAGTATTTTTAAAGAAATAAGATCGACAGTTAACGTGCGGTTACCAATTTGAATCAAACAAGACTTATAAATAGTGGATGTAATGAAGGTTTCTCCCAACAAAGTTTTAACAGATAAATCAAAGTCTAATTTCTTCAGAGTCAAATTTAAATGTTGAGCGCAAGTAGGAGAAATAAAAGAATGGGTAGAACCGGTATCAAATAAGGTATATACTTCGCTAGAGTTTATAATTAGCTTACTCGTGATCACCTCGTTCGGATTCCTTGCTTTTTGGGAGGTTACGACAAAGACTCTCCCTTGCACTACCGATTTTGTCTTGTCTGGGATGGCCTTTGATGCCTCCATCCCAGCTGGACTTGACTTTGGTGCACGACAAAATCGGGCTAGGTGACCTTCTCTTCCACAATTATAACATGCTTTGGACTGGTTCGTACAGTTTGGACTGATGTGTCCCTCTCCTCCGCATTTGTAACATACGACCGGTGGTTATTTTCCTTCCTTAACAATAGGTGCTGGTGCTGACGTCTTTCCATCATTATTGAATCTCCTCTTCTTGAAATTTCCACTTTTATTATCTTGGCCATGATTACCACCGAAGTGGTTACCATTTCTGGCATGTTTATTACCTCCACGTTCATTGTCACCGCTTCGATGACTGCTACCACTGGTATTATCGACTTGTCGACTGCTCTCTCTTGGTTGGGTTGACTCATTATCGCGCTTCAATAACTGAGCCATATTTACAACATCTGAATACAAACACAGTTTGTGAGAAATGAGGTATTGACGTATTTCGGGTCTCAAACCTCTTAGAAATATTCGCGTCATTCTATCCTCATTATTAACCAAATGGGATGCGAACCGGGACAACTCAGTAAACTTAGCCTCGTACTGCGACATGGTCATATTGTTTTGCTCCAACTTGATAAACTCAACCCCTTTATGTGACGAATAATTTTGGGAAAGTACTTGTCATTGAACAGCTCTTGGAACTTCTCCCAAGATATTTTGAGTGCGGCAGGCTGGGTACGCTTTACTGATTCCCACCAGTAATCTGCTTCTCCTCTCAACATGAAGGTGGCAAAGAGAACCTTTTGCTCCTCGGAGCATCTTAAGACATCAAATATCTTGGTGATCTGCTTTATCCACGTCTCCGCCTTAAGTGGTTTTGGCTCTCCCCAAAACTCCGATGGTCCCAGCTCCTTAAATTATTTAGCGGTGACCATCTGTGAGTTGCCAGTGTGTCCACCTGCATTTTGAACAGGAGCCGCTCTCGCCTGATGTTGCATGAATTTCATGAAGCCTCTGAACATCCCATCGTTCATCATTTGATCGGTGTTGTTGTTTACCTGAGGATTATTGTCTTCCTGTTACACATTATCCTGGATATTGATCGTTGGTGACTCAACGGTCTCATGTGCTTCATTGCTTATCTTGACATTTTCAGATGCCATTTTCAAACACTGCCACAAAACAAGGGTTAATTGACATGCCACATGTTATCCCTATACTCTGACCGACCAATTAAATACCAAATAAACTTAGGTAGGTCATACTAGCGAAGGAATTCCCCGTCTCTCCCCTCCTAGTTCTTGTCTCACATCTTAGCCAGGGATCATATCTGTAAGCTTTGATACCAACTGTGACGCCCCCAAAATATAAGGTATACATCACCCATCTTGGGTCGCCAAATACATGGTACAAAATATAAATACAAACTTAATTATACAACATGAGCTGAGAGTTCTTATACGAATATTGTTTTCTAGATAATATCCAAACTCAAATGGAGTCCTCATTACATTTATTGGTACACTATTTTATAGAATTGTGAGGACTACTATAACACCATCTCGAGCTATCACTCCATTCCCCGACTAGTTCCAACTACTTTCTCATTTCCTTAAGAGAACAATGGAAGTAATAGGGTGAGCTCAACTAGCCCAGTAAGAAATATTATGACTAAGATAATGCATAATAATTTATCATTAGCCTTCAACAATGTTAAACTGATAGAATATAATAGACAACAAGTTTAGAGCATGATATCTACTATCTTCTACGATTTAAAAAGTTTATCATTAACTTTTTTGCTGGGACTCAGCTTAATAAATAGATCACATCATCGAATCATCCATGCACTACGGGCCAAGGATATTCATTAGTATCACGTCCACAAATTATTCTTGCACTACGGGCCAAGAATTATTCATGTAATCATCAATGGTCATGATCATACAAAATTATCCCTAGTCATAATCATACCAATCAATAGTCCATCTATGCACGTAAGCCAAAGATGACTTTCATCATAATATAAGCATGAGGATGATGACAATGATATAAGAATTCCATTAAAAGAAAGCAAGGATAAATTTTTAAAGATTTATAATTTAATTTATCCAGAATTCAATAATGCCCAAATTTTCAACATGATACTGCTTTGTGGAGTAAAATTCAAGAATAATATCCATGTATCAAAAATAATTTGGACAGAAAAGAAATAAATTTTTCGGTGAATAGTATTCTGTAAATAGTACTTCAGGAATAGTACCCCGTGAATAGTTACCGACATGAAAAGTGCCCCAAATACCTGAGTGAACAATATTTGAGTGAATAGTAATCGGGTGAATAGTAACCCGTGAATAGTACCACGACATGAAAAGTGCCCCGAATACCAGAGTGAATAATAGAATAGTGAATAGTAATCAGGTGAATAATAACCCGTGAATAGTACCCTGTGAAAATATTGTTATTTAATAAGAAAGTTTATATCAATATTCCAGTAAAATGATACTGGATGAAGCGCAAAACTCAAGGATATTCTACTAATTTCAAGGATTATAAAAGCAATACTTACCATAGTAAGTTTAGATTTAAAAATATGAAAAGAATTAACATACGAAAACTGTAAATGGATTTTTACCTGTCATACGGTACGTAATCCCCATAAACAGGTTATTCCGACATACTAAAGGATGAATACGAAAAATAGTATTCCTTATGAATACGAAAGAAATAATACCCCTTACGACTACAACAAATAATATCCCTTACCTTAGTAGAAAGTCGGATCTTTGCCAAAAAGTGAAGTAGCGAGAATACTCTTCTTCTTGCTCTCTATAGTTTCTCTCTCTATAGCGTCTCTTGTGAATCTCAGTGAATTGGTGAGAATGAAAGAAAAATTAAGCTTCTATTTATAGGAGAATGGACTAAATAATAACTAATTCACGAACGGTCCAAATTGATTCACTATTAGAACGGACAGTCCATATTGATTACTATTAAAACCACAACCGACGGTCCAGATTGATTTACTTTTAAAACCACCACCGACGGTCCAGATTGATTTACTTTTAAAACCACCACTGATGATCCAGATTGATTTACTTTTAAAATCACCATCAATGGTCCAGATTGATTTACTATTAAAACCACCATCAATGGTCCAGATTGATTTAACTTATTACACTTTAGTACCCCTAAAGTTTTCAAAGTTTGCATTATTCCCCTCTAACTTTTGTAATTCACTTATCTTCAATAAACACATTCTTAATACTTCAACAATTATTCATCATTAATATTATAACTCACAATATTTAACAACCAGATCGTTCCCAGGAAAGAGGGGGCTTTCCAATAAGGATTTCTCCCTATTTGCACACAATTAGGTGACCAAACCTCTCATTGACAGAACTTTCTAGACATTGTCAATATTGCAAATAATAATATGAATAAGTTTGTTGTCTCAATTATTGATTTAATAATATAAAATATTATGCAGATGATAATGTGACAATAATTGAATCAAATAACGTGAGATACTATGCAATAATTACTGTAGCAATAATTGAGTATAACTGAGTGACTTCTCACGTAAGCATCAATAATCCATACCGGTAATGCTACTTGTGCAACCACACATATTCTTTCGTTTTTTTACCACCGGTAGTTCAACAGCTTTAACGGTAAAACTTCATTTATTATTTTTATAAAAAGATATTTCGTGGCTTTCTAACTACGACAATACTTCCGTATGGGGTCCACCAATGATTGTCTTGGTCGTCGCATTTAATATTCCCTATTAAAACGAATATTCCTCGACCAATCGAATATTCACTGACACAACGAATATTTTATATCAACTTGTTTACTTTCCAAAATTTTCTAAATATTACCCACAACTATAACATTATATCATATCCACACTATAATATTCAAAAATATATTTCGAGAAAAATTATTCTTTATTCAAAAAAGTTGGGGTCTTACAACCTCCCTTTCTTATGAAATTTCGTCCTCGAAATTAGGGTACGTACCTGATATATCGAAGAGGTGAGGATACCTTGATTTCATTTCAGATTCTAACTCCCAGATCATTTCCTCCACATTGTGGTTTCTCCACAAAACTTTGACTTGAGGCATAACCTTGGAACGTAGAATATGATCCTTCTTATCCAAGATTTTAACAACTATCTCTTCATATGTTAAATCTTCTGCTATCTCATTCGGTACTAATTCAATAATGTGGTGCGGGTCTTTCACTTATTTATGTAACATAGATATGTGAAAAACGTTATGAACACGAGAAATACTTGGTGGTAAGGCGAGTCTATAGGCCACAGTTCCTACTCGATCAAGGATTACAAATGGGCCAATAAATCGAGGAATCAGCTTTCCTCTCTTTCTAAATCTCGTAACTCCTTTCCATGGAGCAACACGTAACAACACATGATCTCCAATATTGAATTCCACGTCCTTTCGATGAAGATCAACATATCTCTTTTGTCGATCTTGTGAGGTTTTTATACGTTATCGGATCGTTTGAATCTTTTCCATAGTCATACGTACCAACTCCGGTCCCAATAACGTTGCTTCACCTACCTCCTCCCAGCATACTGGAGAACGACACTCTCAAAGTATCTAAATACTCACAAAATACGCTTGATAATATAGAGAGGGAAATCTTATGATTCTGGTGTGATTTTCAATTCTAACTAAGCACCCTATTTATAGGAAAATGCTAGAACGCCAAAGGAGACTAAACTAATAAAATAATATTATTATTTTTTTCTACGCACACTTCTTTGAAATAAAATTAGCTACCACAAGTGGGGCCCACCAAAAATCAGCCAACTTTCACAACAACCAAAAGTGGGTCCCACCTTCTAGAAATCTCTACCAAAATCATTTATAAAAATAATTTCTGAATCAGTCACCTCTTAAAATTCATAACAAATCATACTTAATTTTTAACGGTTCAAAATTTGTGGACATATACTCAACTTATATATGTATAACATATCCGAAAATTACAACGATCCAACGGCCGAATTAAAAATTATAACTCACGCAATATAGCTTAATAACACTAATTTTTTGGACTATGAGTTCTTTGGACCAGTTTCATTCAAACAGTCACCACGAAAAATCTACAAAGGATTTTTGGGTGATTCAAATTTCTACGTTTAGCTTACTTCTAGGGCTTTCTTTTGATATATGGCACATCTCCTAAGTCATTACACACAAAGAGTTATAGATTTTATAAAATCTAGTAATAAACTAATTTTTCTGGAAAAAATCTCCATATTTTGTTCTTTTTTTGATTTCTAGATTTCTCTCATTTGATTCATGTACCATGAATTTAGTGTAAAAATATCACCATTATTATATTATTATATAACCACATTATAAATTTATAATGTAATATAATAATATATTTGACTAAATTATTTTATCAAAAAAGATAAAATATCAATTTTCAACAATTGTCACTTTTCTAAAAATTCCACCATTTATATCCCCATTAAAATAAATATTTTCTTATCATATAAATCAATAATTAATTATTCATAAATAATATTACAGAATCACAATTATGAAAACCAGGTCGTTCCCAAGAAAGAGGGGGCTTTCCAATAAGGATTTCTTCTTACTGGCGCGTAATTAGATGACCAAACCCCTTTCATAGACAGAACTTTCTTAGACATTGTCAATAATGCTATCTAACAATATTATTCAAATAATATGAATTATTGATCTGATAATGGAAATACTGTGCAGTGATAATTATTGAAACAACAATAATATAAAATATCAACGTAGCAATTATTGACTCAATAAAATAAATTATTGAACAATAATTAATGTAACAATTAATGAGTAGTGCCTTCTTACGTAAGAATCAATAATCCAAAAATATTGTGCAATACCGTGTGCTAATATGCAACAACGCGTATTACTTTACTTTACCCACCGGGTATTCCAATAGTTTTAACGGTAACAACTACGCCGTTATTTATAAAAAAACTCATACTTGTCGTTTTCTTCATCCGACAGTTATTCTGTTATGGGGACCACAAATGGCTGCGCCGTTGTACGAATATTCTCCGACAACAAGAATATTCCACGACGAAACGAATATTCCCTGACAACAATGAGTATTTTATAACCACATGCTTATTTAAAATATTTACATATATCACCCTTAACTTTAACCTTTTATCAATTTAACCATTTACTGAATAGTAATTATAAGAAAAATTGAATACTTTTATTTCATAAAATTCGGGGTCTTACAATCTCCCCTCCTTATGAAATTTCGTCCCCGAAATTTACGTACCTGGCATTTCAAAGAGTTGAGAATACCTTGCTTTCATTTCAGATTCCATCTTCCACGTCATCATGATTTCTCCATTGCTCATCTCGTGTATTTCAGATATCATTCTAGAATACAGCTTCAAAACAAGGGTTAATTGACATATCACAATTTGTCAATTTATCAAGTAAGAAATTTTAGCTTAGCTAAGTCACATACTAGCGAAGTATATTTACTCGTCTCTCCCTTCTAGTTCTAGACTTAGATCTCTGCCAGCGACCATATCCCTAAGCTCTGATACCAACTGTGACTCTGGACACCAACTTGTGTGTCAAGACCTCACCGGGTACCTATCGACACTTGCTGAGCTTATTCATGGCGTCCCCTACGGAGAGTCTGGCTTCGGTGCATCCCACACAAGGAAGTCACCAGCGAGAGGCTCGGGGCTCTTTACTTATAGCTCTGATACCAACTGTGACGCCCCCAAAATAGGTCCAATCCACCCAACCCATTTCGAGTCGCCAAATACATGGTACAGAAAATAACTATAACTTCATTATTATAATTGTCGTGCAAAATACGACAACACATATACTGTGAGTTTTAATACCAATTGTGACTCTCATCCCTTTACTTGGATAGCACCTCACATTGATACATTACATAAAGGTACAGTCAATAACTATTTTAGAAATTAAAATCTTTGGCCATGTATCAAAGTTATAATAAATATCATATGACTCAAGAATTATCCTTGGTTGACCCAATAGACCCCAAAGAAAAATGAGAAGATTGCTATCATGTTCTTTCCAATGGCGAGTCTTCTCTTGACATATAATTATCTCCATTGTCTCCAATTAAAAATTATATTTCAACCAAACTCCAAGATTATTTAGGTAGTGCTCGTAGATATAATCAACAAGTGGATGTGCACAACCCTGTCTTATGATAACACGAAGTCGTAGGTCATTAGACATCTTGTATGATAGTGGCAAAATACCCTTCTAAAGTTGGGTTCACCTCACCCTATTCGGTTCACCAAAATCAACGGTTAAATGACGCATAAAATACGACACACTTATCTCAAATTCTTAATAAAATTATTTTTATATTGTTTAGGGAGAACCTCAATAGCTATAGACCACCGTTCTATTCCCCTGTTACCCCCGCTCGACCCAGCTACACTCTTATTACCTGAAAGGAATTGTGAAACAAAAGGGTGAGCACAACTAGCCCAGTAAAAAAATATCATGACTAAAGATAATTAAATTATTAATAGCCTTCATCAGTAATAAATCAGAGATTTAGAACATATGGTAGATGATAAAACTTTTCAACCATAATTGCAGCAGAACGAGCAATCCATTAGAAGAGTCAAATGGACCATAAGGTCTATTATCTTCTCCATATTAAAAGTCCACCAACAATGTTTTATCCCTGTAACATCAATCAACAGTTTCTGTCCACAATCACGTGTATAACTCATAAATTGTAGTTCTAAATTCCTCTTCTCATCCAGGACGAAGATAATTTTCATCACTTGTCTTTACCTAAAACATCAAAGATCATGGTTATACCAAATCACAGTTCCTGTTCATAATCATACTAATAAATTCATCTTTGCACTACGGGCCAAAGATATTCATCAACAGTTCATCTTTGCACTACAGGCCAAAGATATTCTACAACAGATCATATTTGCACTACGGGCCAAAGATATTCAAAAACAGTTCATCTTTGCACTACTGGCCAAAGATATTCAACAATAGGTCATCATTGCACTACGGGTCAAAGATATTCAACAACATGCCATCTTTGCACTACGGGCCAAATATATTAATATCTCAAAGGAATATATAATCATTTCAGAATTTATATAAACAATAATTATAACCATGTTGATCAATTCACCTTTGCACTTAAGCTAAAGATAATCGTTTATAAATTCAATGGTCATGATCATACCAGTCAACAATTCATCTTTGCACTACTGGCCAAAGAGAACTTATAGTTACGATCATACCAATAATCTACCCATCTTTACACTTAACTGAAAGAGACATTCCATCACCAGGATTATAAAAATGTTATATATGATAATAAAAACAATATGATCAAAACATGGATTTAATTTCAAGAGCAATATTCATAAATCAACGATAATTTGGTCAGAAAAAGAAACCAATTTTGTCGTGAATAGTACCCCGTGGATAGTAACTCGTGAATAGTAACTCATGAATAGTAACTTATGAATAGTAACTCATGAATAGTAACTCATGAATAGTACTCCGTATTCATACATAGTACCATATACGTTAATAGTGCCATATACATGAATAGTGCCGTATATGTGAATAATGTCGTATACGTAAATAGTACCGTATACGTGAATAGTAATCTTGACACAAAAAGGTAGAAATTCCACAATAAAATTCATACCAATATTTCAGCATAATGATATTGAAAGAAATAATATCATTTACGAAGAAAATAACATCCCTTACAATCCCTTACTATCCCTTACCTCAAAAGAATATTATTTCTGACTGGAATATCGGATGTAATGCTGAAGGAAACTTGCACTGAATAGCAACTCTCAAAGTATCTAAATACTCACAAAATACGCTCGATAATATAGAGAGGGAAAACTTATGATTCTGATGTGATTTTCAATTCTAACTAAGCACCCTATTTATAGGAAAATGCTAGAACGCCAAAGGAGACTAAATTAATAAATTAATATTTTTATTTTTTTCTACGCAAACTTCTTTGGAAAAAAATTAGCCACCACAAGTGGGGCCCACCAAAAATTTGCCAACTTTCACAACAACCAAAAGTGGGTCCCACCTTCTAGAAATCTCCACCAAAATCATTTATAAAAATAATTTCCGAATCAGTCACCTCTTAAAATTCATAACAAATCATACTTAATTTTTAACGGTTCAAAATTTGTGGACATATACTCAACTTATATATGTATAACATATCCGAAAATTACAACGATCCAACGGCCGAATTAAAAATTATAACTCACGCAATATAGCTTAATAACACTGATTTTTCAGACTATGAGTTCTTTGGACCAGTTTCATTCAAACAGTCACCACGAAAAATCTACAAAGGATTTTTAGGTGATTCAAATTTCTATGTTTAGCTTACTTCCAGGGATTTCTTTTGATATATGGCTCATCTCTTAACTCATGTTATAGATTTTATAAAATCAAGTAATAAACTAATTTTTCTAAAAAAAATCTCCATATTTTGTTCTTCTTTTGATTTCTAGATTTCTCTCATTTGATTCATGCACCATGAATTTAGTGTAAAAATATCACCATTATTATATTATTATATAACCACATTATACATTTATAATGTAATATAATAATATATTTGAATAAATTATTTTATCAAAAAAGATAAAATATCAATTTTCAACAATTGTCACTTTTCTAAAAATTCCTCCATTTATATCCCCATTAAAATAAATATTTCCTTATCATATAAATCAATAATTAATTATTCACAAATAATATTACAGAATCACAATTATGAAAACTAGGTTGTTCCCAGGAAAGAGGGGAGCTTTCCAATAAGAATTTCTCCTTACTGGCGCGTAATTAGATGACCAAACTCCTTTCTTAGACAGAACTTCCTTAGACATTGTCAATAATGTTATCTAACAATATTATTCAAATAATATGAATTATTGATCTGATAATGGAAATATTGTGCAGTGATAATTATTGAAACAACAATAATATAAAATATCAACATAGCAATTATTGACTCAATAAAATAAAATATTGAACAGTAAATACTGTAACAATTATTGAGTAGTGCCTTCTTACGTAAGAATCAATAATCCAAAAATATTATGCAATACCGTGTGCTACTGTGCAACAACGCGTATTACTTTACTTTACCCACCGGGTATTCCAATAGTTTTAACGGTAACAACTATGCTGTTATTTATAAAAAAAACTCATACTTGTCGTTTTCTTCATCCGGCGCTTATTTACATTATGAGGACCATAAATGGTCATGCTGCCGCAAATTTAATATTCTTCTTCGACAACAAGAATATTCCACGACCAAACAAATATCCCTCGACAACAATGAGTATTTTATTACCACATGCTTATTTAAAATATTTACATATATCACCCTTAACTTTAACCTTTTATCAATTTAACCATTTACCTAATAGTAATTATAAGAAAATTGAATACTTTTATTTCATAAAATTCGATTCTTCTTTATTAGGTTTGTAATATTCTTGAACGCAATCAAATTGCAAAATAATGCGAGCGCGTGTAAAATCGAGTTTAAAAATTTACAAACCATAAACCCGGATCATCCTTTATGCACAATTATTAATTAAGCGAAAAGATAAAGAATAAATCATACCCTTGAAGATCGAGCTTCCTCGGTACAAGTTCACCTCCAAATCCTTTTCGCGTTCAATCTTGAATCCACCGGGTTTGGTTCCTTCCTTTGATCAACGTTAGCCACCCATGTGTTTGGCCTCTGGGGTGATCCACCAAGGAAGAATAGAATTCAAGAAGAAGAAGGTGGTTGGCTAAACCCTAGTTTTTCTATCTCCATAGAAAAGGTGTACTCTCCCAACAATTGGAATTATACGTATCGTTGTAAAAAGTCAACAACCCATACCACCCATAATAAGACTCCTCTTATTTATAGATGTGGGCAACCCACCTTAACAATTAAGGAATTGAGTTTTAATTAATTAATTTTTTAATTAATTAAGCTCCCTAATCTTATTAGGGATAATTAATTAAACTCCTTTAACTAATTTTCCTTCCTAATCCAATTAGGAATAAATGAGAGTACTTATATTAAATTAATTCCTAAACTCTTTTAGAAATTAAAATAATAATAATTGTAATAATATTAATAAGACTCCTCTTATTAATTTATATTTAATATTTCTAAAATATTAAATAATAAATATTAAGCTATTTAATTTATTCTATCACCATAGATTAAATTAAATATACTTAACATATTATTATGATTATGCCATTAACTTCTTAAATAATTATTTTTCCTTTTATGGTATGACCCTTTAGGTTCTCCATATTAAACCCAGGTTGTGAATAAATCAATTAGAACAATTCTAATCTTATTTAAATAAATAAATTAAACAATTAATTTATTTAAATAAATAATATTTATTCTACATAGGGATAAGCCTCCCTAGCGATCAACGCGACTTTTAGGATAATATAGATTTCAACATTAATCATTAAAGAACCTTTGAGTAAATAGTTACCGTACAATTCAATCCTTCCACCATGCAATGTCCCAATTAAATATAAGACATGGAATTCTTTGTCAAGTCTTATTTTATTTAATTATATGTATTTCGATCCTTAAATGCACAACTCAAATAATGCAAATTAGAAACTCCTTTCTAATTTCATTCGCGCCTTAACCCAGGACTCTTTGGGTTGTCATTTATCGAATCACATAGGACATTTCTCTTCTTTTTATTAGAAGTGGTAGATTCTTTATTGATCATACATTATCTCCATGTACAACTTATTATACCCAAGCATACCCTTTGATATACCCTAAGGGTCTTAAGGAATAAGTCAAAGTATAACTCATCATACACAAGATACTATGATGATCTCAAGTCCAAGGATTACTTGTACTACTATCACTCTGACAGAATTCCTATTGACAGCAAATAAAACTCCATTAGGTATTCCTTAGCGAGCCACGTTCGATGAACTTATTCTCTAATAAGCACCTACATACTTGCTTTAGTGTCTCCACACAAATGATCATGAGATCAATCATCCTCATCCAATGAACAAGCAACGTATGTACCAATCTATCCGGATTCACTAATCCCCAATTTAGTAATCCAACGATTGGGAACTATTTTAGTTTTAAGCTTTCTAAGAATTTAGATCTCATTAGAATGATCATCATCATTATTCTAAAAGCATTGCTTAAAACTATGGGTTTATCACATATTATAAAAACAGCATCATGTAGATAATTAAAAGCCTTTAATAAATTAATACTTTTTATTAATAAATGAATAAGATTGTTACAAAGTATATGCTTTATCATCAAACATGATTGGCTTGTGTGCATACTACTTTCAATCTCCCACTTGCACTAAAGCCAATCGTCATGGTATCTTATACTCTTCTTCTCTAAGTGACGATTATCCTGCTGTTGGATAAGCTTTAGTTAATGGATATGTAATGTTGTTCATGAGAGTCCACTATCTCTATAGTGATTTCCATCTTTCAATGATTCTTATAATCAAATGAAAGTGCCACAACACATGTTTAGATCCAAGATGAGACTTAGGAACTATTCCTAGTTCTATAATGAACTTTTAATCCAAACAATCAACTTGCAGCTTCATTTATAGCTATTTACTTTGTCTTTATCACTAAACCAAAGAACTCTTTCTTTGTTTGGAACCTTTCAATTCATTTTGCTTTGTTAAAGATAACGCTTTACCTTAAAGTGGATTTTTACATCATCTTGGTGCATGCAAAAAAAAACTGAGTCACATAAAGCCCTCTAGTTTTAATTCGGACCCACCATGTATGCTCACATCCTTAGTGCCGCTTAAGAACTTTAAGATGTTTTCAGCGACTCATAGTGAACTTCTCCATAATATGGTGATCAACATCGGTCTCTCGTATATTTCATTGCATACATGATTGTCATTCATGCGACCTCTCTTTTCGAGAGTCTGTGGGGACTATAAAGAGATACACTCCATAATAGCTCATCGACATGAGACATCTCTAGGAGTTTGCCATGCTAAACAACTTTAGCATCAAATGAATATACGTTCCTTGGGTTAAGTCGAGCATCCTTTTAAATCTATCTATATAGATTTTATCCCCAATTAAGATACTCTTCCCAAATCATTCATGGAGGAATGTTTAGACAACTTTATCTTTACTGATTGTAGCATTGGTATGTCATTCCTTATCCGTAGTATATCAACATATAGTACTAGGAATGTCACGATGCTCCCACTGACCCTTTTGTACATACTAGGTTCATTCTTATTTTTGATAAAATCAAACTTTTTTGATTGCCTCATCAAAACGAATGTTCCATATTTGAGAAACTTGCTTCAATCCATTTCTCTCGAGTGTCACAACACTTACCTCATCGTATATAATCGGATCATCATCTTCTATGATGTGTACCTCATCATCATCATCCATGATGAATCCATACCTCCTAGGTATCTTGATGCTTATTCCGATTCTGATTCGGTTTGTGGTACAATAGGTTACATCTCTGAGGTTCCTCTTATTTGACTTATAGTGTTTTGTGGTTCTTGAACTCTTCAAGATCTATTATCCTCCCACTAGCCCCTTCAATGATAAACACCTTTATCTTAGAAAGGCGTGTTGTTTCTAACAAACACCTTTTGCTAAGTAGGATTATAGAACATATACCCTAAACTTACTTTAGGATGTCCCACAAATCGACACTTATAAAATCTTGTCCCAAGCTTATCCTTTTGAAACCTTTTCACATAAGTTGGAACCCTTATCTTAACATACTTAAGATTAGAATCCTCCACATCCATAACTTTTATGGAGTCTTGGGGCGGATTTTGAGGTTACCATTTTAAGTAGTTATGTCACGACCATTTCTAGGACATTATCCCAAAAGGATCTTTGGAATGTCGGTAAAATCATTTTGGACCGCACCATGTCCAACAAGGTACGATTTTTTCATTTCGGATACATCAATCAATTATTATGTATCAAGAGGCGTCCATTATGAGAAAACCATTTGAGATGATCTAAAACTTATTGCACAAGTATTTATTCATTGATCTAATCAAAGAATCTTAATACTTTGCCAATTTGTTTCACTTCGAATTCTTTGAACTTTTCAAATAATTCATACTTGTATTTCAAAGAAATACACACATTCAACTCTTTGAATGATCATCTCCTTTTCTTATACTAATTTGTTCAATATGTAAAATTATTTTCATGTAAGTCAAGTATACAAAATTTATTAAGTAATATTCGGTTTTATACAAAACATTATTATTATAAATAGAACAACAATTGTTCTTAATTATAATACCAAAATTTTATTGTCCAACAATAAAATGGAAAAAATGTTTCTAACAAGAATTGGAATACAATAACAACTTATTGACTTAATAGATTTGCCCGTAGGCATTGCTAAACTATAAGTTTCTATGGCTAATATTGCAACCTTTGCTACATTTCCCTTTACATAGGATTACTTATATTTGTTTAGCTTTCTACTTACCTTGGTCCTTCATAAATCTATATTTATGATAACCAAAGTCGGTATCCAATACCCAAGTAGAACCTTGACTTAAAGAAAAATTTATTTCAATCATGAACAAAAAGCGTATTATGTAACCTAAACTTCACTAAGCTTCTTTGGTTAGCCTCTGCAAGATGCTTCTCGCAGCTTTCTTTCGAAAGGTCCGGCTTATTGCGGTGGAAGCAAGCTCCTTTCTATCCGTGTCGATTTTGTTCTTATTATCCTTTGTTTACGCCTTTCTATTTACCTTCTTTGAATCGTTCTTCTTTTGGAAGATCCTTTGGCCCCTACCAAGTAAGACTTGGTCTTTCTTGGTTGGAAAGTGACTCTCAACATTTTTTAACATGTTAAGCAAATCGTGAAAGTGATATCTAGCTTGTTTATATGAAAAATTCACAACAATTGTGAAAGGAGTCCGGGAGTGAGTGAAAGATCAAATCTTGGCTCAACTCTCCATCCATGACAAAACCAGTTGTCCTAATTGATCAATCAAATTGATTATGTTAAGAACTTTTTTCTGCATCTTATAGTGCCATTGGCCATTCTAGATCGGAAGAGCTCCTTAGATATCGATATCTATCGGTCCTACTTTCTTCACCATCAACTACTTGATGTGCGGGAATATAGTAAAGAGCATCCATAGTTTCATCTTGTGGCTGAAGCTCGTTACTCATGGATGCGAGCATGATGCATTGAGCCAACTGTGCATCATCTTGCCACTTTCTAAAAGTAGCAATGTCTTCCTCAGAGGCATTGTCTGCAACCATTGCAGGGATAGGCGTATTTAGGACATAAGATAGCTTTTCAGCCAAGAGAACTATTCTCAAATTCCTTAATCAATCCGTTTAATTCGGTCCGATTAAATAGCATCTAATATGCTTCGCAGTGATAGTAATTTTAGACATTGTAAAATTCTGTAAATGAATTTGTAATTAACAACATTTTAACATACATTCTTTTATTAATTACCAAAATAAATTAGGTCTTGTTTTAAATTGGTATCTCCCACTATTTTCTTCAAACTATATTACCCTCACTTATATAGTTCGGCATAATCTAATTAAAGATTTGCTAGTGAGAATAAGGATCCCATTTCAAATGTATATAGCCTTGTGGTGACACAACAAACTATATATAAATAAATAGGTAGACAACTTTTGTCAATTACATCAACTATCAACTCCTTTTCTTTTTGCCTCTTAGATTATTTTGATCAAGTGGTGGCACATCCGAATCAAAATTATCCAAGTTAAGTCCGACTAGAGCACTCCTCCATATATTCAAAAAAGAAAAATATCATCCTTGTGGTGACACAACAAAACAATATTGTTCAATTTTCTTTATAAGCATCAAATGTGATAAATTAACATCTTAAATACTTAATACTTGCCTTGTGGTGACACAACAAACTCATATTAAATATTTAATACTCTATTAATTTTATCATGCTAGAAGGCGACGTTCGATATT
This sequence comes from Panax quinquefolius, assembly GCA_020205615.1. NCBI lineage: Eukaryota > Viridiplantae > Streptophyta > Magnoliopsida > Apiales > Araliaceae > Panax > Panax quinquefolius. The sequence goes on along the minus strand of JAINUW010000326.1, from coordinate 239,063 downwards.
CCAAATATCTTTGAACGCTTAGGACTTAATATAAAAATTGAGGGGTTTGTTATTAATTTGTCTCATCTTGTTTAGCGCGCATGCATATATATATATAAAATACGCGTCATATTAATGAACATGCGAAGCATGTTTGCATAATATATAATATATATATAGTATAAGCATGCACATATAGAATACTATATTCTACCTGGATTGATTATGGACTTTTATTCTAGTTTGGTTCACTAGAGCCACCAAGTGAACCAAAAGGTCAAACCCTAGGGTGCAAGAAATAATATTTAAATATAACTATTACATTTAAACCCGGGCTCCATTACAAACGGGTCTTCAAGCGCTCCTTGTCCCTTGATCTCTAATTCTTCAAAATTAATTCTAAATATTCCTATTACAAAACTATTTTAAAATAAATAGAAACCTTGATCGTGATCGAGGGAAGTACATAGGAGGAGATAGAATTTACATTAAGAAAAATTAGAAGACGAGGCAGTCTGCAGACCCCATTTAATAAAACCCATACATTCATGCATCCAACTAAAATAAAATCCAATCATATTGGTCAATAGTCCATAATCAATCCCATTTATTATCATACACATCATCATATGCATCAATAAATAACATTCATCTCATGAATAATAAACATTTAATATATATATTGATATCATTTAATGGGCAAATTTAGTTAGTATAAAATCTATTTTTGAATCAAAATAAACTCCTTTATTTTAATCCAAATTTAAATCAAAATAAAACTATTTTATTTTAATTTATCCTATTTTGAATAAAATAAACTATTTTATTTTAATCAAAATTTTAATCAAAATCTTTAATCAAAATAAACTCCTTTATTTTAATTAATTATGGAATCCAATTCCATGTAAAAAAAATTTTTTAATTAAAATAAACTCTTTTATTTTAATTAATTATGGAATCCAATTCCATATAAAAAAAAAAAATCTTTTATTAAAGGAAACACGGATATTCTTTTCCTATTCATAAATAAACTCCTTTATTTTGAATAATATGAAATCTTATTTCATATTTAAATAAACTCCTTTATTTAAGGAAATTAGGATTCTCTTTCCTATTCACAAATAAACTCTTTTATTTTGAATAATATGAAATCTTATTTCATATCTAAACAAACTCCTTTATTTAAGGAAAGATGGATTTACTTCCCTATTCATAAATAAACTCCTTTATTTTAGGAAAAATGAAATCCAATTTCAACTCCAATTAGTTATCATGGAATCCAATTCCAACTCTAATTAGTTAGCATGAAATTCTAATTTTAAAATTAAAATAACCTTTTTATTTTAAAATTAAAATAAACCTTTTATTTTAAAATTAAAATAAACTTTTATTTTAAGATTAAAATAATTATATATATATATATATATATAATATTCAATTTTAAAATTAAAATAAACCCTTTTTATTTTAATATTAAAATAAACTTTTATTTTAAAATTAAAATAAACATTTTATTTTAATTATAAAATAATTAAGAATAATATATATATATATATATATATATATATATATATATAACTATATATATATATATATATATATAATAATATATTATAATATATATATATATATATATATATATATATATATATAAAAAGAAAAAAATTTAATAGTCCAGATTGAATTCGTATGCTAATGATTCCTATTACAACTTTCAAGCTTCTTGCAGTATTCATGCAGTATACCAATAGCCGAATGTTGGGCTGCTGATTTCCTTTTTAAATCTGCTAATCCGTGGCCTTTTTTCCTTGTATTTCCGTAGCCCTTTTTTTTTTTTTTTTGCATGACCCTTATTGAAATCCGTGCACGTTAGCTATTCATACCAAATAAAAAAAATATGCACGGTTATTAATTATTAATAACGGTTATTATTATTTAATTTCTAATAAATTTTATACAATAAAATTATGCCCAATTAAATTGTTCTAAACACATATCAACATACATATCAAATCAAAACAATTAATAATTTGCATAAAGGTTTGGCTCTGATGCCACTGTTGGGTTTGTAATATTCTTGAACGCAATCAAATTGCAAAATAATGCGGAAGCGTGTAAAAATCAGAGTTTAAAAAATTTACAAACCATAAACCCGGATCATCCTTTATGCACAATTATTAATTAAACGAAAAGATAAAGAATAAATCATACCCTTGAAGATCGAGCTTCCTCAGGTACAAGTTCACCTCCAAATCCTTTCGCGTTCAATCTTGAATCCACGGGTTGGGTTCCTTCCTTTGATCAACGTTAGCCACCCATGTGTTTGGCCTCTAGAGGTGATCCACCAAGGAAGAATAGGAATTCAAGAAGAAGGGTGGTTGGCTAAACCCTAGTTTTTCTATCTCCATAGAAAAGGTGTACTCTCCCAACAATTGGAATTATGTCGTTGTAAAAGTCAACAACCCATACCACCCATAATAAGACTCCTCTTATTTATAGATGTGGGCAACCCACCTTAATAATTAAGGAATTGGGTTTTAATTAATTAATTCTTTTAATTAATTAAGCTCCCTAATCTTATTAGGGATAATTAATTAAACTCCTTTAACTAATTTTCCTTCCTAATCCAATTAGGAATAAATGAGAGTACTTATATTAAATTAATTCCTAAACTCTTTTAGAAATTAAAATAATAATAATTGTAATAATATTAATAAGACTCCTCTTATTAATTTATATTTAATATTTCTAAAATATTAAATAATAAATATTAAGCTATTTAATTTATTCTATCACCATAGATTAAATTAAATATACTTAACTATATATTATTACGATTATGCCATTAACTTCTTAAATAATTATTTTTCCTTTTATGGTATGACCCTTTAGGTTCTCCATATTAAACCGGTTGTGAATAAATCAATTAGAACAATTCTAATCTTATTTAAATAAATAAATTAAACAATTAATTTATTTAAATAAATAATATTTATTCTACAATAGGGATAAGCCTCCCTAGCGATCAACGACTTTTCAGATAATATAGATTTCAACATTAATCATTAAAGAACCTTTGAGTAAATAGTTACTGCATACAATTCAATCCTTCCACCATGCAATGTCCCAATTAAATATAAGACATGGAATTCTTTGTCAAGTCTTATTTTATTTAATTATATGTATTTCGATCCTTAAATGCACAACTCAAATAATGCAAATTAGAAACTCCTTTCTAATTTCATTACTCGCTTAAACCAAGGACTACTGGGTTTGTCATTTATCGAATCACATAGGACATTTCTCTTCTTTTATTAGAAGTGGTAGATTCTTTATTGATCATACATTATCTCCATGTACAACTTATTATACCCAAGCATACCCTTTGATATACCCTAAGGGTCTTAAGGAATAAATCAAAGTATAACTCATCATACACAAGATACTATGATGATCTCAAGTCCAAGGATCACTTGTCTTTACTATCACTACAGAATTCCTATTGACAGCAAATAAAACTCCATTAGGTATTCCTTAGCGAGCCACGTTCGATTGTACTTATTCTCTAATAAGCACCTACATACTTGCTTTAGTGTCTCCACACAAATGATCATGAGATCAATCATCCTCATCCAATGAACAAGCAACGTATGTACCAATCTATCCGGATTCACTAATCCCCAATTTAGTAATCCAACGATTGGGAACTATTTTAGTTTTAAGCTTTCTAAGAATTTAGATCTCATTAGAATGATCATCATCATTATTCTAAAAGCATTGCTTAAAACTATGGGTTTATCACATATTATAAAACAACATCATGTAGATAATTAAAAGCCTTTAATAAATTAATACTTTTTATTAATAAATGAATAAGATTGTTACAAAGTATATGCTTTATCATCAAGCATGATTGGCTTGTGTGCATACTACTTTCACTTACAGTATGCGTTTACGAGTGCAACGTTGTTAACACAAAGACCCATTTCATACGACTTACAAAAGATGGAGATAGAGTAAAAGACTCCAAGAACCTATGTGAAGATAGCGAATATACAAGTAGAATCAACTTTAATCGATATAGTTAAAACCACTTAAGCTACAGACCCAGAGCTAATGAATATGAAGAAGAAAATACAAGAAGTCGTTATTCTAAAAGAGAGAATCGACGAAGAGAGAAAATCTAAACCCTTGATTTTATTGGTCTATTTGAAATCCTCGATCGAGTAGGAACTGTGGCCTATAGACTCGCTTTACCGCCAAGTATGTTGCGTGTTCATAAAGTTTTTCACGTATCGAGGTTACGTAAATATGTGGACGACCCAAACCACATTATTGAATTAGAACTAGACGAGATAGTAGAAGATTTAACGTATGAGGTGATACCTGTTAAAATCTTAGATAAGAAGGATCATATTTTACGCTCAAAGGTTATACCTCAAGAGTTAAAATCTAAAATGAAAATGAGGTATCCTCACCTCTTCGACATACCAGGTATGTACGTCAATTTCGAGAATGAAATTTCATAAGAAGGGCAGGTTGTACGACCCCAAATTTTATAAATAAAGATTAATTTTCTCAAAATAATTTTTTTTGACTATTAAGGTATGGATTTGATATAATGTTATAGTTGTGGATAGTATTTACAAATTTTGCAAAGTATGCAAGTTGTTATAAAATATTAGATTGGTCGGGGAATATTCATTTTATCAGGGAATATTCGTACAACAGCGCAATCATTGGTGGACCCCATAATGAAATTACTGTCGAAATGAGAAAACGACAGAAATATCTTTTTATGAAAATAACGGCGAAAATTTTACCGTTAACTGTTGAAATACCTGGTGGTAAAAGTACAGTAATACACGTGGTTGCATAGTAGCACATGATATTAATTATTGATACTTACGTGAGAAGTCACTCAATTTTATTCAATTATTGCTACAGTAATTGCTGCATAGTATCTCACGTTATTGATTCAATTATTGTCACAATATTTTATATTATTAAATCAATAATTGAGATGACAAAGTTATTTATATTATTGACGATGTCTAGAAATTTCTGTCGAGAAAATGAGTTTGGTCACCTAGTTGCGCGCCAATAGGAAGAAATCCTTATCGGAAAGCCCCTCTTTTCTGGGAATGATCTGGTTGTTAAATATTGTGAGTTATAATATTAATGATGAATAAATGTTGTCAAAAATATTAAGGGGATTTTTATGAAGTATTTGTTTGTAAATTTTACTTATTATATGGACCCTCATTTATTCATTTTTCAAAATAATCAAGTGAAAGTTATTCATATATATATATATATATATATATATATATATATATATATATATATATATATATATATATATATATAAAATAAGTGATAGGGGCCAACGAGTGGTAGGAATAGTCGAGGTGGGGAGGAAAATGTTGGTTCACGAGTGGGAGTAAGGAAAATTATTATTATATATATATGTATTATAGTAAGTTGTTTTTTATGAAAAATAGAATATATTATATTTTATTATGCGTAGTATTTGCATAGTAAAATCAAAAAAATTCAGAATTTCGTCCGTGAAGCGCTGGTCACCCGTGATTGTTACTGTGCGTCGAAATAGTAACCTTCCATTCTCCTATAAATAGGATGCTCAGTTTAGAAAATAAAATCACACCAGAATAAGAGAATTCTTCTTCTACAAAATTGAGCGTATTTTTTTAGAGTTTAAGGAAGCTTTGAGTGTAGAAAATAGTAAAAATTTTCTTCGAGAATATATCCGCTATACCAGTCAGAATTGCTCTCTTTTAAGGTTAGGGGTATTATTTATTTCATATTCACTTACGATATTATTTTTCGTATTCGTAAAGAATTTTATTTTCATTCAATATTCGTAAGGAATATTATTCAATATTCATATGTACAATACTATTTATACATATGGGTACTATTCACGAAGTACTATTCACGGGGTAATATTTACTCGGGTACTATTCACCCGGGGTACTATTCATGATAAAAATTAATTTTTTTTTTGTCCAAATTATTTTTGATACAATATTATTCTTGAATTTTACTCCACAAAGCAGTATCATGTTGACAATTTGGACATTTTTAAACTCTTGATAACTTTAAAGTCTTTAATATTTATCCTTGATTCCATTTGAATAATGCTTATATCATTGTCATCATCCTCATGTTTATATTGTTATAAAAGTTATCTTTGGCCCGTAGTGCACAGATAGACTGTTGATTGATATGATTATAACCATGAATTACTCGGTGTAATCATGACATGTAATGTTACAAATGATGTGGTAAAAGTCCTCATTGGTCCGTAGTGCATTGGTGGACAGTTGTTGGTATGATTATGATTAGGGTTGTTCATTTCAATCAGTTTTTTTAGTTTTTCGGTTTTGCGAACTAGACCAAACCGGTCGGTTCGGTATAAAAAAGAACCAGATCAGATTAATAAAAAAAAAAAGATATATCTGGGTTTTTTGGTACCCCTTTATTTAGCATTTTTATGGTTCGTAAAAATCAACCTAATTCCAAGATATATCTGGGTTTCTAATTTTTATTATTATTAATAATTTATTAATATTAATAATAATAAAATAATGATTATAATAATAATAATAATAATAAAATAATAATTATAATAATTAAAATAATAATAAAAATAATAATTATATTAATTTTTGGTAAAAAGCTGATATCAAACCTAATGCATCATTGGTTCGATATACTTCATTCAACCTAAGTATCAAGATATCGGTATTAAGATTTGGGCGGTTTCGATTTCGGTTTGGTTCGGTACCGGTCCGGTAAAAACCGGTTGAACACCCCTAATTATGACCATACGTTCTCTTCGGCCAATAGTGCAAAGATGAATTGTTCTTTGACATGTTCATGACCATTGGTGAAAACACGAATATCCTTAGCCCGTAGTGCATGGATAATTCGTGGTTGTGATACTGATGAATATCCTTGGCCCATAGTGCATGAATAATTCAGTGATGTGGAAGCGATAAAATTGATGATAAACTTTTTAAATCATAGAAGATAGTAGATATCATGCTCTACTTGACTCTTCTAATGGATTGCTTGTTCCACTGCAGTTGTTGATCTAAAACTTATTGTCTATTGTATTCTATCAGTTGTTATATTGTTGAAGGCTAACGATAATTTATTCTGCATTATCTTAGTCATAATATTTCTTACTGGGCTAGTTGAGCTCACCCTTTTCTTTCATTGTTCTCTTCAGGAAATAAGAATATAGTTGAGACTAGTCGGGGAATGGAGTGATGGTTCAGATGGTTACTTTAGTAGTCCTTACTATTCTGTGAAATAGTGTGATAATAAATGTAAGGAGTATTGAATTTGAGTTTGGTTATTGTCTAGAAGACAATATTCGTGTTAAAACTCAGCTATTGTGTTGTCGTATTTTGCACGACAGTTGTATTAATTAAATTTGTATTTAAGTTATGTACCATGTATTTGGCGACTCAGAATGGGTGATGTATACGTATTTTGGGGGCGTCAAAATAATTCTTGTGTTATCTAAATTCATGAAGATTATTATTATACTTGGAAGCTAGATTTAAGCCATAATTATATTCTTGAATGATCCTTTGAATCTTGTTGCGAATGTTGAACATATTAATTGTTCCTAAGCGTGTTGAGAAGAGTGTCTATGCCATTTGATTCGGCTAGAACAATATCTATGAGTTATAAAGCTATCCAAACCAATTGTTTTGGTGCGAACTCTTATAATTGCTGAGCTGAATAACTCTCATTGAAGGGAAAACTATATAACGTCGGGAGACCGACACACGTGCGAAAGCAATTATAAAAAAAACAATATATTTAAATGTTATGCATAACATAGGGTATTTTAGGCTGATCACCTATTGTATTCGTTTTATGGGTTATCAGGGAATTACTATTATTTCACACAGGATTCCACAGTCCTTAGCGACTACTCAGTGTTAAATATTCATTAACTTAAAATTGTTGAAATTTTGGAATTCTTCTAATAATTCTTAATCCATAGTGACTACTCAGTATTACTATTCATTGACTTAAAAATGTTGAAATCTTTGAATTTTTTATAACCTTTCGGTCCATAGTGACTCTTCATTAAATTCAAAGGACAGATTTAAAACTATTGATAATTACTTTGTTCATAACATTCCCATTTAAATTTCTGAGCTATCGTTTGTCGTTATACCCTTGAGATTATGATTTCTATGTACGTATGTTCACATATATTGTTATATTATTTGCTGGGCAAATTTTTTTTCTCATTGTTGCTTTCTTTAAACATTTGAGTTAAGGCAGATTAAGTTGGACCCTCAGGAAAGGACAAGGGCAAAGACAAGGCTACGGAGTAGCTTTCTCCTTCTATGCTAGGAATTTATTCTTATGGTATATTAAGACTTAATTAATGTTATGTATTAAGTTATGTTTTGGATTAAGTTATGAAGTGTATTAGTAATAGTTTTGAGACTTGGGGCAAGAATATTTATGTTATATCAATATAAATATTTCTATTATTTCGCTGTATGTGTTATTGGTGTATTGTATAAGTTAGATCGTGGAGCACCAGATTTGAGGTACAAGTATCTGAATTTGGGAGCGTCACAGGTTGGTACCAAAGAAGTAGGTTATAAACTTTAGGAAAGAGTGTCCTTAGGCTATAACCTTAGAAGAGATTTAGGGAATAGAAGAAGATATAACTCCTGTAAAATTTTCTTAGAGAGTTAATACTGTTATGAAATATATTTTTATTCCATACAATGAAATTATGTTTTATTTTAATATACTAATGGAGTTTGTTTATTTTGTGTTTATGGTTGTAGGATGATTGAGTTAAGTGAACCTAGTAGGATGATGGAGGAGGAACCACATGACATACATGTGGTGTCTGAAACACCCCTTCTAGTTGAGCTTATTACGTCAGTAGCCTTAACCTAAGAGGAGATGGAGTCAGAGGTGGAGTCTAAGTCTGACAGGAATCCGCGGTGGAAGAATTTGTCAGGAATCTAATAATAGATTAGAAGATTTCTTAATTAATGGGAGATTAATTAGACCCCTAATTAGATTCCAAATATATATGGGAAATGATCCAGAACATGTATTTGATATGGATGAAAAATGGGCAAATAGCATCTCCACCATACATTACATAAATTAAGGGCTCAGATTCAAAATGAAATTACACCATCCGATAGTTCAACTAGCATACACAGAAAAAGAAATTTTCGGACAGAATTTCCCCCAAGTCCCATTAACGCCTTGGATTTCACTCCATCCGCTAGTTGAACTAGCGGAACTATTATTGTGACGCCCCCAAAATAGGTATACATCACCCATCTTGAGTCGCCAAATACATGGTACAGAATATAAATACAAACTTAATTATACAACCGTCGTGTAATATACGACAAAACATAATCTAAGAGTTTTAATAAGAATATTGCCTTCTAGACAATATCCACTCTCAAATAGAGTCCTCATTACATTTATTGTCACACTATTTTATAGAATAATGAGGACTACTAATACACCATCTCTCGGACCATCACTCCGCTTCCCGACTAGTCCCGACTACGTTCTCATTTCTGAAGAGAACAATAAAAGCAAAAGGGTGAGCTCAACTAGCCCGATGAAATATTATGACTAAGATAATGCAGAATAAATTATCATTAGTCTTCAAAATGTTAAACTATAAAATACAATAGACATCAAGTTTAAGCTGCAATGTGAATAAGCAATCCATTAGAAGAGTCAAGTAGAGCGTGATATCTACTATCTTCTATGATTTAAAATGTTTTCATCAATTTTTATCATTGAGACTCGAACTTAATAAATAAACAACATCATCGAATCATCCACGCATTACAGGGCGAGGATATTCATTAAATCATCAATGGTCATGACTATACCAAATAATCCACGGTCATAATCATACCAAAAGCGTCCATCAATGCAATACAGAATACCGAGGACTTTTACCACATCATTTATAACATTACGGATCATGATTATCTTAAATGATCCTTGGTCATAATCATACCAAGTCCATCTATGCACGTAAGCCAAAGATGACTTTCATCACAATATAAGCATGAGGATGATGACAATGACATAATAATTCAATAAAACAAGTTCAAGAATAAATTTTAAAGATTTATAAGTTAATTTATCTTGAAATCAATAACGTCAAATTGTCGACATGATCTTTGCTTTGTGGAGTAAAATTCAAGAATGCTCGGAAGAATATTTCCATGAAAAGATCTTTGGATGAAGCGCAAATATCCGAGGATATTCTACTAATTTCATGGAGTATAGAAGCGAAACTTTAACCAACCGAGTATAATAGAATATATGAAACTTAAATGGATTTTTACACGCCGCCGTGCGGTAATCCACGTAGATAGATCATTTCCACAATTTAATAAGGGACGAATACGAAGGATCATTCACCATGCATGTGGTAATCCACATAGACAGCTTATTCCAATAGAATAATAAAGAATGAAATAACAGAAGAATTCACCAAGCATGCGATAGACCGCACAGACAGGTTATTCCCAACCGAATATTAAGAATGAAACCAGGTCATGCGTAATCCGCACAGACAAAATATTCCAACAGAATAATAAAGAATGGAACCAACTCATGCGTAATTCGCATAGATAGGATATTCCAACAGAATAATAAAGAATAGAATAACAACAGAATTCACCGTGCATGCATGCGATAGATCGCATAATAAAGAATGGAACGGTTATTCCAATGAGAATAATAAAGAATGGAATAACAACAAAATTCACGAGGCATGCGATAGCCCCATGCAGACGAGTTATTCAACGAATAATAAAGAATGGAATAACAGAAGAATTTCACCATGTATGCGGTACTTCGCATAGACAGGTTATTCCAACATAATAATAAAGAATGGAATAACAACCCTTACGAGTATTGAAAGAAAATAACTCTCTTCATGAATACGAAAGAATAATTCCTCTTACCTTAGAAGAAACTGGATATTGGAATAGTGAGGCAGCAGACTTCTCTTCTTCTTTATCTCTATAATTTCTCTCTATAATAATTGCTCTAAAGCTTTAGTGAATTGGTGAGAAATGAAGGAAGAATGAGCTTCTATTTATAAGAAAATATAGTTTCGATAATTGCACATTTTGGGGCTCAAAATATTACAGTATAATACCTTCCTCTTTTTCTTCATTTTTAATTTAGTCCTGCAAGTATTATCAAACTTGCACCACCTCCCCTAATAGTAAATAATGTGAATCAATAGTTCAATCATGTGAATCAATAGTTATAATCATGTGAAAATAAATTACGATATAGTACCTTCATTATACCTCCATTTTTAACTTAGTCATCCAAGTATTATCAATCTTGCACCACTCCCCCTATAGTACAAGAATGTGAATCAATAGTACACACATGTGAACAAATAGTTATAATCATGTGAATTAATAGCAATTAATTGCTCATTTATCCGATTAATTACTAGATTGGTCGAATATAACCTCTAGAGATCAATTATTATCGAAATAAATGTCGATTTTCACTAACACTAATAATTCCAACACATGGAACTATCAATTTCATCTTTAATCAACACGAACTTATTCATCATTAATATTATAATTCACAATATTTAACAACGAGTCGTTCCCAGGAAAGAGGGGCTTTCGATAAGGATTTCTCCTTATTGGCGCGCGATTAGGTGACCAAACCTCTCCTTGTGAACTTCTAGACATTGTCAATATTGCAAATAATAATATGAATAACTTTGTCGTCTCAATTATTGATTTAATAATATATCATATTATGTAGATGATCTTTGTGACAATAATTGAATCAATAATATGAGAGATATGATCGACAATTCTTGTAGCAATAATTGAGTATAAGCGGTGACTTCTCACGTAAGCATCAATAATCAATACTGGTGTGCTACTATGCAACCACGCGTATTCTTTGTACTTTTTACTAGGGTAGTTCAGCGGTTTAACGGTAAAACTTTACCGCCATTATTTTTATAAAAGATAATTATGTCGTTTTCTAACTACTGACAATACTTTCGTTGTGGGGTCCACCATGATTGTTGTGTCTTGGTCGTCTGAAATATTCCTGTTAAAATGAATATTCCCAGACCCAATCGAATATTATATAACCACTTGCTTACTTTGCAAAATTTATAAATATTACCCACAACTATAACATTATATTATATCCACACCATAATATTCAAAATATATTTTGAGAAAATTAATCTTTATTCATAAAAGTTGGGGTCTTCTGACCTCCCTTCTTATGAAATTTCATCCTCGAAATTAGGGTGCGTACACAGGTATGTCGAAGAGGTGAGGATACCTTGATTTCATTTCGATTCTAACTCCCGGGTCATTTCCTCCACATCGTGGTTTCTCCACAAAACTTTGACTTGAGGTATAACTTTAGGCGTAGAATATGATCCTTCTTATCCAAGATTTTAACAGGTACCTCTTCATACGTTAAATCTTCCTCTATCTCGTCCGTTCTAATTCAATAATGTGGTTGGGTCTTTCACATATTTACGTAACATAGATATGTGAAAAATGTTATGAACACGAGAGACATACTTAGCGGTAAAGCGAGTCTATAGGCCCACGATTCCTACTCGATCGAGGATTAAAAATGGGCGATGAATCGAGGATTGAGCTTTCCTCTCTTTCCAAATCTTGTAACTCCTTTCCATGGAGCAACACGTAACAACACATGATCTCGATATTGAATTCCGTCTTTTCGATGAAGATCGGCATAACTCTTTTGTCGATCTTGTGAGGTTTTATACGTTGTCGGATCGTTTGAATCTTTTAGTAGTCATACGTACCAACTCGGTCCCAACAACGTTGCTTCACCCACCTCATCCCGGCATCTTGGAGAACGACACTTTCTTCCATACTGACGCCTCAAATGGAGCCATGCGATACTTGCTTGATAACTATTGTTGTAGGAAAACTCCATCGATGGTAAGAACTTGTCCCAACTTCCTTTGAAGTCAAGGACACAGAGTCTTAATAAATCTTCAAGAGTTTGAATAGTCCTTTCATTTGCCCATCCGTTTTGAGGATGATATGCCGAACTAAATCGTAAATCCGTGCCCATAGCTTTTTGCAAACTAACCCAAAATCTTGAAGTGAATCTTGGGTCTCGATCGAAAACTATGGATCTTGGCATACCATGCAATCTTACAATCTTGTTTATATACATACTAGCAAGGCGTTCAAGTGTATAAGTTTCTCGTGTATCGGTAAGAAATGAAGCGACTTGGTCGATCTATCAACAATGACCCAAATCGCATCTATGCCTTGAGAAACCTTGGGAAGACCGATAACGAAATCCATGGTAATGTGCTCCCACTTCCATTACGGAATTTCAAGTGGTTGCTGATGGACCTTTTGGCACTTGATGCTCGCACTTGACTCGTTGACAAGTTAGACACCTTGAGATAAACCCGTTATCTCTCTCTTCATATTCCTCCACCAAAATGTATGTAGAAGATCACGATACATTTTGGTACTCCCGAGATGGATTACAAAGCGGTGTGTTGTGCGCCTCCATCATGATTTTATACTTCAAGTCGAATCGTTAGGAACACAAAGTGCAGAGTTGACTCAAAGTATTCCTTCTTCATCGATTCTTGCTTCTAGAATAGCACCTTCTTGCACTTTCTTCTTCATACGCATCGGCTCCAGTGCATAGTTTGAAGCGACTTTAACTTTATCGATTAAAGTCGGTTCCACTCGTATATTCGCCATCATCACATGGGTCCTGGAGTCTTTAACTCTATCTCCATCCTTTGTAAGTCATACAAAATGGGTCTTTGCGTTGACAATATTGCACTCGTGCCCGCATATGATCTTACTACTCGATCGTCGACTACTACGTTCGCTTTTCGAGGATGGTATTGGATGGTATGATCATAATCTTTCAACAACTCAAGCCATCGTCGTTCTTGCATGTTGAGTTCCTTTTGAGTGAAGAAATATTTGAGGCTTTTATGATCCGTATAGATCTCCACCTTCTCTCCATACGGTAATGCCTCCAAATCTTAAGCGCTTAAAAGCAATGGCTTTGCCTGAACTCTAGATCATGAGTAGGATAATTCCTCTCATATTCTTTGAGTTGTCGTGAGGCATAGGCTATGACTTTCCCATGTTGCATGAGAACACATCCTAACCCTTTTCACGAAGCATCACTTTGTAGATGACAAATCCCTCAAGGCGGATGGTATTGTCGAGCAGCAGTCTTTGAAATGAGTCTTCTCTTGAGTTCTTGAAAACTCTTCTCACATTCCTCGCTCAACCAAACTTTGTATCTTTTTGAGTCAATTTGAGTTAATGGAGTAGCGATTCGAAAAATCCTTCTCTGAATCTCAGATAATAACCAATTAAGCGAAAAGCTACGTGCCGATCAACGACTTAGGTTGCTCCCGACTTTGAATTGCTTGATCTTTCTTAGGGTCAGCGGATATTCCATGATTTGATATCACGTGCCCAAGGAATGCAACTTCCTCGAGCGAAACTCACATTTCTTCAACTTGGCATATAGCTTGTTTTCCACGAAGCTTTTGAAGTATCGACCTCAAGTGTTGCTCATGGTCTTCACGGGTTTTGGAGTATATGAGGATGTCATCAATAAAGACGACCACAAAGTGATCCAAATATTCCTTGAATACTCGGTTCATCATGTCCATGAAGGCGGCGGGAGCATTAGTCGATCAAAAGACATGACTAGGAATTCATAATGCCCGTCTTGAGGATTACGAAAGCGTCTTTGGAATGTCATCAATTTTAATCTTCAATGATGATATCCGGAGCGAATCGATCTTTGAAAAGAATTTGGCTCCTTGCAATTGGTCAAAACGGTCATCAATGCGAGGCAACGGTACTTATTTTTGATGGTGACATGATTCACTCCAGATAATCAATACAAAATCGCATACTTCCATCTTTCTTCTTCACGAATAGAACAGGAGCACCCCGAGGAGGCGTCTTAGGGCCAATGAAACCGATGTCTAACAATTCTTGTAGTTGGGTTTTAACTCACGAAGTTCAATAGGAGCCATTCGATATGGGGCTTTGGAAATGGGTTTTGTCTGGGGATTCAAGGTCGATACAAAATTCAATTTCACGCTCTGAGGGTAGGCGGGGAAGTTCTTGAGGGAATACGTCGGAAATTTATTAACAATAGAAATATCATTCAAATCGGCGTATTTTTATTTAAATCAAGTGACATGGGCTAAGAAAGCTTGACATCCATTTTTCAATAAACGAATAGCTTTATGGCTTGATATGACGATGATTGATTTTAGTGGTTTGGTTGCTTGAATTACATAATAGGTTGGTTAGGAATATGAAAGCTAACAACCTTACGAAAATAATCGATTTTAGCATGATGAGTAGTTAACCAATCAATCCTAAAATCACATCAAATGCAAGTATTTTCAAAGAAATAAGATCGACGGTAGCGTGCGATTCTGGATTTGAATCAAACAAGACTTATAAACCGTGGATGTAATGAAGGTTTCTCCCAATGGAGTTTCAACGAGATAAATCAAAGTCTAATTTCTCGGTCAAATTTAAGCGTTGGCGCAAGTAGTAGAGAAAAAAAGAATGGGTAGAACCGGTATCAAATAAAGTATAAACTTCATTAGAGTTTATGATTAGCTTACCGTGATCACCTCGTTCAAATTCCTCACTTTTTTTGGAGGTTCGACAAACGCTCTCCCCTTGAACTACTGGGTTTTGTCTTATGCAGGACACCCTTTGATGCCTCCATCCCAGCTGGACTTGACTTTGGTGCACGACAAAATCGGGTTAGGTGACCTTCTTTTCCACAATTATAACATGCTTTGGACTACATCGTGCAGTTTGGACTTATGTGTCCTTCCCCTCCACATTTGTAACATCTCGATGGTGGTCGTTCTCCTTCCTTAACAATAGGTGCTGGTGCTGACGTCTTTCCATCATTATTGAATCTCCTCTTCTTGAAATGTCCACTCTTATTATCATGGCCATGATTACCATTGAAGTGATTACCATTTCTGGCATGTTGATTCCCTCCATGTTTGTTGTCACCGCCCGATGATGTACTACCACTTTGGTATTATCGACTTGTGGTTGCTCTCTCTTGGTTGGGTTGACTCGTTATCGCGCTCGATAAGCGAGCCCTATTCACAACATCTGAATACAAACACGGTTTATGAGAGATAAGGTATTGGCGTATCTCGGGTTTTAAACCTCTTAGAAACATCCGCGTCATTCTCTCCTCATTATCAACCAAGTGGGGCGCATGGCCAAGAGACAACTCGGAAAACTTAGCTTCGTCTTTGCGCCACGGTCGTATTGTTTTGCTCAAGCTTGATGAACTCTACCTCCTTCATGTGACGAATACTTTCGGAAAGTACTTGTCGTTGAGCGAGTTCTTGGAACTTCTCCCAAGACATCTTGAGTCTGGCGAGGTTGAGTCGCTTTCTGATTCCCACCGATGTCTGCCTCTGCTCTTGCAACATGAAGGTGGCAAAGGGAACCTTTTTCTCCTCGGAGCATCCCAAGACATCAAATATCTTGTTGATCTTCTTTATCCACGTTTTGCCTTAAGTGGTTTTGGCTCTCCAAAAAACTCCGGTGGTCCTAGCTCCTTGAAGCGCTTAGCGGTGACCGTCAGAGTTGTCGGTGTTTCCACCTACATTTTGAATGAGGAGCCTCTTGCTTTTTGATGTTGCATGAATTTCATAAAACCTCTGAACATCCCATCGTTCACCATTTCATCGGTGTTATTGTTTACATGAGGATTATTGTCTTCTGTTGCACATTATCACAGGTATTGATCATTGGTGACTCAGCGGTCTCATGTGCTTCATTGCTTATCTCAACATTTTTGGATGCCATTTTCAAATCTTGCCACAAAAACAAGGGTTAATTAACATATCACATATTATCCCTATACTCTACGTGAGACCAATTAAATACCAAATAAACTTAGGTAGGTCATACTAGTAAAGGAATTCCGTCTCTCCCCTCCTAGTTCTTGTCTCACATCTCGATGGGGATCATATCCTAAGCTTTGATACCAAATGTGGCGCCCCCAAAATAAGTATACATCACCCATCTTGAGTCACCAAATATACATGGTACAAAATACAAATACAAACTTAATTATACAACGATGTAATGTAATATCGACAAAACATAATCTAGAGTTTAAATAAGAATATTGCCTTCTAGACAATATCCACTCTCAAATAGAGTCCTCATTACATTTATTGTCACACTATTTTATAGAATAGTGAGGACTACTATAACACCTTCTCGGACCATCACTCCGTTTCCCAGACTAGTCCATTTACGTTCTCATTTCTGAAAGAGAACAATGAAAGCAAAAGGGTGAGCTCAACTAGCCCGATAAAAAATATTATGACTAAGATAATGCGAGAATAAATTATCATTAGTCTTCAACAATGTTAAAGCGATAAATATAAATAGACATCAAGTTTAAGCTGCGGTGAGAATAAGCAATCCATTAGAAGAGTTAAGTAGAGCATGATATCTACTATCTTACATGATTTAAAATGTTTTCATCAATTTTTATCGTTGAGACTCGACAATAAATAAACCACATCATCGAATCATCCCTACACTACGGGCGAGGATATTCATTAAATCATCGATGGTCATGAATATATAGAATAATCCTGTCATAATCATACCAAAAACTATCCATCAATAACTTTACGAATATGACTGAGGACTTTTACCACATCATTTATAACATTACATGTCATGATTATATCGAATGATCCCTGGTCATAATCATACCGAGTCCATCTATGCATGTAAGCCAAAGATGACTTTCATCACAATATAAGCATGAGGATGATGACAATGACATAATAATTCAATAAAACAAGTTCAAGAATAAATTTTAAAGATTTATAAGTTAATTTATCTTGAAATCAATAACGTCAAATTATCGACATGATCTTTGCTTTGTGGAGTAAAATTCAAGAATGCTCGAAGAATATTTCCATGAAAAGATCTTTGGATGAAGCGCAAATATCGAGGATATTCTACTAATTTCATGGAGTATAGAAGTCAAAACTTTAACCAACCGAGTATAATAGAATATATGAAACTACAAATGGATTTTTACTTGCCCGTATGCGGTAATCCACGTAGACGAGATCATTTCCACAATTTAATAAGGAATGAATACGAAGGATCATTCACCATGCATGTGGTAATCCACATAGGCGAGTTATTCAACGAGAATAATAAAGAATGGAATAACGAAGAATTCACCGAGCATGCGATAATCCATTACAGACATGTTATTCCCAACCTAATAATAAAGAATGGAACCGGTAAATACGTAATTACATACAGACGGGATATTCAACGAATAATAAAGAATGGAACCAAGTCAAATGCGTAATTAAATGCAGAGAGGATATTCAACGAATAATAAAGAATGGAATAACAATGCGAATTCACCAGGCATAATAAAGATGGAATAACCCGTAATGACGATAATGAGTTATTCCAGCGAATAATAAAGAATAAAATAACGAAGAATTTCACCGTGTATGTGGTACTTGGCATAGATTCAAGTTATTCCAACATAATAATAAAGAATGGATTAACAACCTTCACAGTATTGAAAATAAAAATAACTCTCTTCATGAATACGAAAAGAATAATACCCTTACCTTAGAAGAATTTGGATATTGGAATAGTGAGTAGCGACTTCTCTTCTTCTTCTCTCTATATAATTTCCCTCTATAATAATTGCTCTAAAGCTTTAGTGAATTGGTGAGAAATGAAGGAAGAATGAGCTTATTTATAGGAAAATATAGTTTCGATAATTGCACGTTTTGGGGCTCAAAATATTACAATATAATACTGTCCTCTTTTTTCTTCTTTTTTAATTTAGTCCTGCAAGTATTATCAAACTTGCACCACCTCCCCTAATAGTAAATAATGTGAATCAATAGTTCAATCATGTGAATCAATAGTTATAATCATGTGAAAATACGAATTACAGTATAGTACCTTCAACTATACCTCCATTTTAACTTAGTCATGCACGTATTATCAATCTTGCACCACCTCCCCTAATAGTACATGAATATGAATCAATAGTACACACATGTGAATAAATAGTTATAATCATGTGAATTAATAGCAATTAATTGCTCATTTATTCGGTTAAAGACCCGATTGGTCAATATAACCTCTAGACATCAATTATTATCGAAATAAATGTCGATTTTCACTAACACTAATAATTCCAACACAATAGAACTATCAATTTCATCTTTAATCAATACGAACTTATTCATCATTAATATTATAATTCACAATATTAAACAACCAGGTCGTTCCCGGAAGAGGGGGGCTTTTCAGATAAGGATTTCTCCTTATTGGCGCAATGATTAGGTGACCAAACCTCTCATTGTGAACTTACAGACATTGTCGATATTGCGAATAATAATATGAATAACTTTGTCGTCTCAATTATTGATTTAATAATATATCATATTATGTAGATGATCTTTGTGATAATAATTGAATCAATAATATGAGAGATATGATCTGCAATTTCTTATATCAATAATTGAGTATAAGCGGTGACTTCTCACGTAAGCATCGATAATCAATACCATGTGTTACTATGTCAACCATGTGTATTCTTGTACTTTTACTATCGGGTAGTTCAACGGTTTAACGGTAAAACTTAGTAGTTATTTTTATAAAAGATAATTATGTCATTTTCTAACTACGACAATACTTTTCGTTGGGGGTCCACCAATGATTGTCTTGAATCATACTGATGATTCCTGTTAAAAGCGAATATTTCTAATTAAATCGAATATTATATTCCTTTGCAAAATTAAATATTACCCACAAATATTATATTATATCCACACCATAATATTCAATATTATATTTAACCAAATTAATCTTTATTTGCAAAATTTGTAAATATTACCGGATCTATTAATAACATTATATTACACTAGTTCACAATCATAATATTAAGCCCAAAATATATTAAGCCCAGAGAAATTAATATTTATAATCCCAAATAAAAGTTGGGGAATCTTAACATGGATAATATTGGTGTTCATAACATGAACCAATCGCATATTAACGTTTCAAAAAGTCCATATGAGGGTCAAATTTTTTCTACTATACAAGAGGCGGAAGAATTTTATAGAACATATGCACGTAGTAGTGGATTTGAAATAAAAATTGGGGCAACTCATAAATATGCTCACTCCAACAATTTGTCCAACCGACTTTTTACATGTAAGAAAGCTAGAAAACCAATTGAAAGAAAGAAACAAGACGTTGATGAAGTTGATGGTAGTAAGGTCTAAAGAAAAAGGGATTTTATAGGTTGGACGATGTGCAAACCTAGAATGTTTGTTGTTCATCTAAAGAAAGAAGATACCTGAAAAGTTTCAAAAATTGAGCTGACTCACAATCATGATTTGGTGACTCCAAGCAAGAAAAATTTCATTCAAACACAAAAAAATATAACTCCTGTTGCTCGAAGTTTAATCGGAACTTTCAAAAGTGTTGGAGTTGGGCCAAGTAAAATGATGAATGTATTTAGTGAAATAGGAGGAGGGGTGGAAAATGTTGGTTGTAGTGATAAGGATATTCAGAATGTTGTACGAGATATAAGACGTGACACAATAGATTCAAACGATGCCCAAGTAGCATTACAGTACCTAAAAAAACTCTCGTCGGAAAATCCTCTATTTTTTTCGATATCAAACGAGATGAAGATAATCGCATCGAATGCATCTAGTGGATAGATTATCAATCAATGATAGCTTACAAAAAATTTAGGGATGTAGTGACATTTGATACAACTTATCGAACAAACAAGTATTCTATGCCGTTTGTTCCATTCCATCTTGTTTGGTTTTGCACTGATTCAGGACGAAACAGAGGATACTTTTGTATGGATATTTGAAACTTGGCTTCAAGCGATGAACAACAAGGCATTGGTTACCATTATCACTGATTAGGACAAAGTTATGAGCAATACGATTGCTCAGGTTCTTCCAGAAACACACCATGCACTTTGCACATGGCATATTAGCAAAAAATTTCCAGAGAAATTACATACATTGTATGAACAGTACCCAACATTTGAACATGATTTTAACTGTTGTGTGTATAAATCTTTGACTGTTGCAAATTTTGAGGAGCGATGGAAAAGTTGATGATAGATTACGAACTGTATGACCATGATTGGCTCCAATCACTTGATGAGGTTAAGCACAAATAGATCAAGGCGTATACAAAGAATTTTTTTTGCAATAGGAATGAAGACTACATCCGGGAGTGAGGGAATGAACAGTTTATTCGATGACTATGTGAATCCAACAATGAGTATCAAGGAATTTATTGTAAATACACAAAAAACACTTGAGAAGCAAGTTATGAGAGTGAGAAAAGCTGACTACATAACTTGTCATCGGACCCAAAATATGACTCTTGAATCACCATTGGAAACACGTGGAGAAAATGTTTATACAAAGGAGATGTTTAGATGCTTTCAGGTTGAGATTATAAAATCTCATAAGTATGTAATGCAGAAGCTTCAACATCTAACAACATCGGATACGAATTCGTATGCATTGTAAAAGGCAAGCGACAACGAAGAATCAAATAGGTACTTTACTGTTGTCAGTAATTGATAAGTGTATTTTATATACATGATTTAATATCCAATTCATGTTTATTTGTTGCTAATTTCTTGTGATCATGTTCAATTTCACTTGTTTTATGTCATTTCATGTGTAGATTGATGGTTGTGGCATTCAACGTACAATTGGTGATATTCAGTGCGATTGGAATCAAATGGAGCATATTGGGAAGCAATTCAGCATAACAACATAGTAAGTTAATAGAACACACCCCGTTGTAAGGCGGCGTATACACAACTTATAAACCCCGTACGAAAGTAGAGTCTTCTACAATCAAGTTAGCAAGAACATACATTGCTAGAAGGTAGCATTATATAGTTATACACCCCTTGAGCGGGGGTCCTCATCTGACAAGAAGACGGAAGGCAAGCACGGCCAAATGGCATCCATAGATATATAAACCCCACGTAGGAAATGGGGTGGAAAAAATATGAGTGTCCTATTTCGGTTATAATTCCTCTTGGGTACGAATTTTAGCTATTTGCATGGCAATATAATTCTATTAGATAGGAAATTTGGCTAGAGTTTTATCCTAGATATCTGTTACTCTATCAAAGACAACAAGGAGTGATGAAAGAGGAATTACGAAGATCAAAGCTGAGTTTTTGATAGCAAGTGTGGAGGAGTATTTCAAGGAGTTTTTTCAAGACAATTGCGATTTTAATCTACGTGAAGAGTGTTTTCCAATATTTTTTGTGTTAGATTATTATTTGTAATTGGAAGAATGATTTCTATAATATATTCAGTGTTTATTTCGTTTATTATGAACTAATTCATTTTTCAGACTTGTGATGGATCCTTAAGTGAATAGATGGTTTTGTAAACTTTGATTTCCAATTTAGTAAGCTATCTCCAGTTTATCTATATTAATTTGTGCTTGAATCTATGAATTGCCTGATCAACAATTCTTTGTGGAGTTGGATGGAATCGAGAGAGGATATTCAAATCTAGACCTAGTTGATATAGCATGTGTTCAGGATTTTGTTAGTAGCTTAAACTTGATGAGTGTTAAGGTAGAGATATGCTTGACACCGCATGTAATCGGATAGAGAACTTATTATTCAACCTTCTTTAATTGTAATTCACATAGAGATATAGTGGGTTAGTTGATTAAGGTGTTTAACGGATTTCTATCTTAATTATGGATTGAAGTTAATAGGGTATTAGTGCATCGAGAGGTGGTTAATACTACGTTCATGTTCTTGATTAATAAACTGGGATATTACATTAAATTGGGATAAAGGTGTTAAAATCAAAGTGAAGCTTAGGGTGAAATCATAAGTCTAATTCTCCATTAATTGTTTAAAAATTTAGATTTTGATATTCGTGGTTATGTTGTGTTAATTTAATTATATTTAAATTTTAGTTTCGTTAATTAGAATTATTGAGTTTGATTTGTTTAATAAAATTAGGGTTAATATAAGATTGGTAATTGTAAGTTAAGGTTATTGCTAATTAATCTCTGTGGGAACGATACTCTACTTATCACTTTATTACTTGTTGACCACGTATACTTGCGTGTTATGCGTATTTAGATTATACCCAATAAGTTTTTGGCGCCGTTGTCGGGGATATTTTTAGCATAAATCTTAAGTGTTTTACAATATCAGTTTAATTAATCCAGTTTTACTTAGACATTTTTAAATTTTTTTTTGTATTGTGCTTCTTATTTCAGGTGTTGGACGTAGTTTATGCGAACTCGGTCCCAAAATCCAGACTTGCTGCCTTTTGAGGATGACATTAAGAAAAGGTTTTAGAGGTTGAGTAAGTGGATCAAGGAAACGAGGCAAGAATTCGAAATACCTGAAAAGGAAGAGGGACTAGTAATGGCAGCTGAAGATCGGAAAGCGTTGAGGGACTTCGCAACACCCAAGGTGACTGAACTGTAGTCAAGGATCACCAGGCCAGCAATAGCAGCAAATACGTTCGAGATTAAGCCTGGGATGATACAAATGATTCAGAATTTAGTTCAGTTTGGGGGATTTGCAAACGACGATCCGAACGAGCATCTAGTCAGCTTTCTGGAAATGTGCGACACGTTTAGGTTTAATGGGGTTTCAGATGAGGCGGTGAGACTTCTATTTTTCCCATTCTCTTTATGGGACAAGACGAAGAGTTGGTTACATTCGTTACCGTCTGGTTCGATAACTACATGGGAGGATTTAGCTCAGAAATTCCTCGCAAAATTCTTCCCACCGGTGAAAACTGCGAAGATGAGGAATGAGATTACAATGTTTGAACAACAACATGGGGAGTCATTATATGAGGCCTGGGAAAGAGACAAATAATTGCTTTGAAAATTCCCACATCATGGATTGCCCCAGTGGCTACAAATGAACACCTTTTACAACGGACTATATGGGAATCTCAGGACAAGTATTGATGCAGCATCGGGCAGAGCGTTCATGGCTAAGAGTTATGAGGAAGCCTATGAGTTGATTGAAACCATGTCAGCTAATAACTACCAGTGGCCCAGAACAAGAATGACACAGGAGAAGGCAGCTGGGGTATTAGAAGTAGATAGTATGACAGCGATGCAGGCACATATATCTGCACTTTCAAAGAAGTTGGAGTCAATTTCAGCAGCATAAGCAGCACAAGCTCAACAAACACAACAAGTACAGCAAGTGGCAATAATATGCGAGTTGTGCGCAGGAGCCCAACGGAGCAATGTGCAATTAATCCAGCAGCTGTGCAGTTCATCGACAATTATAACAGAATTCCTCAAAACACATATCAGAACACATACAATCAAGGAAATAGGAATCATCAGAATTTTTCATGGAGCAACAACCAGTAAAATCAAGCTTCACGACAATCATACCCTCCAGGTTTCCAGAATCAGCATCAACCAGTTCAATATCAAGAAAGAAAACCCGATCTGGAGGAAGTGTTGGCAAAATTCATGACTACCACTGAGTTAGCTATAAAAGAGCATTCCATGGGTATGAAAGCAAAAGATAGGGCGTGTGAGACCCCCAAACCCAGGTACTTCATTCCCACAGGATTTGGTGTTCACTTAATCAAACATTCATATCTAACTACCCAATCATAATCAAATTGAATAATGAAAACCTTTCCCATTAAAGGGTTACATAATAAAAATCTCCCAGGTTATCTAATCTTTAAATACAATCGTTCAAATGAGGAATTAAAATTATTACATAACACCATTATTAAGAAGTCTAAGATCATCACAATAATAAAAGTACAAATCAGCATCACTTGTACAATTTTCCCTTTCCTTTGCTAGTTGAAGGTTCATCTACCTTCTCCACTTTAGCTGCAATGAGTTTATAAATATGCAAGAGTGAGCAAAACAATTTCTCCTTTGGATAAAATAATGAATCAACGGAAGAATATAACATTAATAACGCGATGAATAGGCTCATCAAAACTAGATAGTACTCTAACAATGATAATCGAATCTGAAATCCAAAGTATGGAATAAACATAATCGAGGGTCATAAGACCATGAACTATGTCCACAATTGCGAGTAATCTTTCAACTCCAACTTTAACGATCGTAAGAAGACTATAAGGACTCCTCGTACTTAGGGGATCGACCCTTCGTACCATGTATTGTGCACAAACATTTAACGTTACGCGTAAGTTATCCCCAATAATAATAGGGTTGTTCATCTCAGTATTTAGAGTACAAGTCCGCTCCAAAGAGAGTTTGGTTTGGATAAGCTTTCAAGGGTAATTTGAAGTTCAACGATCATCAACTAGAGGACTAGTTGAATTAATACTAATAACATCATACTATAGAATACTAAGTAATTGAATAAATCATGGTAAATTAAAATTATGCTTTAGGAATAATCTAATAGCACACACCTTGAATAACTATAACACACCTTGCTTGAACAATGTTAAGCCAAGGTTATTTAAAATCGAATACTAAGCATGCGTAGCAATTTGAACGATAAAACTGTTCAACATTAGTATGTATAATTGTGCATGCTAAACAACAAGTTAAATACAAGAATAACTTGCTCAATAAAAATAAAGTTCAGAAATCTTGCACCATTATATTGGAATCGAATTGGAAACAATAATTTCTTCAACAAGAAAAATAGATTAGAGAACTTTCCTTGCTCGTGAGCTAAACCGAACAATTCAAATCACAATATCCTATAAACATATGTCATCATGACATAATTAGTCACTACCACTTTACAAACTTAACTAACTACATTCATCATGTAGGTTTGATTATTTAATCACATAGTCAAGTTATAACACAAGTTAATCATTGATAACATGCTTATTCATAGTATAGAAATATTGAAATTAACATTTTACAGTCCTACTATTATCTCATAATAATTCCTTCAAATTTCGAGTACAAAAAAGTACCTTTATTAGACCATTACGCTAACTTTCGTTGCTATGGCTACGATTTATCTTGTGGTGCGGTGACTGTGATCTTGACAATAATACTACCGGTGTCGATCATTTGTGGCGTGGAGCCGGCGCTGCGGCGTGAGATTAATACTACCAAGTCATGTTTGCTTAAACTACGATCTTCATTGGCGACTTACGACAACAAGTATGAACAAAAGCGATTTTGGCCTCTGAAGCTCATTTCTAACGATCTAATTCACATGTAATTCATACAAAGACTTCATGTAAACATAATTCAAGAACTCCTAACATGTTTCTACCCATTCAACAACATAAACAACAAATTTAAAACATCCAATTTCATTATTTTTTTTATAAAAATTCACTTTTTGATGTTTTTAATGAAAATAAACACTGTGATTTTGTTTTCCAACCAAAATAATTAATTCAAAGCACTTTATCAATGTTTATACATACTCTACCACATTCAATAATCAATTTATCAACTAAAGAACTAATTAACCCTTAATTTCTACCTTAAACCAAATAATATATATTCATAAAAACTCTCTGTAAAAATATTTTTCTTCACAAATTACATACATATTATCAATTCATTGACTATAACTTATGAAAATATTTTTAACATCATTAGTATATCATATAAAGCCACATAACAACAACGATTTATCCTTACACAAGGATTCTGCAGAGAATTAGGGAAGAGAAAACTATACTTTTAAAAACTAAAATAAAATAGGATGATACCTTAAAGAAGATGATGATACTATCTCTTTGATTGTCAAGCTTTTCTCCTCTTCACTCCCAATTCTCTAGGATTATCTCACTTTTCTTCTTCTCTTCTTCTTCCTCCTCTGAGTTTTTCTTTTCTTCTCTCTTACCTCTCCCCTCTATTCTTACGTCTTTAGAATATAACGCATATAAGATATAATATATATTAATTATATAATATAATGCTAACTTAACTGACATCAGTTATTTTTATTTTAAAAACCAAAAGCCATAAGGCTTGTTTAGCTAACCACGAAAAAAATAATCAATTAATCCTTATGCCTTGTTTGGTAAAATACAATTAAATTAAAGACTTAATAGGTATTTGGCCTTATTTGGCAAAACTGAATTAAAACTCCTTTAAGTTATTTTAATAACTCCTTTATAAAAGGTTATTTGTTACACTTTTATTTAATTACTCTAACACATAAATCAATACCACAAAATTATAATTTTCTATATAATTATAACTTTATTTAATCAACTAACACATCCTTTTAATTACAAATTCAAATAAAAAGAATAACAATTCAATTAATCAAAACTCTCTAACTTAATAATTAAATTAAATTAGCATAAAATAATTAATTTCCTTAATTATTTATTTATAAAATAGTTAACCAAATTGAATCAAATTTGAACAATTATTTATTCAACAATAAACACATCCATTAAATACTTAAATAATTCAATAAATATTTAATATAACAATTAAAAAAATTCTGGAATGTTACATCATTCCCTCCTTACAAGGATTCTGTCCTTAGAATCACAATTCAAACAATTCATTCGTCACATTCTCCCCTACTTACAAAGATTCTGTCCCTAGAATTGAAGACATAGATTAAACAAATAACTCAGGGTAATTCTTCATCATTTCAGATTCGAGTTCCCACGTAGCCTCTTCGACATTTTGGTTCGTCCATATTACCTTCACAGTAGGTATCACTTTATTTTCGAGCACTTATTCTTTCCTGTCGACTATCTGGATAGGAACCTCTTCATAGGACAAGTCTTTCTCAAATTGCAATGGTTCGTACTCGATCACATGCTTGTTATCGGACTTATATGGTCGTAACACTAAAACGTGAAAAACATTATGAATGTTTTGCAATTCTGGAGGTAGAGCTACCTCGTATGCCACCTCTCCAACTTTTACGCGACACTTGAAGGTCCAATAAACCTCGGGCTTAATTTCCCTTCTTACCAAATCAATTTTTCCCTTCGAGGTGAAACTTTTATGAAAACGTAATTTCCTACGTCGAATGCGATCTTATGCGTGTTGATCAACATATTTCTTTTATGCATCTTGAGCGGTATCAATCTTATTACGATGAGTTTGACAACCTCGGCGAGTTTATTGTACCGATTCTGCTCCCTAACGATTGGCGTTCACCGACTTCATCCCGGCACGATGGAGTTACGCACTTTATGCCGTATAATGCTTCGTAAAGCGGCGTCTGGATGCGTGGTAATGCTTTATTATTGTAGGCAAATTCTACTAACGGTAATTGTTCATCCCAACTTCCTTTAAAATCCATGACGCATGCTCTCAGCATAACTTCTAATGTCTGAATCGTTCGTTCGTTTTGGCCATTTGTTTGTGGATGATATGTCGTACTCATTCGAAACTGTGTTCCCATACATTCTTGTAGTCTCTTCCAAAAGTTTGATGTGAACCTCAGATCTCTATCTGTAACAATTGACACTGGAACTCCATGTCTTGTCACAATCTCTTTAACATATAGTTTTGCCAGCTGATCAAGATTGAATCTAACCTTTATTGGCAAAAAGTGTGCATATTTTATCAATCTGTCCACTATCACCCAAATCGCATCGTATCCTTTCTGAGTCGGTGGGAGACCTACCACAAAATCTATTGTGATATGTTCACATTTCCATTTCGATATTTTTAATGGTTGAAGTAACCCGATTGGCCTTTAATGCTTGGCCTTGACTCTCTAACATGTTAAGCACTTTGCAACGCATTCTGCAATGTCTCTTTTCATATTTGGCCACCAAAAATGTTGTCGCAAATCTTGATACATCTTCATACTTCCTGGATGAATCGAATATCTCGAGCTATGAGCTTCTGGCAAGATGTCTTCTTTAATATCTGGTACTGCTGGAACCCAGATTCGTCCCTCGAATCTCAGCATTCCATCGGTATCAACCTTGTATTTCACTTCTTTTCCCTCGACCACTCTTTCTCTTATTTTTCTGCATTCCTCATCCTGCAGTTGAGCGTTCTTCACTTTGTCCACTAAAGTTGGACTAGCTTCCATCTGGAATAATTTCTCATCGGATTCTTTTGGAAATTTGATTTCCAACTCTAACCTTGACATTGCTGAAATAAGCTCCTCCTTATCAATTAACAACATCAATTTTTCCCTACCTTTCCTACTCAAGGCATCTACAACCACGTTTGCTTTGCCTGGATGATAAAAGATCTCACAATCATAATCCTTTATCAATTCTATCCATCTCCTTTGACGCATGTTCAGGTCTTTCTGAGTTAAAATGTACTTCAGACTCTTATGGTCTGTGTAAATCTCACATTTCTCTCCATAGAGATAGTGTCTCCATATTTTTAAATCAAACACAACCGCCTTGACTCTAAATCATGAGTCGGATACCCTTTTTTGTAGTCCTTCAATTTCCTTGATGCATCTGCGATGACTTTTTAGATTCTGCATAAGGACACATCCTAATCCTTTATGTGAAGCATCACTTTGTACACCACAAAATTTCTGTATTATCGCAGTAATGACAACCACGGTGCCATACTTAGCTTCTTTTTCAATTCTAAAAACTTCCTTCACATTTCTCCGTCGAAACAAATTTTCTGATTTCCTCGTCAAATTTGTTAATGGAGTAACAATCTTGGAGAAATCTGGATAAGCCGTCTGTAATACCACCTTGATCCCAAGAAACTTCTTATTTACGATGGAGTTCTTGGTTGCTCATTAATTTATCACGACTTTGACCTTTGATGGATCCACTGAAATTCCATCCTTGTCGATTCGTGCCCAAGAAATTGTACACGTTCTAACGAAATTCACATTTAGAGAATTTTGCGTACAACTTTTCCTTTCTTAAGCGTCTCGGCGTTAGGCGTAAGTGTTCCACGTGTTCTTCTTGAGTTCTAGAATACACGAATATCGTCAATAAACACCACCACAAACTTGTCTAAAAATGGTTTAAACACCACATTCATCAAATCCATGAACGCTACGAGGCGTTTGTCAAACCAAAAGACATCACCAAAAATTTCGTAATGTCCATACCGGGTTTGGAATGCCGTTTTTGGTACATCCTCCTTCCTTACTTTCAGTTGGTGATACCCACTTCTCAAATCTATTTTTGAGAAATACCTAGCACCCTTCAACTGGTCAAACAAATCATCTATTCTTGGCAATGGATATTTATTCTTAATAGTGACTTTGTTTAACTCCCTATAATCATTACAAAGACGCATTGACCCATCCTTCTTCTTTACGAATAACACCGGTGCTCCCGACGGTGACACACTTGGCTGAATGTATTTCTTGTCCAACAGCTCCTGCAGTTGTACCATCAGTTCCTTCATCTCTACCGGAGCTATTTTGTACGGGGCTTTCGATATTAGAGCGGTTCCTGGTGCTAAGTCGATTACGAACTCAATTTCTCTGTCAGGCAGAAGTCCTGGAAAATCCTCCGGAAACACGTCTACAAATTCCCTAACCACTGGTATTTCTTCTAGTTCCGCACCCTTCTTCTGAGTATCAACTATGTAAGCTAAATAACCCACACAGCCTTGGCTTAATAACTTATTGGCCTGCATAATCGTCGGACATCTCATTTGTCTAGGCGATTTACTACCATTAAAAACTACCTTTGACGGAGTCATAAAGTTTACACATTTCTTTTGGCAGTCAATTATCGCTCCACAATTGAACAACCAATCCATTCCCAAAATAACATCAAACTCTCCAAGCCTAATAGGAATTAAATCTACCATCAAAATATTTCCCTTAATGTTCACCCTACAGTTCTTGTATACGAACCTAACAGGAATTACTTCCTTATTCGCAATTTCTATGTTTAAAGGGAAATTCAATTCTTCACTAGGCAATCCTAATCTCATAGCAAATTCATCAGATATAAATGAGCAAGTAGCACCCGAATCAAATAATACATAAGCATCAATATCATTGATTGGGAAAATACCTGACACCACATCCTTTGATTGCCTGACATCTTACAGTCGTATTTAAATGTTTTTGGTGTGGGTTTGTTTGATCTTAGTTGGCTCAAGATAATGGCCCAAGTACCTCCTTTGCTACCTCCTTACTTCCTGCTGTTTCTCCAGCTTTATTCTTAGGGCACTCACGAGAAAAGTGATCCTTGGACCCGCAAGTGTAGCAAACATTCTTCTTGGGTTGATTGCAGTTTGGGGCGATGTGACCCTCCTGGCCATAGTTAAAGAATACATGTTTCCCCATTAAGCATACACCCTTATGAAACTTCTTGCTTGTAGCACATGCTTCAAACTTCTTATTCTGCTGGTTACGTTGTTGATTCCCAACACCCACATTTCCATTCCACTTTCTTTTCAAGTTGTTGTTACCATTTCCATTACCACCACCTCCATTCTTCACCTCCACTTCATTCTTCTTCTTTTTTTGTTCTTGATTGAACTTGGTTACAGCCTTGCTTCCACATTAGGCTAGAATTGCCTTTTCCATCACGGCTGTAAACGTCTTCAACTGGAACAAGGAAACCCTACTAAAAATCTAGGGCTTCAGTCCCTGTTCAAACCTCTTCGCCTTGCGTTCATCTGTGCTGACTTGGTATGACGTAAACCTCGCCAACTCGTTGAATTTCATGGCATACTCTGACACCATCATCGTTCCCTACTTCAGTTCTAAAAACTGTACCTCTAATTGGCTTTTCGAACTCTCTGGGAAATAGGTCTTGAAGAACATCTCCTTGAACCTATCCCAAGCCATAATCCCTGGTCCTCCTCGAGTTTTATTGGCCTGCCACCAATAACTAGCCTCTGCTTTCAACATGAATGTTGCAAAAGCAGTCTTCTGATCTTCCCCTACTCCCGCAACATCAAACACTTTCTCTA
This sequence comes from Panax quinquefolius, assembly GCA_020205615.1. NCBI lineage: Eukaryota > Viridiplantae > Streptophyta > Magnoliopsida > Apiales > Araliaceae > Panax > Panax quinquefolius. Next base: position 207,024 of record JAINUW010000326.1, on the reverse strand, counting down.
TCTCCATGACCTGCCAGTGCATTACCTCAATCGGGTTCATGGACCCACGAAATTCTGGTGGTCCAACCGCGTTGAAGTCCTTAAATGTTGTAGCTTAATTTTGTGGTTGATTCTGCGGTTGTAGCTTAAATCCAAGTAATTTCTACTTAACTTGCCCCCATAAAAGTAATCACCACATAACACATAACACTTTGGATAAAATAAGATAAATACCTTTTATTCATTCATAATTTCTTTGAAAACATCATAACAATAGCATCACTACTATTTACATTATTTTCCTGAACTACTAAAGTTTTCAGGACACCATCATCATATCCCATAGGTTACATAACACTTGGGATTTACATATTATTTGTCATAACATAAATCATAAATCAAATACACTTCCTACGATGTCCTACTAAGATACTGCATAGCCTTACGACGCTCTTCTTCCATAATTCGAAACATGGTTCGACGATTTAGTATGTACGAGGGTAGCGTCTCAAACTGAATTGGGTAACCCATGACCCGATCCTGAGCTCGATTGACCATGGTGTTGAACACGTTATTCATTTCCTGCATCTTCATTCTCTTTGCTTGTGCTTCTCCCTCTGCTATTTCGGCTCGTTGATCGATCGGCTTCCTCAGTCGCGTCTTGGCTCTTGCCCTTTTTGCAGATTCTTCTCTCAACTTACTCTTCAACTCTGCAATCTCTGCTCTCATTTGCTCGTTCTCTTCTTCAATGTGAATCAGCTTATCTTCAACATTGTTCAAACGTTCCTCTCGGTCCTGAATTTCGTCATCCTTCTGTGCCATCTAGGCCTGTTGCTCAGCTACTATCACTTGTAACTCCTCGACTGTATCTTGAAGTTCCACGTTGTGGTCATGAACCTCATCGTATATACAGCCAACTATCGAGTTAAGTGGAATCCTTTCCTCCTCGTCCTCTTCATCCGTTTGTGGCAGCTCCACGGAATCCTCCTCGTCTGTCTTTATCTCATCATCCTCATCAGGTACTCTCTCTCTTCAACTCTCTGTGACTAATCAAGGCTGCTTCCGTGGCGATAATTGTTCCCAAACTACCTGAATATCTCGAGGCTCCTTCTCCCTAGCTTGACTGGATCCTCCTATATTAGACATCCTGTCAACCAAAGTTTAAGTTTTAATTACTAATTGTGACGCCCCCAAAATTAGGTATACATCACCCATCTTGGGTCGTCAGATACATGGTACAAAATTCAAATACAACTTACTAATACAACCTGCCGTGGTACAATACGACAAAACATTCTTGTGAGTTTGAATACAATTATTGTCTACTAGAGATTATACAAACTCAAAAGGAGTCCTCATTACAATTATTAACACACTATTTCACGAGAATAGTGAGGACTACTAATGCTATCCTCTGGACCATCACTCCATTCCCAGACTAATCCTCTGCTATGTTCTCATTTCACGAGAGAAACGATGAAAGAAAGGGTGAGCTCAACTAGCCCGATGAAATATTATGACTAAGATAATGCGAGAATAAATTATCATTAGCCTTCTGACAATGTTAAGCCGATAAAATATAATGAACATCAAGTTTAACTTCTACAATGAACTAGCAATCCATTAAAAGAGTCAAGTAGAAAATAAAATCTACTATCTTTTATGAGTTAAAAGGTTTTTCATCATTTGTTATAGGCGAGACTCGGCTTTAATAAATATTCCACATCATCGAATTACCCACACTTTTCTGACCCGATGATATTCTTTAGTATCACGACCACAATTATTCATGCACTACGGGCGAGAATATTTGTGTATTCATTAATGGTCATGATCATGCCAACAACGCGTCCATCAATGCATTCACGGACCATTGAGGATTTTTACCACATCATTTGTAACATTACGGTCATGATTACACCGAATAGAAGATTTATAGCTTAGCACCTGCCGTGTGAAAAGGCAAGTGGCTTGACGATTGGTGATGTGAAAAGAAAAAGTGGTTTGGCGCTTTGTAATGTGAAATGACAAGTGGTTTGGCGCTTTGTAATGTTAAGCGACAAGTGGTTCGGCGCTTTGTAATGTGAAGCGACAAGTGGTTCGGCGCTTTTGTAATGTGAAACGACAAGTGGTTCGACGTCTGGTAACGGTAATTACTATTGACGAAGGTAATTACTATTCACAAAGGTAATTACTATTGACGAAGGTAATTACTATTAACGAAGATAATTACTATTCACAAAGGTAATTACTATTGACGAAGGTAATTACTATTGACGAAGAGACTCTTAGATGATGACATATGGGCCCCCCATAAAATAATCAAACTTACCACAAACGTCTCATAACAGACTCTTTATATACATCAAGGATTGAATAAATATTACCACAAATCATTTTATTTTTAATCAACACATATTTAATCTTTCAACAATTATTAATCATTTATAACTTGTCGTCTCAATTATTGATTTAATACTATAACATATTATACGATGATGATCATGTGACAATAATTGAATCAATAATATAAGAGATATGATCGTGAATTCTTGTAGCAATAATTGAGCATAGGTGAGTGACTTCTCACGTAAGCATCGATAATCAATATCGTGTGCTACTATACAACTACGGCGTATTCTTGTACTTTTACTACTTAGGGTAGTTCAGCGGTTTTAACGGTAACACCTCTGTAGTTATTTTTATAAAAAGATAATTTTGTCGTTTTCTAACTACGACAATACTTCCGTTAATGGGGTCCACTAATGATTGAGTAGTCGTCTGAATATTCCCAGATAAAAAGAATATTCCCAGACCAAACGAATATTTTATAACAACTTGCTTACTTTGCAAAATTTATAAATATTACCCACAACTATAACATTATATCAAATTTATTCCATAATATTCAAAAATAATATTTATAGAAAATTCATCTTTATTTATAAAAGTTGGGGTCTTAGAACCTCCCTTCTTATGAAATTTAAGCCCTCAAAATTAGAATGCGTTACGGTATGTTGAAGAGGTAAGGATACCTTGATTTCATTTGATTCTAACTCCCAGTCATTTCTTCAACATCGTGGTTCCTCCACAAAACTTTGACTTGAGGTATAACCTTGGGCGTAGAATATGTTCCTTCTTATCCAAGATTTGAACATGAACCTCTTCATAGGTCAAATCTTCCGCTATTTCGTCCGGTTCTAACTTTCAATAATGTGGTTCGGGTCTTTCACATATTTACGTAACATGGATATGTGAAAAACGTTATGAACACGAGACATACTTAGCGGTAAAAGCGAGTCTATAGGCCACGATTCCTACTCGATCGAGGATTAAAATGGACCGATGAATCGAGGATTGAGTTTTCCTCTCTTTCCAAATCTTGTAACTCCTTTCCATGGAGCGACTCTTAACAACACATGATCTCTATATCGAATTCCACGTCCTTTCGATGAAGATCGGTAATAACTCTTTTATCGATTTTGTGAGGTTTTTATCGTTGTCGGATCGTTTGAATCTTTTCCATAGTCATACGTACCAACTCGGTCCCAACAACGTTGCTTCACCCACCTCATCCCAAAGATCTTTGGAGAATGACACTTTCTTCCATACAACACTTGAATGGAGCCATGGCGATACTTGCTTGATAAGCTGTTGTTGTAGGAAAACTCCACCAATGGTAAGAACTTGTCCCAACTTCCTTTGAAATCAAGGACCACGAGTCTTAATAGATCTTCAAGAGTTTGAATAGTCATCTCCATTGTCCAGTCCATCCGAGGGATGATATCTTAGAAGCTAAATCGTGAAGTCTGTGCCCATAGCTTTTTGCAAACTAACCCAAAATCGTGAAGTGAATCTTGGGTCTCGATCGAGAGACTATGGATCTTGGCATACCATGCGATCTTACAATCTCATTTATGTACATACTGACAAGACGTTCAAGTGTATAAGTTTCTCGTATCGGTAAAAATGAGCGGACTTGGTCAATCTATCAACAATGACCCAAATCGTATCTATGCCTTGAGAAACCTTAGGAAGGCCGTGTGCTTGAAATCCATGGTAATGTGCTCCCACTTCCATTCTGGAATTTCAAGTGGTTGCAATGGACCTTTTGGTACTTGATTCTCTGCTTTAACTCGTTGACAAGTTAGACACCTTGAGATAATCAGCGTTATCTCTCTCTTCATATTGCTCCACCAAAATGTATGACGAATATCATGATACATTTTGGTACTCCCGAGATGGATTGCAAATGGTGTGTTGTGCGCCTTCATCATGATATTATACTTTAAATCGAGGTCGTTAGGAACACAAAATGCAGGAGTTGACTCAAGTATTCCTTCTTCATTGATTCTTTCTTCCCAAGCATAGCACCTTCTTGCACTTTCTTCCTCATACGCATCGACTCCGTGTCCGTAGCTTGAGCGGCTTTAACTTTATTGATTAAAGTCGGTTCTACTCGTATACTCACTATCATCACATGCGTCCTGAGTCTTTAACTCTATCTCCATCCTTTGCAAGTCACACAAAAATGGGCCTTTGCGTTGACAATATCACACTCGTGCTTGCATATGATCTTCTACTCAATGCGTCGGCTACCACGTTAAACTTTTCGGGATGGTATTGGATGGTATGATCATAATCTTTCAACAGTTCAAGCCAACGTCGTTGTCGCGTGTTGAGTTCCTTTTGAGTGAAGAAATATTTGAGGCTTTTATGATCCGTAAAGATCTCCACTTTCTCCCCATACAAGTAATGCCTCCAAATTTTAAGTGCAAAAGACAACAATTTGCCAACTCTAGATCATGAGTAGGATAATTCCTCTCATATTCTTTGAGTTGTCATGAGAGCATAAACTATAACTTTTCCATGTTGCATAAGAACACATCCCAACCCTTTGCCCGAGCATCATTTGTAGATGACAAATCCCTCAAGGCGGATGGTATTGTCGAATAGGTCTTTGAAATAAGTCTCCTCTTGAGTTCTTAAAACTCTTCTCACATTCTTCGCTCCAATAGAACTTTGTATCTTTCCAAGTCGGTTGAGTCGATGGAGTAGCGATTCGAAAAATCCTTCCACGAATCTCCGATAATAACCACTAAGCCGAAAAAGCTACGTGCTTGGTCAATCGATTTAGGTTGTTCCCGACCTTGAATAGCTTCAATCTTTCTTTGGGTCAGCGGATATTCCATGACTTGATACCACATGCCCAAGGAATGCAACTTTTTCAAGCCAGAACTCGCATTTCTTCAACTTGGCATAAAGCTTATATTCACGAAGCTTTTGGAGTGTCAGCCTCAAGTGTTTCTCATGATCTTCACGGCTTTTGGAACAAATAAGGATGTCATCAATAAAGACGACCACAAAGTGATCCAAATATTCCTTGAATACTCGGTTCATCATATCCATGAAAGCAGCAGGAGCATTAGTCAATCCAAAGGACATGACTAGGAATTCATAATGCTCGTCTGGGAGTTCTAAAAGCCGTCTTTGGAATGTCGGTGATTCTAATCTTCAATTGGTGATATCCTAACGAAGATCGATCTTTGAAAAGAATTTGGCTCCTTGCAAGTTGGTCAAACAGGTCATCAATACGTGGTAATGGATACCTATTTTTGATGGTGACATGATTCAACTCCAGATAATCAATACAAAGTCGCATACTCCCATCTTTCTTCTTCACGAGCGAGCAGGGCACCCCAAGGAGAAGTACTAGGATGAATAAAGCCAATGTCTAACAATTCCTGCGGTTGGGTCTTTAACTCCACGAAGTTCAATAGGAGCCATTCGATATGGGGCTTTGGAAATAGGTTTTGTCTGGGTTCAAGGTCGATACAAAATTCAATTTCATGCTTTTTGGGGTAGGCGGGAAGTTCTTGAGGTAATACGTCGGAAATTTATTAACAATAGAAATATCGTTCAAAAGCGGCGTATTTTTGTTTAAATCACGTGACATGAGCTAAGAAAGCTTGACATCCGTTTTTCAATAAACGAATAGCTTTATGGCTTGAGATGGCCGTGATTGATTTTAATGGTTTGGTCGCTTGAATTGAATAATAGGTTGGTTAGGAATATGAAAGCTAACAACCTTACGAAAATAATCAATTTTGCATTATAAGTAGTTAACCAATCAATCCCTAGAATCACGCCAAATGCAAGTATTTTTAGTGAAATAAGATCGACCGAGATAATGTGAGGGTGGAATTTGAACCAAACAAGACTTATAAGCGATTGGATGTAATGAAGGTTTCTCCCAACGGAGTTTCCACGAGATAAGTCAAAGTCTAATTTCTCCTGGTCAAATTTAATCGATGAGCACAAGTAGGAGAAATAAAAGAATGGGTAGAACCGGTATCAAATAAAGTATAGACTTCGTTAGAGTTTATGATAAGCTTACCCGTGATGACCTCATTCGGGTTCCTTGCTCTCTCGGAGGTCACAAAGCGCTTTCTCCTTGCACTCTTCTGGATTTTAACTTTTACGGGACTGACCTTTGGTTTGCCTCCATCCTAGTGAATTTGTCTTGATGAAATGACAAAATCGAGCTAAGTGACCTTCTCTTCCACAATTATAACATGTTTTGGACGGCATGGCGCGATTTGGTGATGTGTCCCTCTCCTCTCGCATTTGAAGCATATGATAGGTGGTCTTTCTCCTTCCTTAACAACGGTCTTTGGTCTTTGATGTCTTTCCATCATTGTTGAATCTCCTTTTCTTGAAATGTCCATTCTTATTGTTTTGGCCTGATTACCACAAGAAGTGGTTACCATTTCGGCACATTGATTCCTCCACGCTTGTTGTCACCGCTTGATGACTACTCTCATTGGTATTATAATTTTGCTTGTTTCTCTCTTTTAGTTGCGTTGACTCGTTATCGCGCTCCACTAATCGAGCCCTATTTACAACATATGAATACAAACCACGGTTTATGAGAAATAAGATGTTGGCGTATCTCGACTTCAAACCTCTTAAAAACATTAGCGCCATTCTCTTCATTATCCACCAGTGGGGCCTTGGCCGTGATAACTCCGCAAATTTTGCCTCGTATTGCAACACGGTCATATTGTTTTGTTCCAACTTGATAAACTCCACCTCCTTCATGTGGCGAATACTTTCGGAAAAGTATTTGTCGTTGAACGACTCTTGGAACTTCTCCCAAGATATCTTGATCTGAAAGAGTTGAGTCGTTTCTGGATTCCCACGATGTCTGCCTCTCAAAGCATGCAACATAAAAAGCGTGAAAGGAACCTTTTTCTCCTCGGAGCATCCCAAGATATCAAATATCTTGGTAATATGCTTTATCCATGCTTCCGCCGTAAGTGGTTTTGTCTCTCCCTTAAACTCCGGTGATCGGCTTCTTGAATTGTTTAGCGGTGACCTTGAGAGTTTTCCGTGTTTCCACCTACATTTTGGGCAGAGAGTCGCTCTAGCCTCTTTGTTGCATGAATTGCATAAAGCCTCTGAACATTTGATCATTCATCATTTGGTCGGTGTTGTTGTTTTTGCATGAGGATTGTACGCCTTCTGATGCACATTATCACGATTATTGATATGTGGTGAATCAACGATCGCTTTGTGCTCCATTCTTATTCTCAACATTCTCGGATGTCATTTTCGAATCTCGCCACAAAACAAAAGGTTAATTGACATGTAACATATTATCCCTATATTACGGTGACCAATAAAATAGCACATAAACTTAGGTAGGTCATACTAAGAAGGTATTCCCGTCTCTCCCCTCCTAGTACTATTCTCACATCTTAGCAGGGGATCATATCCTAAGCTCGATTCAAATTGTGGCGTCCCCAAAATTAGGTATACATCACCCATCTTGGGTGCGTCGACATACATGGTACAAAATTCAAATACAACTTACTAATACAATTTAGGTATGTACAATACGACAAAACATTCTTGTGAGTTTGAATACAATTATTGTCTACTAGAGATTATACAAACTCAAAAGGAGTCCTCATTACAATTATTAACACACTATTTCACGAATAGTGATGACTACTATTGCTATCCTCCGGACCGTCACTCCATTCCCCAGACTAGTCCTCGCTATGTTCTCATTTCACGAAGAGAACGGTGAAAGAAAGGGTGAGCTCAACTAGCCCGGTAAGAAATATTATGACTAAGATAATGCGAGAATAAATTATCATTAGCCTCTGTGATGTTAAGCCGATAAAATATAATGAACATCAAGTTTAACTACAGTGAACAAACAATCCATTAAAAGAGTCAAGTAGAAAATAAAATCTACTATCTTTTATGATTTAAAGGTTTTTCATCACTTTGTTATAAATGAGACTCGACTTTAATAAATATTCCACATCATCGAATCACCCCCTGCTTTTCTGACCGAGGATATTCTTTAGTATCACGACCACAATTATTCATGCACTACTGGGCCAAGAATATTTGTGTATTCATTAATGGTCATGATCATGCCAACAATTGTCCATCAATGCACTATGGGCCACTTTGAGGATTTTTACCACATCATTTGTAACATTACGGTGGCCATGATTACAAGAATAGTCTCTCGGTCATAATCATACCAAGTCCATCTATGCACTACAGACCACAGATGACTTTCAAAAAATATAAATATGAGGATTATGACAATGATATAAGAATTCAATAAAACAAGTTCAAGAATTAATTTATCCGAAACCAATAACATCCAAACTATCGACATGATCTTTGCTTTGTAGAGTAAAATTCAAGAATCTTTGAAAGAATATTTCCATGAAAGGATATTGGATGAAGCGCAAATATCAAGGATATTGCACTAATTTCATGGAGTATAGAAGTCAAAGTTTTAACCAATTGGGTATAATAAAGAATGGAATAACAAAAGAAATCACCATGCATGCGATAGACCTTACAGGCGAGTTATTCAATGTAATAATAAATAACGGAACCCGGTCCGGCGTAAAAGCATGCATGACGGGATATTCAACGAATAATAAAGAATGGAACCGGTCCTGCGTAAAACACATAGAGGATGTTCCAATGAATAATAATAAAAATTTTAACCCGGTCCGGTGTAAAACACACAGACGGATGTTCCAATAGAATAATAATAAAAGGCGGAACCGTCAGGTGTAAAACACCACAGAGCAGGATGTTCCAACGAGAATAATAGAAGAATGTCACCAAGTATAGGGTAAATCACATATACGAGTTATTCCAACAGAATAATAAGCAATGGAATAACAACAGTTCTCTTCATGAATAAGAAAGAATAACACCCTTACTTTTGGTAGGAGATTGAATCTTTGCGGTAGTGTAGTAACAAAATACTCTTCTTCTTTCTCTCTTATTCTCTCTATACTTTCTCTCTATAGCTTGAATGAATTAAGTGAAAAAATAATGAAGCACTAGGCCTCTATTTATAGAAGATTTCTAGCTTAGCACCTTCCATGTGAAAAGGCAAGTGGCTTGACGACTGGTGATGTGAAAAGAAAAGTGGTTTGACGCCTGTAATGTGAAACAACAAGTGGTTCGACGCTTGTAATGTGAAACGACAAGTGGTTCGACGCCTGTAATGTGAAACGACAAGTGGTTCGACGTCTGGTAATGGTAATTACTATTGACGAAGGTAATTACTATTCACAAAGGTAATTACTATTGACGAAGGTAATTACTATTAACGAAGATAATTACTATTCACAAAGGTAATTACTATTGACGAAGGTAATTACTATTGATGAAGAGACTCTTAGATGATGACATATGGGCCCCCCATAAAATAATCAAACTTACCACAAACGTCTCATAACAGACTCTTTATATACATCAAGGATTGAATAAATATTACCACAAATCATTTTATTTTTAATCAACACATATTTAATCTTTCAACAATTATTAATCATTTATAACTTGTCGTCTCAATTATTGATTTAATACTATAACATATTATACGATGATCTTTGTGACAATAATTGAATCAATAATATAAGAGATATGATCGCAACAATTCTTTATAGCAATAATTGAGCATAGGTAATGAGTGACTTCTCACGTAAGCATCAATAATCAATATCGTGTGCTACTATACAACTACGCGTATTACTGTACTTTTACTACCGGGTAGTTCAACAGTTTTAATGGTAACACCTCTGCCGTTATTTTTATAGAAAGATAATTTTGTCATTTTCTAACTACGACAATACTTCCGTTGTGGGGTCCACCAATGATTGAGCCGTCGTACGAATATTCCCCGACAAAAAGAATATTCCCCGAACAAACGAATATTTTATAACAACTTGCTTACTTTGCAAAATTTATAAATATTACCCACAACTATAACATTATATCAAATTTATTCCATAATATTCAAAAATAATATTTATAGAAAATTCATCTTTATTTATAAAAGTTGGGGTCTTACACTAATCATTACTACTCGACACTCACGAGCACATAAGTTGTAAACACATAAGCACATAAGTATTTTATTACTTCTTCCTTAAAACTCGATAAGAGTTTATCATCACTATCTTTTCGAAGGTTACTTCCTAAGGCTTTTCCCCACCTAAGGTTCATAACCTAAGGCTTTGATACCAACTTGTGACACCCCCAAACCCAGGTACTTCATTCCCACAGGATTTGGTGTTCACTTAATCAAACTTTCATATCTAACTACCCAATCATAATCAAATTGAATAATGAAAACCTTTCCCATTAAAGGGTTACATAATAAAAATCTCCCAGGTTATCTAACCTTTAAATACAATCATTCAAATGCGGAATTAAAATTATTACATAACACCATTATTAAGAAGTCTAAGATCATCACAATAATAAAAGTACAAATCAACATCACTTGTACAATTTTCCCTTTCCTTTGCTAGTTGAAGGTTCATCTACCTTCTCCACTTTAGCTGCAATGAGTTTATAAATATGCAAGAGTGAGCAAAATAATTTCTCACTGGATAAAATAATGAATCAACAGAAGGATAACATTAATAACTACCAATGAATAGGCTCATCAAAACTAGATAGTACTTTAACAATGATAATCAGGAACTTAAATCCAAAGTATGGAATAAACATAACTGAGGGTCATAAGACCATGAACTATCTCCACAGTTGCGAGTAATCTTTCAACTCCAACTTTAACAATCATAAGACTATAAGGACTCCTCGTACTAAGGGGGATCAGCCCTTCGTACCATGTATTGTGCACAAATATTTAACGCTACGCATAAGTTATCCCCTAATAATAGGGTTGTTCATCTCAGTATTTAGAGTACAAGTCCGCACCAAAGAGAGTTTGGTTTGGATAAGCTTTCAAGGGTAATTTGAAGTTCAATGATCATCAACTAGAGGACTAGTTGAATTAATACTAATAACATCATACTATAAAATACTCGTAATTGAATCGTCATGGTAAATTAAAATCATGCTTTAGGAATAATCTAATAGCATACACCTTGAATAACTATAACACACCTTGCTTGAACAATGTTAAGCCAAGGTTATTTAAAATCGAATACTAAGCATGCGTAGCAATTTGAACGATAAAACTGTTCAACATTAGTATGTATAATTGTGCATGCTAAACAACAAGTTAAATACAAGAATAACTTGCTCAATAAAAATAAAGTTCAGAAATCTTGCACCATTATATTGGAATCAAATTGGAAACAATAACTGCTTCAACAAGAAAATAGATTAGAGAACTTTCCTTGCTCGTGAGCTAAACCAAACAATTCAACTCACAATATCCTATAAACATATGTCATCATGCCATAATTAGTTACTACCACTTTACAAACTTAACTAACTACATTCATCATGTAGGTTTGATTATTTATTCACATAATCAAGTTATAACACAAGTTAATCGTTGATAACATGCTTATTCATAGTATAGAAATATTGAAATTAACATTTTATAGTCCTACTATTATCCCATAATAATTTCTTCAAATTTCGAGTACAAAAGTACAATTGTTAGACCATTACGCTAACTTCATGACTGCGGCTTTCACGCTTTATCTTGTGGTGCGTGTTATTTGCAACGAAGATATATTGCTATGACCAATAATAATATCGACCGAATCGCATCATGGTGTGGAGCCCGAAGATCATGGCGCTTAGATTATCTTCGCTTAGCAAAGATCAAGGCGCTTGAAACTACAGCCTTCGATCGACAACTTCTGACAATAAGTATGAACAAAAGCCAATTTTGGCCTACAAGCTCCTTTCCAACAGTCTAATTCACATGTAATTCATACAAAGACTTCATGTAAATATAATTCAAGAACTCCTAACATGTTTCTACCCATACAACAACATAAACAACAAATTTAAAACATCCAATTTCACTATTTTTGATAAAAACTCACTTTTTGATGTTTTTAATGAAAATAAACACTGTGATTTTGTTTTCCAACCAAAATAGTTAATTCAATGCACTTTATCAATGTTTATACATACTCTACCACATTCAATAATCAATTTATCAACTAAACAACTAATTAACCCTTAATTTCTACCTTAAACCAAACAATATATATTCACAAAAACTCTCTGTAAAAATATTTTTCTTCACAAATTACATACATATTATCAATTCATTGACTATAACTTATGAAAATATTTTTAACATCATTAGTATATCATATAAAGCCACATAACAACAACGATTTATCCTTACACAAGGATTCTACAGAGAATTAGGGAAGAGAAAAACTAAACTTTTAAAACTAAAAAAAAAATAGGATGATACCTTGAAGAAGATGATGATACTATCTCTTTGATTGTCAAGCTTTTCTCCTCTTCACTCCCAATTCTCTAGGATTCTCTCACTTTTCTTCTTCTCTTCTTCTTCTTCCTCTGAGTTTTTCTTTTCTTCTCTCTTACCTCTCTCCTCTATTCTTACGTCTTAGAATATAACGCATATAAGATGTAATATATATTAATTATATAATATAATACTAACTTAACTGACATCATTTATTTTTATTTTGAAAACCAAAAGCCATAAGGCTTGTTTGGCTAACCACTAAAAAAAAATCAATTAATCCTTATGCCTTGTTTGGTAAAACACAATTAGATTAAAGACTTAATAGGCATTAGGCCTTGTTTGGCAAAACTGAATTAAAACTCCTTTAAGTTATTTTAATAACTCCTTTATAAAAGGTTATTTGTCACACTTTTATTTAATTTCTCTAACACATAAATCAATACCACAAAATTATAATTTTCTATATAATTATAACTTTATTTAATCAACTAACACATCCTTTTAATTACAAATTCAAATAAAAAGAATAACAATTCAATTAATCAAAACTCTCTAACTTAATAATTAAATTAAATTAGTATAAAATAATTAATTTCCTTAATTATTTATTTAACAAATAGTTAACCAAATTGAATCAAATTTGAACAATTATTTATTCAACAATAAACACATCCATTAAATACTTAAATAATTCAATAAATATTTAATATAACAATTAAAAAAATTCAGGAATGTTATAGGGCGATTAAGAATCTAGAGAATCGGATGGGTCAAATTGCGTTGGTATTGAATAATAGACCACAAGGGACATTACCAAGTGACACAGAGAAAAATCCTAAGGGTAATCACGAGCAGTGTCAAGCCATTATGTTGAGAAGTGGAAAATAGCTTGTTGGTCAAGAGCCGAAATTTCTGTTCTAAAGGAGATTGATCGAGATGAGAAAATACAGTGGGTGAGGTAAAGCAAGGGAACGAAAAACAAATGGAAAAGAACAAACCAGTCAACGAACCAGCCATTTATCTTCCCCCACCATTCAAGCAAAGAGTTCAAAAATAGAAATTAGACAAGCAATTTTCAAAATTTTTGGAAGTTTTCAAGAAACTTCAAATTAACATACCATTTGCAGAGGCCTTAGAACAAATGCCTAGTTACGCAAAATTTATGAAAGGGATTTTATCAAGGAAAAAGAAATGGGAAGATTTTGAGACTGTGGCATTAACAGAGGATTGTAGTGCGGTATTACAGCAGAAATTACCACCAAAACTCAAGGACCCGGGAGCTTTACTATTCCATTGACGATCGGGAGATGCATTTCAAATGAGTGTTTATGTGATTTGGGGGCGAGTGTAAACCTTATGCCATTGTCAGTATACTTAGAATTGGGTTTGCCCGAGCCAAGGCCTACGAACATCTCCTTACAGTTGGCAAATAGGTCAGTCATGTATCCGAGAGGCATAGTAGAGGATATCTTAGTGAAAGTGGATAAGTTTATATTCCCCGCGGACTTTATCATTCTGGATTTTGAGGAGGACAAGAACATCCCAATTATCCTAGGGAGACCATTTTTGGCTATAGGGAGAACACTCATAGATGTACAAAAGGGAGAACTCACTATTGAGGGTCCAAGATCAAGAAGTGAAATTCAATGTGGTTAAGGCTATGAAATTTCCTACGGATGAGGAAGAATGTTTTCGAATGGATCTAATTGAGCAAATCATTAGTGATGACATGAACAAAAGTTTGGTGAACGATCCGTTAGAAACAATATTATTGGGAGATGAGGAGATCGATGATCCTGAATTGGTGGATTACCTTCAACTTCTAGACTCATTGCCACGAGTACCAAGATTTAGAACACCGTTTGAACCACTGCACACAGAGGAGGTAATCGCAGAAAAACTGAAACCATCATTGGAAGAGCCACCAAAGCTGGAACATAAGCCACTTCCTAAGCACCTCAAGTATACGTATTTAGGCAATTTAAATTCTTTACATGTTATTATTTCAGCTGCACTTAACGAATTTCAGGAAGAAAAGTTGCCGAGGGTGCTTCGGGAACACAAATCAGCTATTGGATGGACAATTGCTGACATAAAGGGAATCAACCCTTCATTTTGCATGCACAAGGTCGTAATGGAAGACGAAGCAAAACCAATGGTGGAACAACAACGGCGACTCAATCCAATTATGAAGGAAGTGGTAAAGAAGGAAATTTTGAAATGGTTAGACGTCGACACCATCTACCCGATTTCCGATAGCAAATGGGTTAGTCCAGTCCAGTGCGTACCGAAAAAGGAGGAATAACGGTGGTGCAGAATGACGACAATGAGTTAATCCCAACTAGAACAGTGACATGTTGGCGGGTTTGCATGGATTATAGAAAATTGAACAAGGCAACCCGAAAAGACCATTTCCCGCTGCCCTTTATTGACCAAATGTTAGATAGATTGGCGGGACACCAGTTTTACTATTTGTTGGATGGGTATTAGGGCTACAACCAAATAGTCATCGCTCCGAAGGATCAAGAAAAGACTATATTCACGTGCCCTTACGGCACATTTGCAATCAGGAGGATGTCATTCGGGCTATGCAACGTACCAGCAACTTTCCAACGGTGTATGATGGCAATTTTTTCAGATATGGTGGAGAAAAATGTTGAGGTCTTCATGGATGACTTTTCAGTTTATGGGGACAGCTTTGATAATTGCTTGAAGAATCTGGTCATTGTGTTGCAAAGATGTAAGGACACTAATCTCGTACTAAATTGGGAGAAATGCCACTTCATGGTTGAAGAGGGCATAATTTTAGGCCATAAGGTATCGGCTCAAGGGTTGGAAGTTGATAAAGAGAAGCTGGAAACTATTGAAAAATTGCCTCCATCGACCTCAGTGAAGGGTATTAGGAGTTTCTTGGGACACGCTGGGTTCTATAGAAGGTTTATAAAGGACTTCTCTAAAATTGTGAAACCCCTATGCAGTCTTTTAGAGAAGGATGCGACATTCAGCTTTGATGAAGAATGCAAGACAACGTTTGATTTATTAAAGAGGAAATTGACTACAGCCCCCGTTATAGTTGCACCGGATTGGAGCATGCCATTCGATCTTATGTGTGATGCAAGCGACTTCGCGGTTGGGGCAGTTTTGGGACAGCGGAGAGACAAGGTGTTTCACGCTATATACTACGCAAGCAAAACACTTACAAAAACTCAAATGAACTACACAACCACAGAAAAGGAATTGCTTGCAGTGGTATATGCGTTCGACAAATTTCGGGCTTACTTGATCGGGATTAAGGTGATAGTCTATACAGACCATGCATCGATTCGGTACTTGATAGCGAAAAAGGATGCTAAACCACGCCTTATCTGGTGGATTCTCCTACTTCAAGAGTTCGATTTAAAAATAACGGATAGGAAGGGGACGGAGAATCAAGTAGCCGACCACTTGTCTAGGTTGGAAAACCACGGGGAAAAAAAAGACGACAAATGTGAAATCAACGAATTGTTCCCGGATGAGCAACTGTTTGGGATTTCAGCAGAGATTACGTGGTATGGCAATTATGCAAATTTTGTTGTGAGCAACATTCTACCACTTGACCTCACAAGGCAACCGAAAAAGAAATTTCTTCACGACGTGAAATGGTACATGTGGGATGATCCATATTTGTTCAAGCAGTGCGCCGACAAGGTGATTCGACGGTGCGTCCCATATAGCGAAGTGAAGAATATTCTGGATGAGTGTCACTCATCGGCGTATGGCGGGCATTATGGGAGCGAGAGAACAGCAGCGAATGTGCTGCAATGTGGTTTTTATTGGCCCACATTATTCAAAGACGCCCACCAGTTTGTCAAACAATGCGATAGGTGTCAAAGGGTGGGCAACATTTTGAAACGTAATGAGATGCCCTTACAAACGATTCTAGAAGTGGAAATTTTTGACGTATGGGGTATCGATTTCATGGGACCATTTCCCTCGTCCTTGAACAATCAATACATTCTACTCGTAGTGGACTACGTGTCAAAGTGGGTTAAAGCTACAGCTCTACCAACAAAAGATGCCAAGGTGGTCCTCAAATTCCTTTAAAAGAACATCTTCACTAGGTTTGGCACACCAAGAGCAATTATAAGTGATGAAGGTAGACAATTTTGCAATAAATCGTTTACTGTTCTTTTGGCTAAGTATGGGGTGAACCACAAGATAGCTACAACATATCATCCTCAAACCAGTGGAAAAGCTGAGGTATCGAATAGAGAAGTCAAAAAGATATTGGAGAAAGTGGTGAATCCGAGTCAGAAAGATTGGTCACTTAGATTGGATGATGCTTTATGGGCCTACCGGATTTCATACAAAACGCCAATTGGGATGTCACCATATCAACTGTTGTACGGGAAGGCATGTCATTTACCAGTGGAACTACAACATAAGGCATATTGGGCAATGCAAAAACTCAATTTTGATCAAAAAGCTGTAGGAGAGAAGAGATTACTTCAGTTGAATAAACTCGACGAGTTCCACCTTCATGCCTATGAGAATGCCAAGATATACAAATAAAAATTCAAAAGATGGCAGGACCAGAAAATTTTACGTCAAACATTTGAGCCAGGCCAATCAGTTCTATTATTCGACTCACGGCTGCGTTCGTTCCCCGGAAAGCTTAAATCAAGATGGTCGGGACCATTCACAGTCAAGCAGGTATTCCTTCACGGTGCGGTGGAAATTTACAGTCGCAATCCACTCGAAACATTCAAAGTCAACGGACACCGTCTAAAGCATTACTGGGGTGGCGAAGCTAACACTGACGTAATCGCCATCACATTGGTCGACACAACTTAAGCAGAAAGTAGTCAGGCTGAACGACTTAAAATCAAGCGCTCACTGGGAGGCAACACAATTTTTAGTTCTTTATCATATTTTCCATTCATATTTGCTTAATCATAGTTTTAGTAAATTACTAGGTAAAAGAATAAAATAAAATTCTCATTAATCTCTCCACAACATAACATGACATCCAAGACTCACTAATTTTCAGGTTTCATGTCATGCAGGCTGGGAAAAGGATCATCAAGCGAGTATAGCGCATCAAAAGTAAGCTAAATTGAAGCAAAACAAGAAAGCCTAGCAAGAACTAAGCGTCATCGAGGCGGGCCCTTTACTTCTAAACTTGGCAAAGGCTGGGGTCTCCAAATATGTTGACAAGAATTGCTTACTAAGGGAGCCTAAAAGACACCACCACCCCGGCAAGGGGGTCCTCGACTTCAAATATTAGTGACCTAGCCCGCCGGGGCGGGCCTTTTTAGTTCAATACCCCTCGCCGAGGCGGGGGTCCTGGAATTTTGACAGACGTGCGAGTTGGTTGGGCTTCTCTCCTTCCCAATAACCTCCCACTTTTACACTTCCCCAGTACTCCATAACCACCACCCACTTTTCCCACATTCCCAAGACTTCATTACTCTTCTCCAACTCTCTACCTCCTCACTCCACCAATGCTAGACTACCCTCCCCACCTATAAATACCACCACATATAATACCAACTCTCCTACCACACTTCCTATAAAGAAAAAAAAGAGTAAAGTTATAAGCTAGAGAGATAATAGTGCAAAGTTTGGGGGAGAGTAGGGCAAAATTAGCAATTGAGAGAGCCATGGCTTCACAATCATCTGTGAAACGCCAAAGGGGGAGAGTTCACGTCCATCCCAACCAACCCACACCTTCGATCACCAAAAATTTACAAGTGCCGCCACCGCTGACCAGTATGACTACATGCTTACCAAAGCCCTTACACCGGAGATGGGATTGGCACCGGATCCTAATGATGGGGAGCTAATGCTGCAAATTTACCAAAAGGGATGGACAAAATTTACCAAGGAGCCGGAACCAGCCGTTGTAAATATTGTCAAGGAGTTTTATGCAAATGCTATGGACAAAGAACCATTCCAAGCATTTGTGCGCGGACGTCTGGTTCCATTCAGTGCTGACTCCATCAACACATACTACCAACTGTGGGTGCCTCGCCACTGCCAGTATGAGCATCTCTGTAATTCTGACCCAGATTTTGATGCTATTATCATGGAGATGACAAAGCCGGGAACGTCATGGATGAAAGGGAGAAAGGGGGGCACCGTGTTCCATAGCAAGGACCTTAGCTAGTATGGCAAAATTTGGTATGCCTTCCTTTGCACGAAATTGCTGCCATCCAAACATACCTCGGACGTCACCAAAGAGAAGGCGTTGCTGTTGTACGCCATTGTGCAAGATTTTATAATTGATGTTGGGGCTATCATTTTCTTCTCCATCCGCTTGAAGGCCTACGTGGGATTTTTCTCGGAGGCTTGCCACAATACCATCACTAATATGTGGGTTGTCTTGAAATCAAGCGGGAGTTAGATGGTCCGATGATCGATCCCACTCAAATGCATTGCCAAGGCGCTTGATTCCAGAATGATAGCGTGTTACTCTTTATGGGCAGGAGGCGAGTCACACCCGCGTGGAGTGGGTTTCATTTTTCCATCATCATCAAAAGACAATGGGGATGCTACAGAGACATCGGGGGATGATGATGAGGAAATGGGCGATCAAGGGGATGAGCAGGTACCGCGGGCTGAGGCTATATCTAGATCTCAATTCCTTGATTTCCAAAATCAACTGAATGCACACACCAAGGCAACTCGTCGGGAGATGCGCCGATTGGCAATGAAGAAAGAGCACATGTTCGACGCTATGTACACATATTTTGCCTCGTTGAACACAACTCTTCAGAGTTTCAATCCGGCGGCACAATTCCCATATCAACAGCCCGGTCCAATGCCAAGGTTTTCACCGAGTGATTTCTATGAAGAAGAACAACAGCCACCTCCTCAAGCTTAAGCATTAACATGGAAGTCCTCACATACTTATTTTGATCAATTATCCAATGAGGACATTGTATTGTTTAAGTTTGGGGGATTTAAATTCATGTTTGTATGCATTTTAGCTTTTGGGATTCATTTTTAATTTTGGTCACTTAAATTTCTGTATTGCATTTTATTTTTAGTATTGCATGATAGTTTAGGGCATTCATAGTAGCTTAGGTTTTGCATAGTAGATAATAGTGTAATGCATTTTGTTATCCGCATTTTGTTAGTCACACACATATATATATATATATGTTGTTTAGTAATTATTGTGTTGTTTAAGTCCATCAATGTTGTGTTTCATGTTGTTGTGGGCCTATGATGAGAATGTCAAATAAGTAGCAAATACAATATTGAGTATTAGAACTATGACACAATGATCGTTTATGAATCGAATCTTGAGTTTGTTTGAAACTGGTATAAAAGGATAGCACGAGTAACAAACATCTGTGTTAGTTGGTTAAGTTCAAACTGGTACCTAAATAGTCTCTAAAGGATAATGCTAGAGTGAATGATAAAATGACAAGGATGGACAGTAAAGGCTAAAGTCAGGCAAGAACCTAAGTTTGGGGGATGTTATGTGGGGTATATAAGCTTAATCTAAAAAAAAAGTTTGAATAAACACTATAGCGTGCTTGTCTAGTTTTGTGGCATTTGTTACTTGAGCAAGTAAGCCCGAGGGGATTGTCTTTACACCTAGCACCCTAAGGTCTTAGTGGTCTGGGAGTCATTGGTCGAAAGCTCGTTAAGGTAGCATTGAAAAGCCTAAGGGATAAGACATTGAATAGCTATGTGTATAAAAAAAAGTGAATAAAACGGGAAATAAGAGCAAAAAAGCCCCCATTGATGAAAATAAAGCATAAGTACCCCGCGTGAACCCTTGAGATTTGTGACTGCTTGATTTTAGTTGGAACTATCTATTTTTGAAATTTTTAAGTTTGTGCTGCATGATTCCTTCTAAGAGACTGGTTATGTATTGAATTTAAGTTAGTATCGATTATCAGCATCACACACACACACTATACCAGTGATGATGGCTTGAGATTCGAGAATTAAGGCGTATTTGTAGATTGGTTTTTGATGGTTGATATTGTATAGTTGCTTATTTTCGCTGAGGCCGTTAAGATAATTTTGATTCTGCAATATTGTTGGATTTGATAGCATATAAGTGAATTCGTATTCATATCATTGCATTGCATGTAGTTGATTTATGCTCGAGGACTAGCACGGTTTAAGTTTGGGGGATTTTGATAAGTGTATTTTATATACGCGATTTAATATCCAATTCATGCTTATTTATTGCTAATTTCTTGTGATCATGTTCAATTTCACTTGTTTTATGTCATTTCTTGTGTAGATTACTGGTTGTGGCATTCAACGTACAATTGGTGATATTCGGTGTGATTGGAATCAAATGGAGCATATTGGGAAGCAATTCAACATAGCAGCATAGTCAGTTAACAGAACACACCCCCGCCGGGGCGGGGGGTCTTACAATCAAATTAGCAGGAACATAACCCGCTGGGGCGGGCATTATATAGCTATACACCCCCGCCGGGGCGAAGGTCCTCATACGAGCAAGACAGAAGGTAAGCCCGCCGGGGCGGGGGGTGGAAAATTCTGAGTGTCCTGTTTCAGTTATAATTCCTCTTGGGTACGAATTTTAGCTATTTGCATGGCAATATAATTCTATTAGATAGGAAATTCGGCTAGAGTTTTATGCTAGATATCTATTACTCTATCAAAGACAACAAGGAGAGATGAGAGAGGAATTACGAAGATCAAAGCTGAGTTTTTGATAGCAAGTGTGGAGGAGTATTTCGAGGAGTTTTTTCAAGACAATTGCGATTTTAATCTACGTGAAGGGTGTTTTCCAATATTTTTCGTGTTAGATTATTATTTGTAATTGGAAGAATGATTTCTATGATATATTCAGTGTTTATTTCGTTTATTATGAACTAATTGACTTTTTAGACTTGTGATGGATCCTTAAGTGAATCGATGGTTTTGTAAACTTTAATTTCCAATTTAGTAAGCTATCTCCAGTTTATCTATATTAATTTGTGCTTGAATCTATGAATTGCCTGATCAACAATTCTTTGTGGAGTTGGATGGAATCGAGAGAGGATATTCAAATCTAGACCTAGTTGATATAACATGTGTTCAGGATTTTGTTAGTAGCTTAAACTTGATGAGTGTTAAGGTAGAGATATGCTTGACACCACATGTAATCGGATAGAGAACTTATTCTTCAACCTTCTTTAATTGTAATTCACATAGAGATATAGTGGTTTAGTTGATTAAGGTGTTTAACAGATTTCTATCTTAATTGTGGATTGAAGTTAATAGGGTATTAGTGCATCGAGAGGTGGTTAATACTACGTTCGTGTTCTTGATTAATAAACTGGGATAGTGCATTAAATTGGAATAAAGGTGTTAAAATCAAAGTGAAGCTTAGGGTGAAATCATAAGTCTAATTCTCCATTAATTGTTTGAAAATTCAGATTTTGATATTCGTGGTTATTTTGTGTTAATTTAATTATATTTAAACTTTAGTTTCGTTAATTTGAATTATTGAGTTTGATTTGTTTAATAAAATCAGGGTTAATATAAGATTGGTAATTGTAAGTTAAGGTTATTGCTAATTAATCTCTATGGGAACGATACTCTACTTATCACTTTATTACTTGTTGACCACGTATACTTGCGTGTTGTGCGTAATTAGATTATACCCAACAGTAGTTTTCAAACTGGAGATATAAACTGTAATTGTCAAAAATTTGAACGTTCTGGTATGCTTTGTAAACACATTACAAGGCATATGATTTCCAAAAGTAAAAAAAAGATACCTGATAAATACGTTTTAAGGCGGTGGTGTAGAGATGGTAATAAAGTGAACACTGAATTACCAAAGATTTTGACTGAAATGTCCAACTACGAGGAATCTCAGACGATGTGTTACAATTATTTGGTGACTTTTCTTTTGCGATTAGCTTCTATAGGATCATACTCAATTAATGGTTTAAAGCATGTCGTACAATTGTGCATTTAAAATTAACCCATTGTTCAGAAATTTGACCCTGGTGAAATTAGTGTAAAAGAGGTTCCTGATATTCGAGAAGATGATGATCAGCCCGTTGAAGATGAGCTCTTATTGGATCCTATTTGTTTGCAAACAAAGGGGCGAAAAAAAGCTACAAGAATAAAGATTGGGATTAAAGAGGCTGGAAGTCGTAAATAATTGAGAAAGTGTTCAATATGTAATATGATGACCAATCATGATAAGCGGAACCACTACAAAATTTTGGGTCAAGAAAAGTTGGGTGTTTGAAGTTATCTTAATATGTGATTTTATGATTATGTAATGGCAAAAATATTTACTTTTGTTTATATATTTTAATTTATCAGCATGATTTATTATTCCTCGAGTTACATAAGATGAATTACTCATAAATATTGAATGATTTAGAGCTTGTATTTTTAACCATGAATCATAAGAAGAAAATAATATTACAAAAAGAAAAAGAAATATTTTAAATCAAATATTATATGTAATATTACAAATAGAATTTGTGGAAGTGTTACAATGATCCATGGCAAACCCTTGAGCTGAACAATCCGAGTAAGGTGATCAAACCTATCCGTAATAGATATTCCATAATTCGATAAGCCAAATCTAATTTTAAAATCCACACTGTGAGGTTGCATGAGTTGCACCAATTTTCCAACCCCTTCAAAATGTATAAGCTCACCTCTATCTGTTAGTTTAGCAAATCTCAGACTTTAACATTTGTTCTGGTCAAAGCTGAATATAATCTTTATCATCTGCTCTAGACATTCGTTCTCGTTTCACTGGCTCAAATCCTTGAACATCCAAATCTCTCTTCTTCCCTTTAGCCTATGAAGGAAAGCACAAAGGTCACTTATAATTCAAATCTCGTTCGTCCTGCACAAGCAAAGAGGGGTGCTGATGCTAGAACAAAGAGATAATTCAAAATTTAGAACTAAAGTGGTTTGGGTTGCTGTAAGACCCCAACTTTTATGAATAAAGATTAATTTCTCTCGAAATATATTTTTTGAATATTATGGTGTGGATATGATATAATGTTATTGTTGTGGGTAATATTTACAAATTTTATGAAGTAAGCAAGTGGTTATATAATATTCGATTGGTCGGGGAATATACATTTTAACGAGTAATATTCAGATGACGGCGGCAAAAATCATTAATTGGACCCTACAACCAAGTATTGTCATAGTTAGAAAATGATGTAATTATCTTTTATAAAAATAACTACGGAAGTTTTACCATTAAACCGTTGAACTACCGGGTAGTAAAGTATGCAATGTCTGGCGTGGTTGTATAGAGTAGCACACGGTATTGATTATTGATGCTTACGTGAGAAGTCACTCGATTATACTCAAATATTACTACGATGAATTGATGCATCATATCTCTCATATTATTGATTCGATTATTGTCACAAGATCATCCGCATAATAATTTTTATATATTATTAAATCAATAATTGAGATGACAAAGTTATTCATATTATTATTTGCAATATTGACAATGTTTAGAAGTTTTGTCGAGGAGAGGTTTGGTCACCTAATCATGGCGCCCGATAGGGAGAAATCCTTATTGAAAGCCCCTTTTCTCGAACGACACAGTTGTTAAATATTATGAATTATAATATTAATGATGAATAAGTTCGTGTTGATTAAAGATGAAGTTGATAGTTCCATTTTGTGGGAATTATTAGTGTTAGTGGAAATCGGCATTTATTTCGATAATAATTGATGTCTGGAAGTTTTTGGGTAATTAATCGGATAAATGAGCAATTAATTGCTATTAATTCACATGTATATAACTATTTGTTCACATACTATTGATTCACATTCATGTACTATTAGGGGAGTTGGTGCAAGATTGATAATACTTGCATGACTAAATTAAAGATTGAGGTATAGTTGAAGGTACTATACTGTAATTAGTTTTTTCACATGATTATACTATTGAGTCACATGAATGAACTATTAATTTACATGATTTACTATTAAAGGAGGTGGTGAAAGTTTGATAATACTTGCAGGACTAAATTAAAAATGAAAGAAAAGTTGAAGGTATTGTACTGTAATATTTTGAGCCCTAAAACGTGCAATTATCGAAACTATATTTTCCTATAAATAGAAGCTCATTCTTCCTTCATTTCTCACCAATTCACTAAAGCTTTAGAGCAATTATTATAGAGAGAAAGAAGAAGAGAAGTCTGCTACCTCACTATTCCAATATCCAGTTTCTTCTAAGGTAGGGGGAATTATTCTTTCGTATTCATTAAGAGAGTTATTTTCTTTTAATACTCGTAAGGGTTGTTATTCCATTCTTTATTACTATGTTGGAATAACCTGTCTATGCGAAGTACCACATACATGGTGAAATTCTCCTGTTATTCTATTCTTTATTATTCATTGGAATAACTTTCATCATGCGATACATCGCATGCACAGTGAATTCTCTGTTATTCCATTCTTTATTATTACATTGGAATATCCTCATGCATGCGGATTACGCATGACTTCGTTGCATTCTTTATTATTACGTTGGGAATAACCTATCTATGCGGTCTATCGCATGTTTGGTAAATTCTTCTGTTATTCCATTCTTTATTATTCTGTTGGAATAACCTGTCTATGTGGATTACCACATGCATGGTGAATGATCCTTCGTATTTATTCCTTATTAAATTGTGGAAATGATCTTTTTACGTGGATTACCGCATGGCGGGCGAAAATCCATTTGCAGTTTCATATATTCTATTATACTCAGTTGGTTAAAGTTTTGACTTCTATACTCCATGAAATTAGTAGAATATCCTGGATATTTGCGCTTCATCCAGTATCTTTTCATGGAAATATTCTTCTAAGTATTCTTGAATTTTACTCCATAAAGCAGTATCAAGTTGAGAATTTGGACGTTATTGATTTCAGGATAAATTAACTTATATATCTTTAAAATTTATTCTTGAACTTGTTTTATTAAATTATTATGTCATTTTCATCATCCTCATGCTTATATTGTGATGAAAGTCATCTTTGGCTTACATGCATAGATGAACTCAGTATGATTATGACCAGGGATCATTCGGTATAATCATGACCTGTAATGTTATAAATGATGTGGTAAAAGTCCTCAGTGGCCTGTAGTGCATTGATGGACAGTTTTTGGTATGATTATGACCAGGGATTATTTGGTATAGTCATGACCATTGATGATTTAATGAATATCCTTGGCCCATAGTGCAGAGATGATTCGATGATGTGGTTTATTTATTAAGTTGAGTCTTAGCGATAAAAATTGATGGAAATATTTTAAATTATAGAAGATAGTAGATATCATGTTCTACTTGACTCTTCTAATCGCTTATTCCGCTGCAGTTAAACTTGATGTCTATTGTAATTTATCAGTTTAACATTGTTGAAGACTAATGATAATTTATTCTGCATTATCTTAGTCATAATATTTCTTACTGGGCTAGTTGAGCTCACCCTTTTGCTTTCATTGTTCTTTTCAGAAAATGAGAACGTAGCCGGGACTAGTCGGGGAATGGAGTAAGGGTCTGAGATGGTGTTATAGTAGTCCTCACTATTCTATAAAATAGTGTGACAATAAATGTAATGAGGACTCAATTTGAGAGTGGATATTGTCTAGAAGGCAATATTCCTGTTTAAACTCTCAGCTATGTTTTGTCATATATTACACGACGGTTGTATAATTAAGTTTGTATTTGTATTCTATACCATGTATTTGGCGACTCAAGATGGGTGATGTATAGCTATTTTGGGGGCGTCACATTTGGTATCAAAGCTTAGGGATATGATCCCTGGCTGAGATGTGAGACAAGAACTAGGAGGGGAGAGACGGGGAATTCCTTCGCTAGTATGACCTACCTAAGTTTATTTGGTATTTAATTGGTCGGTCAGAGTATAGGGATAATATGTGATATGTTAATTAACCCTTGTTTTGTGGCAGTACTTGAAAATGGCATCCGAAAATGTTGAGATAAGCAATGAAGCACATGAGACATTTGAGTCACCAACGATCAATACCCAGGGTAATGTGCAACAGGAAGACAATAATCCTCATGTAAACAATAACACCAATGAAATGGTGAATGATGGGATGTTCAGAGGCTTTATGCAATTTATGCAACATCAGGCGAGAGCGGATCCTGTCCAAAATGCAGGTGGAAACACTGACAACTCTCGGACGGTCACCGCTAACCGGTTCAAGGAGCTGGGACCACCGGAGTTTTTTGGAGAGCCAAAACCACTTAAGGCGGAGACGTGGATAAAGCAGATCAACAAGATATTTGATGTCTTGGGATGCTCCGAGGAGCAAAAGGTTCCCTTTGCCACCTTCATGTGTGTGGAGCGGCGCGATTCTCGGTGGGAATCTGTAAAGTGTACTAAACTTGCCGCACTGAAGATGTCTTGGGAGAAGTTCCAAGAACTGTTCAATGACAAGTACTTTCCTGAAAGTATTCGTCATATTAAGGAGGTAGAGTTCATCAAGCTTGAGCAAAACAATATGATCGTGGCGTAGTACGAAGCTAAGTTTGTCGAGTTATCTCGGTTTGCGTCCCACTTGGTTGATAATGAGGAGAGAATGACGCGGATGTTTCTAAGAGGTTTGAAACCCGAGATACGTCAATATCTTATCTTTCAGAAACTGTGTTTGTATTCAGTTGTTGTGAGTAAGGCTCAGTTATTGGAGCGCGATAATGAGTCAACCCAACCAAGAGAGAGCAGCTGACAAGTCGATAATATTAGTGGTAGCAGTCATCGAAGAGGTGACAACAAGCGTAGAGGGAATCAACATGCCAAAAATGGTAATCACTTCGGTGGTAATCATGGCCATGACAATAAGAGTGGACATTTTAAGAAGAGGAGATTCAATAATGATGGAAAGACGTCAACACCAACACCTGTTGTTAAAGAAGGAGAACGACCGTCGGTCGTATGTTACAAATGTGGAGGGAAAGGACACATAAGTCCAAACTGCACGATGCAGTCTAAAGCATGTTACAATTATGGAAAAGAAGGTCACCTAGCCCGATTTTGTCGTGCACCAAAGTCAAGTCCAGCTGGGATAGAGGCATCAAATGGTGTCCCAGACAAGACGAAACCGGTAGTTCAAGGGAGAACGTTTGTCGTAACCTCCCAAAAAGCGAGGGATCCGAACGAGGTGATCACGGGTAAGCTAATCATAAACTCTAGCGAAGTTTATACTTTATTTGATACCGGTTCTACCCATTCCTTTATTTCTCCTACTTGCGCTTAACGTTTAAATTTGACTCCGGAGAAATTAGACTTTGACTTATCTGTTGAAACTTCATTGGGAGAAACCTTCATTACATCCACTGTTTATAAGTCTTGTTTGATTCAAATCGGTAACCGAACGTTACCTGTCAATCTTATTTTTTTGAAAATACTTGCATTTGATGTGATTTTAGGGATTGATTGGTTAACTACTCATCATGCTAAAATCGATTGTTTTCGTAAGATTGTTAGCTTTCATATTCCTAACCAACCTATTATGCGAATTCAAGCAACCAAACCACTAAAATCAATCACTGTCATATCAAGCCATAAAGCTATTCATTTATTAAAAAATGGATGTCAAGCTTTCTTAGTCCATGTCACGGATTTAAATAAAAATACGTCAGATTTGAATGATATTTCTATTATTAATAAATTTCCTGACGTATTCCCTGAAGAACTTCCTGGCCTACCCCCAGAGCGTGAAATTGAATTTTTTATCGACCTTGAATCCGATACAAAACCCATTTCCAAAGCCCCATATCGAATGGCTCCTATTGAACTTCAGGAGTTAAAAAGCCAACTACAGGAATTGTTAGACATCAGTTTCATTCATCCTAGTATGTCTCCTTAGGGTGCGCATGTTCTATTTGTGAAAAAGAAAGATGAAAGTATGCGACTTTGTATTGATTATCGGGAGTTGAATCATGTCACCATCAAAAATAGGTACCCATTGCCTCGCATTTATAACCTATTTAACCAGTTGCAAGGAGCCAAATTCTTTTCAAAGATTGATCTTCATTCCGGATATCATCAGTTGAAGATTAAAACTGATGACATTCCAAAGAATGCTTTCAGAACTCAGTACGGGCATTATGAATTCCTAGTCATGTCTTTTGGATTGACTAATGCTCCTGCTGCCTTCATGGACATGATGAACCGAGTATTCAAGGAATATTTAGATCACTTTGTGGTCGTCTTTATTGATAACATCCTCATATACTCCAAAACCCGTGAAGACCATGAGCAACACTTGAGGCTGATACTTCAAAAGCTTCGTGAAAACAAGCTATATGCCAAGTTGAAGAAATGCGAGTTCTGGCTTGAGCAAGTTGCATTCCTTGGGCATGTGATTTCAAATCACGGAATATCTGTTGACCCAGCAAAGATTGAAGCAATTCAAAGCTGGGAGCAACCTAAGTCAATGACCAAAGTACGTAGCTTTCTCAGCTTAGCTGGTTATTATCGGAGATTCGTAGAAGGGTTTTCTCGAATCGCTACTCCATTAACGCAGCTGACTCAAAAAAATACAAAATTCGGTTGGAGCGAGGAATATGAGAAGACTTTTCAAGAACTCAAGAGAAGACTCATTTCAGCACCTGTTCTAACAATACCATCTGGCTCGGAGGGATTTGTCATCTACAGTGATGCTTCAGGCAAAGGGTTAGAATTTGTTCTCATGCAACATAAGAAAGTCATAGCCTATGCCTCACGATAACTCAAAGAATATGAGAGGAATTATCCTACTCATGATATAGAGTTGGCCGCTATCGTTTTTGCGCTTAAGATTTGGAGGCATTACCTGTATGGAGAGAAGGTGGAGATCTCTACGGATCATAAAAGCCTCAAATATTTCTTCACTCAAAAGGATCTCAACATGCGGCAACGACGTTGGCTTGGGCTGTTGAAAGATTATGATCATACCATTCAATACCATCATGGAAGAGCGAACGTATTAGCTGACGCATTGAGTAGAAGATCATATGCGGGTACGAGTGCGATATTGTCAACGCAAAGGCCCATTTTGTATGACTTACAAAGGATGGAGATAGAGTTAAAGACTCCAGGGACCCATATGATATAATATTATAGTTGTGGGTAATATTTACAAATTTTGCAAAGTTAGCAAGTGGTTATATAATATTCGATTGGTCGGGGAATATTCGTTTTAACAGGGAATATTCGTACGACGGCACAATCATTGGTGGACCCTAGAACGGAAGTATTGTCGTAGTTAGAAAATGACAGAATTATCTTTTTATAAAAATAACGGCAGAAGTTTTACCATTAAACTGTTGAACTACCCAGAGTAAAAGTAATGAATATGTCTGGCGTGGTTGCATAGTAGCACACGGTATTGATTATTGATGCTTACGTGAGAAGTCACTCATTATACTCAATTATTGCTACATTAATTGATGCACCATATCTCTCATATTATTGATTCAGTTATTATCACAGTATCATCTGCATAATATTTTATATATTATTAAATCAATAATTGAGACGACAAAGTTATTCATATTATTATTTGTAATATTAACAATATCTAGAAGTTTTGTCAATGAGAGGTTTGGTCACCTAATTGCATACCAATAGGGAGAAATCCTTATTGGAAAGTCCCCTCTTTCCTGGGATCGGTCTGGTTGTTAAATATTATGAATTATAATATTAATGATGAATAAGTTCGTGTTGATTAAAGATGAAGTTGATAGTTCCATTGTGTTGGAATTATTAGTGTTAGAGGAAATCGATATTTATTTCGATAATAATTGATGTCTGGAAGTTATCGGGTAATTAATCGGATAAATGAGCAATTAATTGCTATTAATTCACATGCATATAACTTTTTGTTCACATACTATTGATTCACATTCATGTACTATTAGGGGAGTTAGTGCAAGATTGATAATACTTGCATGACTAAATTAAAGATGGAGGTATAGCTGAAGGTACTATACTGTAATTAGTTTTTTCACATGATTATACTATTGAGTCACATGAATGAACTATTAATTCACATGATTTACTATTAGGGGAGGTGGTGCAAGTTTGATAATACTTGCAGGACTAAATTAAAAATGAAAGAAAAGTTGAAGGTATTGTACTGTAATATTTCGAGACCCAAAACGTGCAATTCTTGAAACTATATTTTCCTATAAATAGAAGCTCATTTTTCCTTCATTTCTCACCAATTCACTAAAGCTTTAAAACAATTATTATAGAGAGAAATTATAGAGAGAAAGAAGAAGAGAAGTCTGCTACCTCACTATTCCAATATCCAGTTTCTTCTAAGGTAAGGGGTATTATTCTTTCGTATTCATGAAGAGAGTTATTTTCTTTCAATACTCGTAAGGGTTGTTATTCCATTCTTTATTACTATGTTGTAATAACCTCTCTATGCGAAGTACCGCATACATGGTGAAATTCTTCTGTTATTCCATTCTTTATTATTCTGTTGGAATAACATGTTTGTGCGGTCTATCGCATGCCTGGTGAATTCTGTTGTTATTCCATTCTTTATTATTCTGTTGGAATATCCTATCTGTGCGGATTACGCATGACCTGGTTCCATTCTTTATTATTACATTGTTAGAATATCCCATGCATGTATGGATTACGCATGACACGGTTCCATTCTTTATTATTCTATTGGGAATAACACATGCGTGCATGGCCTATCGCATGCGCTCGTGAATTCTTCTATTATTTCATTATTTATTATTACGTTGAATAACTCATCTATGTGGATTACCACATGCATGGTGAATGATCCTTCGTATTCATTCCTTATTAAATTGTGGAAATGATCTCATTCTACGTGGATTACCGCATGGCGACGAAAAATCCATTTGCGAGCTTCATATATTCTATTATACTCAAATGGTTAAAGTTTTGACTTCTATACTCCATGAAATTTGTAGAATATCCCGGATATTTGCGCTTCATCCAAGATCTTTTCATGGAAATATTCTTATGATCATTCTTGAATTTTACTCCACAAAGCAAAGATCATGTTGATAATTTGGACGTTATTGATTTCGGATAAATTAACTTATAAATCTTTAAAATTTATTCTTGAACTTGTTTTATTGAATTATTATGTCATTGTCATCATCCTCATGCTTATATTGTGATGAAAGTCATCTTTGGCTTACGTGCGTAGATGGACTCGGTATGATTATGACTGTGGATCATTCGGTATAATCATGACCGTAATGTTATAAATGATGTGGTAAAAGTCCTCGGTGGCACATAGTGCATTGATGGAGAGTTTTTGTCCGATTATGACCGAGGATTATTCTAAGATATAGTTATGATCATTGATGATTTAATGAATATCCTTGGCAGAAGTGCGGGGATGATTCGATGATGTGGTTTATTTATTATGCTGAGTCTCAGTGATAAAAATTAATGAAAACATTTTAAATCATAGAAGATAGTAGATATCATGCTCCACTTAACTCTTCTAATGGATTGCTTATTCCGCTGCAGTTAAACTTGATGTCTATTGTATTTTATCTGTTTAACATTGTTGAAGACTAATGATAATTTATTCTGCATTATCTTAGTCATAATATTTCTTACTGGGCTAGTTGAGCTCACCCTTTTGCTTTCACTGTTCTCTTCAGGAAATGAGAACGTAGCCGGGACTAGTCGGGGAATGAAGTAATGGTCCAAGATGGTGTTATAGTAGTCCTCATTATTCTATAAAATAGTGTGACAATAAATGTAATGAGGACTCTATTTGAGAGTGGATATTATCTAGAAGGCAATATTCTTGTTTAAACTCTCAGCTATGTTTGGTCGTATATTACACGATGGTTGTATAATTAAGTTTGTATTTGTATTCTGTACCATGTATTTGGCAACTCAAGATGGGTGATGTATACCTATTTTGGGGGCGTCACAATTGCTCTGCCCAAAATTTTATAAGCAAGATAAACTGAAATGGATAGTCTGAGATGTATTAATAGTTACACAATGCAAGTATTAAAAGCTTTTTCTTTTGTCACAGATACAAATTTTTCTAGTGTGCTCCTCATTTATCATGCCATAACATTGATCAGAACAACAAATGAAGCGATATAATTGCTGCTAACTTGATAGGTTAAACAGATAAAAAATCTCATGAAAAGAAATGAAAAGGTAAATGTAGGAAAAAGAAATAAAAAAAACAAACAGAACTGACCTCCTTTATGATCTCGGCATCAGGTGAGAATTCTCGAGGAAACAACCAGAGAACAGATGTTCTAATGGATCCTAGTATTATTCCAGTTAATGCTCCAATGATAACTAGAGACTTCAACAGCATTCGTGTCTGTTTGGCACCATAAATTTTTAGAAGAATATTCACAAACAAAAATCATGTAGATAAATGTTTTTAAACTAGTGATTCCCTTGTAGAATATGCTTTGCAAAAAAAAATGCACCTGCAACCAAGTCCATCAACTTGTGTTATTATGATCACATATAGCCTTACCTAATCTAACTGAATCATTTCTGATCAAATCATGAACATTCACATTGAAGTGGAACAATTCAAAGTAAAAGAATACAACCACGTATGATACTTGTATATACTCAATATTCTCGACCACAAAATTCGTTAATCATACCAAGTAAACAGATCTAGATGTTTACACCTTGCACTCTGAGTAACCCATCCAATGAGCACAGCGGGCCACTTTAAGCCTCAAATCTACAAACAGAAGACAATACTATTCAATTCAAAAGCAACTATAACATTTTCAAAGTTGAAAGAAACATGAACCATTTGATTGATATCACTGGTACATCAGGCAAAATTAAAAGAGTTTGATATCAGAATTTATGCTTGTTTGATTTAGCAGGTTGACTTTTATCATACTGTCAGTGGTTTTTAGATGGTAACTCATTCTAGAAAGGTCAACAACGAAAAAGAACTATGTACATAAGTGTGTTGGAATATTTTATTCCTTATGTGGCCTCTACTATTTATAGAATTATTGGGCTTACAAATTGTATTAATTTAATCACTTTATTTATGGGTTTGGTAATTAATTATGTGGCCCATAAATAATATACTAATAGTATTTGGCATAATGTGCCCTAGGGTTTCATAATCTTGATGGACGATTTTGGCCCTTAGTTATTCTATAAATAAAACAGTTAGGGTTTGGTCCCAGTTGTCGTCTAAAAAATTTTATATACACACCTATACATTCATCCTAAGATTGAGAGAGGCAATTGAAGACCTTCACCCTTAAGCGCAGCGGAAGCGTGATATATACAAGATGGTTTCTCTTAATTCATGTAAGTACTTAATATTATTATGATTATTGATTTTATTTTATTCTATGCAATAACACGTTCCTGTATAATTTACTTTACATCTGGCAGAGCCGGCCCTGGGCCAGGTCTACCAGGGTGACTGCCTAGGGCCCAAAGCTGAGGAGGGCCCATATAACGACCCGAAAATTTGGATTTTCCAGAATTTAAGTTTAAAGGATTAGTTATTAATAAAATAAATTTTTATTAATAATATTATGTGCTATGTGTTTAATAATAGTTCTAGAACCTAGGATGATTATAAGTCGGGAGGATTCTGGGTACGAGCTAGACTAAGCGATTAAGAATTTTCAAGACAAAAATGAAAATTTTCCGGGAACAAAAATATTTCTGGGGAAAAAGACGAAATATGCACTATTCACCCGACGAAACCTAAGGGTTAGGGTTTGAATAACCTAAGCTGTTCTGAGAGTTCGGTATATCAAAATAACATTCCATCAAAAGATTTGACGATAATATATCTTGAAAAGTTAAGTAAGCCGATAAAAGTTTTTCTCAAAAAACGTACAGAAATCGAACAAAATAAAAACGACGAAAAGTACTGCTGGGTACTTTTCATTCGTTTAGCTACGGTAGGGTAAAACGTGAAGGAAAACGCTTAACTCCAAAAAGTGTTTTTGTCAGTTTTTCAGGAATCCAAAGAATACATAAAATTTAATCAGTAAAGGAAAGACGAAATATCCAAAAATATTTGGATTTCGAGAATCGCAGTTTTTAAAACTGTCGGACGAAAACCCGAAAGACGGAATCACGTAACTTAAAGTCTAAGTAGACTTAAGGGCTAAGTTAACTTAACACTTAAGTAATGAATAGTATGGAGGTGTGAATAGTAAGGAGGTTAGGGGTGAAATGACTATTTTGCCCTAGCTTTGGAAAATCTATAAATAGGAAGCTAGATTTCATTTAAATGGGATTTAAAAAATCCTACACTAGAGAGAGAGAGGATTCAGATGGAGAGAGATGAGGAAGAGCATGAGCATGATTGACCGAATCGAAAATGTTCGTGAAATGGAAAAGCTAGCAAATCACCGATTTTGTCTAGCGGAAGAAAAATAAAGAGGAAAGGTATTAAAACCTAACTTCTATGTTAGATTTTCTTTAAGTTTTATATGTTTTAAACATAACTTAATGAGAATAAGAAGTAGATAATGTTAGGGATGATTTCATATGGTTGAAATCATGAGAAATAAGAAAATAAGAATTTGAAGTTTAGTAAATAAATTTCTTAAGGAAGTATAGGATTCGTAATGAATTAGAACGATCTGAGTTGATTATATCAATAAGTAGATGAAATAAGTAAGAAATAATGTTCTATAACATCAAATTCCAATAAAAAGTGAAATCATAATCCAAAATATTGATTAAAATGAAGAATGAACGAAGAACACGCGAAGAACACGAAGAACGTTGTTGATGGACAAATTTAAAATCATTATAGGATATTTGTTGTTGATGGAAAAGTTTAAAACCATCGCGTATAAGTTAGATGCATATTGCTTGGTTAGGACCGGTAGAAACGTTCATGAAGAACAGATTAAAACTTAGCTATAACGAAGTTATGGCAAAAATTTCATAAAAGACAAATGAGAATTAGAAAGTTAGTAAATGAACCCAAATGTGTAGGGTTTCATAAGAAGGTGAGAGAACATAGAAAACGTAAGTCGGGGACTCAAGAACGAACAAATTTTGAGTTCGGATGACCGAATTACGGACGAACAAACAAAGAGCGTTAAAAACGTAAAATAAACGAAGGGTGAAGATCAAGCCAATTGAATGGCACGTTAATGGATTCAGAATGAAGTTCTGTCCAAGGGGGATTGAAGTACGTAAGATAAGGAAGAAAATGGCTTTGGATTGACCTCATTCTGAGTTATAACGAAGGAGTTATGAGATCGGGAAGTAGCGTCTCAAAATGAAGTTAACACTTAAAAGAAATTATCAAGAATTAGGGCTTGGCACTGCGGCGCCAACCATGCCTTGTAAGGTGGCCTCAGAAGCGCCAGATCGTAGAGCCGAGTCATCGCAAACTCGTCTTGCGACATGAGAAATAGAAGGAGAGAGGTAGCAAATGGCCAAAGCAGTAGGAAAAAGCCAGAGAAGAGCTTTTAACTACTCAACTCTTGGGAGGGGAACGTATGGGAAGATAAAGAACATAATGTTCAACTAATGTAACACTTAAGCAAGTAATTTAAACCTTAAATGAAGGTTGAACGGAAAGATTAAACGAGATTAAAAAACAAAGAATTTTAAACGCGAGTTACATAACCGATGTCTGGGGACCGTAGTCGCAATGAACGAACGTGAGGATTAAGTATGGTTGTGATTCCTTAGACATTGAGTGATTTAGGGTAATGAATAACATTTCAATGTTATGTCATGATAGTGAGAGATAAGTGTGAAGCGATAGATAGGCGTGTATGCAACGTCATTGCGATAAATGAACTGGCCTTAGCATACAACGAACGGTATGGCTTGGACAATAAGAATGACTAATGAACATGGGGTTCAAGTAAGGGATAACGAAAGTATTAAGTAAGATATGAATGCTATTAAGAAAGCCGTAATGAACGATAATAAGATTAATGAAAGCCGAAGGTGAGTCGTATAAGAATGAATCTCGAGGTATGACATTTAGTTGCCAAAAAGCCGTAAGGAATAAAAAATTAACTTAACCAACGTTATAGTTAATGGTTAAGATAAGTTACGATAAGTTTAAGTTGTAGTACAATCGTAACCTTTGATGGTTGACATATGGGAGCTGGGCTAAACAATTCCTTTAGAGAGCGAAGGTATATACAAAACTGGCAACCGATCTAACTCACTGTTATGGGTAGTGTAGATGAGACGAGAACTTGTTTGTTGGTTGTTTGTGAGAAACCGCTCAGAGTACCATATGGACTACTAGCAGAGAAACGATGTGTGTTGAGTCTTAGAGAAGTAATAAGAAGAAGATAAGAATGTAAGACATCAAAGATGATGAACGTATAAGTAAGACATCTCCGTATGTCATAAAGCCGTAGAACGGTAGTGAAAGTGGTCGCGTAAACTTTGGTTGCAAGAACGCGAACCCTAAGAAGTAAAGTTAAGTAAACTAATGCATAAGTCAAAGATGTATGACTAATTGGTGTATGTGGTGTTGTCTTATGTGTTATATAGGAATTGAGATGAGCAGTTCGGCGTAAGCTGTAGCTGGGCGTAAGGCAAGTTTCCTAACTTCATTCATATTTCAAATGAATGCTAGTTTCTTAAACTTCTCAGATGTTGAACTTGAGAAGTTCCGTTTATGTGTTAATGTGCGATATTTGTACAAGGTGGTAGAACGTATGAGGCCTTGTGCCACAATGTGAACACTTCGGTGTTTCTATGAGGTGAACTGTTCTGTGATTTAATTGTTCAATAAGAGAATGCTTTGTTCATACATGATCCGTTATTGTTAAGTCTGTGCTAATGATTCTAGCTAGACAGAATGTCTATGAAAAAGGTAGAAGAATGAAAGTATTTTAAAATGAAAGTAAATATTGTTTTAAAATGATAGGAATCGAGATTATTCCTATTATTCAAGCTGCTTCATAACCTTTGTTCGATTATTGAAGTCTTAAAAGAATGTTTGAATTCTTGAAGATGTTTATTCAACTGTGATGACTTGCTGGGCAATTGAATGCTCACACTTGCTTTAAATGAAAAACATTTTCAGCGAACGATGTTAGAAGAACTTAAGGATCTCGTAAAGATCAAGCTGATGGTATCCAGATGATGTGCCATTCAGAATGTGGATGAGCGAGAAGATCAAGTGAAGACTTGTAATATGAAATAAGTTAAATGAACTTTAGATTAGTTTAATGAACTATTATGTATCCTTAGTGGCGGATGAAAGTCACTCGTGTAAGATGTAAAGGATAATGTAATTATCGTTATTTATAATGAAAAAGGTTATATGGTTTTTAGAACCTGGGATTTGAGAGTATATGTTGTTATATTTCAGTATATAATGATGTATGTTTGGAAGAAGATGAGATCGTGACGTCATTTAAATTGTGTGTGAAGATAGACCGGATTTGAGCTATAAAATTAATTCTTAAAAAATTATGTATATATGTGTATAAAAAAATAAAAAAATAATTATAAAATATAATATAAAACAAATCAATAAATATGGAGAATAAAAATAGACTCTTAGCCACAAAAAGAAGGAAAAACTCTTCGACCCTCTCAGTTCATAACGCAACGCAAGTAATTTTTTTTTTCTGATGATTCTCCTTTTCTCCAACAAAGTTGGAAAATAAATTATCCACCAGCTAGACCAGTGCCTTTCTTTGAAGGTAATTTTTTTTTTAAGATACATATAAAATCTAGATACAGTAAAACCTCTATTTACTAAATAGAGATATTGGTACAAAATATTTTTCAAACACCCAAAAATATTCACTTTAAAAAAAATATAGATTTTATAGATTTTATAACAAAAATTAAAGAAAACATAAATTATTTACATTTTCAAACTAGGAAAATGTAGTCTTTTATAGGAAATATAGTTTTTATAGGAAAATGTGGTCTTTTATAGAAAATGTAGTCTTTTATAGGAAAATATGGTTCTTTATATGAAATGTAGTCTTTTATAAAAATGTAGTCTTTTAAAATTAATATTGTCTCTCATATATATATATATATATATAATTATTACTATATCGGTATAGTTTCTCAATACGGACTTAAAAAGTCTATAACATATTACAATTTAGAGGTTATTCCTATTTATAACTGGCTCAAATTGGGACCAAATTTTTTTATAATATTGTAGAGGTTATTCTTATATAGAGTATTCTTAAATAGGGGTTTTACTATATATAAATTTTGTAAATTGTAATATATATTTTTGTTAACTTTTTCTTATTTATTATTTAATTCAACAGAAAACTTGGCTGAAATTCTTGTTCTTCGTTTTTAATACAATGTTTACAATTCGGGGTACTCTTTTTCCTTTGTTTGAGGTTTTATCCCATTAGATTTTCCCCAAACAAATTTTTTAATGAGGCCTCAAAGTGTTCTTACTTATCTTTTATAAATTCTTATAATTTTAATAAAATTAATTAGTTGATAATTTATTTATTTATTTTTTTAATTTATATAAAGGGGCACATTTAAAATTTTTTGCCCTGGGCCTTACAAAACCCAGGACCGGCTATGACATCTGGTATCAGAGCGTGGTTACGCTATTATATAGAATAAATTAATTACGTTGTTATGCTATAATTTTAATTCCGCATAATCTCTTTATTAGTATAATATAGAATTATTCTATATGTTAAGGAATTTTCGAAAATAATTTTTTTGAATAGTGACTTGTTCAGTATAGGTTGAAAAGCAATTCATCAATCTTAATGTTCCTGTACACATCATATATATAGCAAACAGTATGTGAATCAAATTAATAAAGTACAACTTTATAATGGAAATGGATTGATTACCTTCAGTATGAATCCATCATTGATAACAAAACTGCATATATAATTTCTTATGCAGTACGTTAATATATATGTGTATATATATATTGCATAGATTAGGGTCCATCGACATATTCACCCCTATGCTTCCATTTTCCTTTAATTAATTCATGAAACAACATACGTATATATAGCTGTAATTTTATTTTTCGTACGTTAATTATATATGCAGTTATTATATAAGTTTAACAGTGAATATTAAAACAATATATGTTAAATTTATTATTTATTATGTCTAGACAAAATTATGATATTCTTATGCCTTCATGTATTCATGTTAAAATTAACGTGATTATTTTATATTCAATTCATGTTCATAATTATATATATTTTAATTTAAAATTTTGAACATGATGTCATATATTATTAGGGCTTTTAAGTTGGTACGTGTAAATTATAAATAATGTTAATTTTCAAACTTTATTAATATGTTTAAAAGAAAATTGAGTTTGATTATAATAATTTACATGTATGCGTGACTCTTTTATTGTTAAAATTAATAATAAGCCCAACGGAGGATTATTAATTGAAACAATTAAAGATTAAGAAAAGTCACATAATGTTACATTTAATAAATAAAGATTTTAATTTTACCCAACGGAAAAATTAGAATTAGAATTTATTAAATGGAATTTTATTGCATAAGTAACATGTTTATTTCGTTTTTGCCCAACAGTGATGCATGGATAGTGTTGTGCATTATTTTATAGAGATGTTATTAGTATATTATTAATTGGACTATCGAAAGATTAATAATCATGCACCAACATCTCATTAAAATCTATTTTTTTGGGTGTTGTAAATAGATTTTATGTAACTAACTGCTTGCCCTACAGTTGGTTTTTATTATGATTAATTTGTAGTTATTGTTGTATATTGTGGATTTCTTTTAATTTTTTGTAAGCATGTTAATGAGCTTAATTATGTTTCAACATTGACTCCAACTAGTATTTCTGAGTATCTCTCTGGAATTGAAATCTTGAATGGAACTAATTTTACTGCTTGGAAATAGTAAGTGAAAATTATTTTCGGCGTTATGGATTTGGACTATGCATTACGAGTTGATCCTCCTGCTCCACTTACAAATACAAGCTCAATTGAGCAAAAATCTATTTATGAAAGTGGGAGCGATCCAACTGCATGTCCCTTATGATTATGAAAAGCTCTATCACGACAGCCATTTAAGGAGTCATTCCTGACTTTGAGAATGTTAAAGAGTACTTAACTTCAGTCGAGTAACAATTTAAGGGTTCTTCTAAAACTCACGCAAGTACCCTTATTTTGAAAATACTTACTAGCAGGTATGATGGGGTTAGTGGGGTGCGCGAGCACATTATGATGATGAATGACATGACCTTAATTTAAATTAAAGGGTATGAACATGACGATTTTTGAGGGTTTTCTTATTCACTTCATTATGCCTTCTCTTCCTGCACATTTTGATCCATTTAAGATCAATTATAACACGCAGAAAGAAAAATGGAAGATGAGAAAGTTAATCTCCATGTGCGTCCAAGATGAAGAAAGGCTTAAGGTTGAAAAACCTAATGTTGCTCATTTTACTACCACTGGATCCTATAAGAAGAAGACTTATAAAAATGGCAAAGGTTTTAAGAATAATGATAAACCAATTTCTACCAAAACAAATAAGGCAAATTATTCAGGTATCAACTCTGAGACATGTCCTAAATGTCACTTCTGTAAGAAGTAATGACATATTCAGAAAGAATGCCCAAAATTAAGAGAATGACTTGAAAAGAAAGGTATATCGTCCTTCAATTATGTAACTTATGAATCCTTTCTAATTGATATTCCTTTTAATACATGGTGGCTTGACACTGGTGCTATGGTTCACATTACTAATTCATTACATGGATTCCTTTCAAAGAAGACACTCTGAAAGGGGGAAAGAATCATTAAAGTTGGTAATGGAGAGTCTATACAAGTTGAAGCTGTAGGAGCTCTTCTTTTAGTTTTGAAGAGCGGTTTCATCTTGTATTTATATGATACTCTTTATGTTCCCAGTATGACACGAAATTTAATTTCTGTATCTAAACTTGACGTTGATGGATTTTCGTTTAAGTTTGGAAATAATAAAATAATTATATATCATTACTCTCATGCTATTGGTTCTAGATCTTTAGAGGGAAACCTCTATAAGATAAATTTGGATAATGTATTTTCTGAATCCTTGTTAACAATAAATGTGACAGAAAGTACCTCTAAAAGTAGAAATAAGAGAAAACTAGATAATAAGAATTCTTCAAAATTGTGGCATCGATGCTTAGGCCATATTTCAAAAGATAGAATGTAACGTCTTATAAAGGATGGAATTCTTCATTCACTAGATTTTCTGATCTTGACCAAAAAATTAAAGTAGTGAGATCAGATAGAGGCTGGGAGTATTATGGTAAACACTCTGATACAGGTCATAGTCCTGGCCCATTTGCCTTATTTTGTCAAAAAATGGAATCGTCACTCAGTATACAAAGCCTGGTACACCGCAACATAATGGTGTAGCTGAGAGGCGAAATCGTACCCTTATGGATATGGTACGTAGTATGTTGTGCAATTATAGCTTACCTGTATTTTGTGGACTGAGGCATTAAAGACAACTTTTCATATTTTAAACCGGGTTCCTAGCAAATTTGTCCCTAACACTCCTTATAAAATTGGGACTGGTAGAAAACCTAGTTTAAAATACTTACGGGTGTGGGGCTGTCCAACTAAGGCTAAGATTTTTAATCCACAAATAAAGAAACTTGACTCTAAAACCATTAGTTGCCATTTCATTGGATATCCTGAGAGATCTAAGGGTTTTCGATTTTATTGTCCCTCGCATACCACTAGAATTGTTGAGACTAGGCATGCAAAGTTTTCAGAGAATGGTGATTTAAGTGGTAGTGGTGAGCCTAGAAAAATTGATCTTGAAGAAAAACATATTTTATGTTTCTAATCCTGTAATTCAAGAGGGTGAGGCACAACAACCTCGTATTGAGGCGAATGATGCCCCTTAGATAGCTGAGCCACCACCTAATGTTGAACCTCACATTATTGAAAATCATATTCTTGAAATTGTACAGCCTTTATATATGTCTAAAAGACCTAGAAAGCCTATTAATTTTGATGATTTTATAACCTATCTTAATGAGATTGACTATGATTCAAGTAAGATTAATGATCCTATCTCCTATAAAGAGGTCATTACGAGTGTTCAATCAACTCAATGGCTTGAAGCCATGAATGATGAGTTGAAATCAATGGAGCTTAATAACGTTTGGGATCTTGAAGAATTACCAAAAGGTTTTAAACCTGTTGGTTGCAAGTGGGTCTATAAGACCAAATTAGATCCTAAAGGGAACGTTGAAAGGTATAAAGCTCGATTGGTTGCTAAGGGTTTCACTCAAAAGGAAGGTGTGGATTATAATGACACTTTCTCTCCAGTATCCAGGAAAGATTCATTTAGAATAGTCATGGCTTTAGCAGCTCATTATGATTTAGAGTAACATCAGATGGATGTTAAAACTGCATTCCTTAATGGTAACTTGCATGAGAATGTTTATATGGCATAACCAGAAGTTTTTTGGTTAAAGGAAAGGAACATATGGTATGTAGACTTAAGAAGTCCATATATGGGTTAAAACAGACTTCACAACAATGGTATCTTAAGTCTCACGAGGTGATGAGTAATTTTGATTTTAAGAAAAATATAGTGGATCAATGTATATACTTGAAGGTCAGTGGAAGTAAATTTGTTATTCTTGTTTTGTATGTTAATGATATACTACTTGCAAGTACTAACTTAAACATGTTGTATGAGACCAAATGTTTTCTTTTTGGAAATTTTGATATGAAGGATCTCGGTGAAACCTCTTATGTTATAGGTATTGAAATTCACTGAGATAGGTCTGCGGGATATTAGGATTGTCCCAAAGAACTTATATTGACAAAGTTCTTAACAAATACAACATGCAAAATTGTTCCCCTACTGTCGCCCCTGTTGTTAAGGGTGACAAATTTGGCTCATATCAATATCCTAAGAATCACCTAGAACGTGATCAAATGAATCTTATTCCTTACACTTCTGTAGTTGGTAGTCTTATGTATGCTCAAGTTCGTACACATTCAGAAATAGCGTATGTAACTAGCATGCTTGGACGTTACCAGTTAAATCCAAGTTTGGTTCACTGGAAAGCAGCCAAAAAGGTTTTCGCTACTTACAAGGTACTAAGGATATTATGCTTACATTTAGAAAAATAGATAACCGTGAAGTTGTTGGTTATTCTGATTCTGATTTTGCTAAGTGTAAAGACGAAAAGAAATCTACATCAGGATACATCTTTATGTTTTCAGGAGGCCCTATTTCGTGGAAAACTCGTAAGCAGGAGTTAACTACCACTTCCATGATGATGGCAGAATATGTGGCTTGTTATCATGCTACTTGTCACGCCATATTATTAAGGAATCTTATTTCAGGACTTAAGGTTATAGATTCAATTTTAAGGCCATTGAAAGTATTTTGTAATAATAATTATGCTGTTAGTTTTTTCCAACAGCACCATTTCGAGTGGTGCTGGACTATACCTCGACACTAAGTACTTATTTGTCAAGGAAAGAGTTGAAGATCAAAACGTTGTATATTAGTACGCATGATATGTTAGCGGATCCACTTACGAAAGGCTTACCACCCAAGCTCTTTTTAGAGCATGTTGCCGGCATGAGTTTAACTGGTAGTCTTAATTAGTGAGTTATTTTAATGTAAGACAATAATTTTGAGCTCGTTGTTTTGAACTTCACATTATGTTTATGGTTTGCTATTCTCTTTATTGTGCACACTTGAGAACTTATGAGCAAACGATACGGTTATGTTTTGGACCATATGAATGAGTTTAATCTATTACCACTTATGTAAACTCTATTCATACCTGTTATGCTTTAATGTTAATCTTTGTTCTAATAAAAGCACTAATTGTGTAACTAATGGGGATCTTGTGTTAATAGTGACACAAAGATTGTATTAATTCGCATTGGTGTTATTTATTTAAACAAGATGTAGATATTAAATTAATACTTGGCCAAATTAATGATTGTAAGCGTTATATTTTGTATATAAATAGTATTTCGGCCAAGTGGGAGAATGTTGGAATATTTTATTCCTTATGTGGCCTCTACTATTTATGGAATTATTGGACTTACAAATTGTATTAATTTAATCACTTTAT
The DNA here is from genome assembly GCA_020205615.1 of Panax quinquefolius. Taxonomy (NCBI): domain Eukaryota; kingdom Viridiplantae; phylum Streptophyta; class Magnoliopsida; order Apiales; family Araliaceae; genus Panax; species Panax quinquefolius. The sequence continues at coordinate 162,232 of JAINUW010000326.1, read as the reverse complement.
TTATGGGTTTGATAATTAATTATGTGGCCCATAAATAATATACTAATAGTATTTGACATAATGGGCCCTAGGGTTTCATAATCTTGATGGACGATTTTGACTCTTAGTTATTCTATAAATAAAATAGTTAGGGTTTGATCCCAGTTGTCGTCTCAAGAATTTTATATACACATATACATCTATTCTAAGATTGAGAGAGGCAATTGAAGAACTTCACCCTTAAGCGCAACGGAAGCATAATATATACAAGATTGCTTCTCTTAATTCATGTAAGTACTTAACATTATCATGATTATTGATTTTATTTTATTCTATGCAATAACACGTTCCTGTTGACAAAGTGTTGGCTGCGTAAATGATATCCCCATTCTTTGCCCCGTTGAAAGCTGCAGTGTGATAAACATGAATATATATTCAAAGATATCCAAGACTCCATAAATCAATAATACAAAAAAAGTTAATATAAGAAAATAATTAGACTGCATAAAATTTCCGAATACAGTTTTAAGATCGGAAATCATAGGAAATAAACAAGGAGTTGAAAGAAGAAACTACATTTTAAAAATAACAGGGTCAAACTTGTATCATAATACATGAGTAGGGAGTCAAGTGCCTTTAAAAGTAGCAGACCAACACCCTATTGTTGTTCAGCAGCTCAACAACCAATTATCGACCTCTTCCTCCACCTATCACCAATCCAAAAAATCTCAGCGCATAGTTTTAAGTTTCATGTTACAGAAACACATGGCATAGTGTATATTATGCATAAGAGTACAAATCAAGTTTCCTTGTTAATCGGAGCACATACCACCTAATTCAAATATAGCTAACTAGTAAGAATTTTCATCTAAAATTCAAGTCTGTCCAGCACAAGGAAGTTTTAAATCAACTCAGCAGGCAATAGCCCTTTTGATAGCCAAATACAAATTATATGGTGGTCCCTGTTTAGTGTTTATTACCCATGCTCCCAGGAATTTTGTGACGAAAAACATTAACACTCCACAGGTCAACCCAATAAAAAGTAATATACATATCTGATGCTGCACTTCATCTTTATCCTGCACCAATCTTGATTAGTTCAACAACGTGAGAAATATAATAAAGAGCTAGCATAACTGATCTGGAAGTTACGCCACCACAATCAATTTGAAAAAGACCCCCAAACAGAACGTTGAAACTTTCAAATGTAACCGAATTCTGGAATCAAAATCTAAGACTTGTAATGTTAATAATCGAAGCAAAACCATATACTTGTTTTTAGTTTTACCTTTTAAGTTAAACCATGGATTTATAAAGCTCAAATGATGCTAAAATCAAGTGTGATTTACCATTCGCAAAAGTCTTATCTTTTTTAACTTCCTTTTATCCTTTCTTTTACCTCTCTCTTTCCAAGATCCAAACAAAGTACAAATTACTCCTATTGAACTCACTTAACAATTACATGCAATGGACTAAAGAGTTTACTAGAAATCAAAGCTACTCCAATTTTAAGTTGTAGAGAGGCTATTTTACGAAGGCAGTGTCAATTAAAATATGCAATCAAACCAGTCATAAAATATATGAGATAACAATTCAGTTTATGCATGTGTGTACAAAGAAGTAAATTTCTTAGCAAACTATAATCTAAACTCATCTGAACTGAACCATATCAATACAACACAAAATGAACCACAACAATACAAACCAATACAAAACACACAAACTTAAATACACAGTGCTTAGAACGACATCCACATTAACATAAATACAAAAGATAGAATCATTTTGAAACTAGTAACCGAGTTACTAAATCAACGTATTACAAAAGTTAGTCAACCCCTACATTCGCTAGTCTTCATTTGAATCCGAATCTAAAGTTTGTTCGTTACAAATATATTTTTCAGGAATGTCCCTAAATTTGCACATAGGCTCATGTTCTATTCTAAATCTAAATTACAAGCCTCGTCAAGAGTCCACCTTGGTTCCTCCATGATGTTTATACGGTGCAAAAAGAAATTCACGTACTTTGCAACATATATGCCACAATCGTCTTCGTTCCAATGTCTCGGTCTATTCACACCGACTTCAACTTTCAGCTTCGATTTTGGCAACTTTGCTGTAGGATTTGCCTAACGAAGCAACAAAGTAATTAACTCCACTTATAAACCAGAAACCCATTACTTATAAGTCCGAAGTAGTAGGAATTAGATCTATGTGTAATGACATGAAAAACAAGAAATATATTAATGAACTTACCACAACCGCAAAGAAGTTTTGGTATAATTGTGACAATGGCATTAATGGTTTGTCGTCATAAAGTGGGTCAAGTAGCATTACTTTCCACTTGTTGACACTCCAAATAAATAAGCAAAAATGACTGTTGGTTTCGTTGTAGATTGGAACGAATATGTAATCACACTCATATACTGGGGCACCAACTGTAGGATTGATGTAACTTCTTAGAAATTTTTGTATGGTTGGCATGTTTACTCCGGTACTTGGTAAGTTTTGGGTACATAACAATGCAAAGTACGTTGGCATGAAATAAAATCGAGCCCATCTTTGGATACCTTCGCTACACATTTTAGCTTCTATGTCTCACAACAACAACAAATATGCATCCAAGACATGTTCCCATAACCAACCATTGGGTCTCAAACAGTTCACATCTTTAAATTTAAACTTGTATAGACCTTCTGGATGGCTATGAGGAAAGTCTGATGGGTCGTAAGTTGGACTAAACCAATGTTAATTTAGCTAATTGATTTTCTCTATCTTTAAATACTTAAAAAAATGAGTGTGCTTTGTTCCCTCTCTCCTTCTAACTGTCAATTTTTTACTATGTTGATTAGAAGGGCCAACGCCCTCTGAGTCTCTTAAACCGTAGGCTGAGATCCCGTCATGTCAATCTCCATTTGCCCAACTTGAGGTTGCATTGGATTTGGATTGATTGGAACCCCTCTATAGTTATTCATGAACGACTGGTATAATGTATTGAACCATGTGTCATACATGGTTCTTAACTCAGGTGGATGTCCAATTGACAACAACTTTTCAAATATAGCTTTTGCACTCTCAATCTACAATTAAATAAAAAAATTATATTAATAAAACAAGATAATTAGTTAAAAACACAAAAAACATTAATAAATATTATAAATTGAATAACTTACAGTGTTTACAGCCACATATTGGTCAATGAATATTCGTGGCTCATAATCTTCCCCCTTGACGGCTAAAGGGTTGATGATGGTGTATCCTTCTTCGAGTAATTTCTCTATACCATGTCATATAATCCTCGGTAGATATATGTTGCAAAGCCTTCAACAGTTGTCCTTCTAAACTCTCCATGTACGCATCCCACAATCGAATATAGTTGCCCCTATGGTTTTCAAAATTTATTCTCTCAAATAATTTATGTCCCTTCCGCAATTCCACCATTTTTTCAGCATTAGATGGATACGACTGCGAATATCCAAATTGCCTCATAAATCTGTCAGGCATTTGGAACTCAACAATGTCGTAATGTATCAATGGTATACAAGCAGCTCCACCTAACCTTGCCTCAAAAAAATCCCAAGATAAACGTCTATCAAATAACTGATATGGACGCCACACACCATCTGTTTCCAACATATTATCAAACTCTCTTTGGTAAAATAGAAGATGGTGATGTGGATTTTTAAGGCGCTGATAATGTTTTGAATTAGGATCAAAAGAGGAGTATGCCCAGGATAATGCCCTAGGTAATAACTTCTGGGACATAGGCCTAGGGGTAGGATGACCAATGTTGAACCTTTCATGAGCCCAAGTCATAAGAAGGTTTGCACAACCTACAAATTTTTTCGTTGTTTTGCGAGTAACATCATGCAAACCCCTATACAAATGCCCTAAAACTGCCGCCCCCAAGCATATGTAACTTCATCTTCTAATCTTTCCAATAACAACAAATGTCTAGGATGCACAACATTTTTACTCTTTGTTGGAAACAAAATAGCGCCACACAAGTACAACAGATATGCCTTAATGTCTTTTAAGACATCATCTAGAGTAGCATCACCAGGTACTTGTCCATATCTATGTCTTAACCAAAGCAAACTTATGCCCCCCTTTTATAGCATTGTTCCCACTCATCTACTACAACTTGTTTCCCAAAAACCCTTATAAAATAACTTTTGGGATTTTCTAATTCTCCGCAAGTCAAAGGTTTTTCTAATACGGGCAGCCCAAATAAAAATCCCACATCCTCAAAAGAAATGCTAATCTCTCCATAATTTAAGTGAAACGTATTTGTTTCACTTCTCCAACGTTCAACTAGAGCAGATACAAGAGATGCATCAATCTTTGACACTTTAACTTGATGACAAAATATACAAAAACCTAATTGTTCCGGCAGATATTCTTGTTGTTCAGTTAAGTTCCATTTAGTTAATTTTGCAGACATTTGACAAATTTCTAACACACCCCTATCCTACACGTCCAAAGTTATCTTCTGCTGACTGTGTTCCTCTTGTACAAAGGATTACATCAAGAATCTCCTCCTGGACTGCCAAGGTACTCGCTTATTCTGGTCAACTTCAGTTGATAAAATCCATACTTTGCTCTTTCCAAACCTACTAGTGCAAACACTTCATGCTTCCTAAGGCTATACTCCGGGAACTGCACCCCCTCCTCGATAGATTTCTGTGGAAAGGACCATCACTGTGCAAATTTGGAGCAAAAGTGGCATGCTCTCGGATCACATTACCCACCAGTGAAGGGGGATTAGGCATCAAGAACATTCTTGATTGGAATACTGCCCTAATGCTGCAACACTTCATTCAAATTATCAATCGTGATACAAAGTCTCTTTGGGCCAAATGGATTCAAGCCACCCTCTTGAAGGACAAGTCAATCTGGCAGGTAACGTAAGCCAAGACTTCTCTTGGACTTGGAAATAAATCCTCAAACTTCGTCCCTGTGCTCTACAAAATCTGAAATACATTATTGGATATGGAAATCATACTTCCCTTTGGTATGATCCTTGGTTGAATGGAGTCCCTATCAACCCCTCTTCCACTCTATTGTCCAACTCCGGGCTTCCAGTCTCTGCCAAGGTCAGCCATATGATCACAGACACCTACTGGAATCTCCCAGCTAGCAACCATCATGAAGTAATTCTCTTTCGGCAACAAGTTCTTCAATTTCCTTTCCCTCCTCAGCAGGATGACCAGATTTTATGGGGAATACATGCTATCAATACTGTTAAGGCTAACCAAATATGGGATTCTATCCGGGCTAGGGAACCTCAGGTGCATTGGAGCTCTATCCTTTGGCACAAACTCCATGTGCCAAGGTACTCCTTTATGATGTCTCTTGGGCTTCTAAGGAAGCTATCAACAAATGACCGAACCATCCACTACACTGGTCGATCATGGAATTGTCTTCTATGTAACCAACACCCAGAAACCTTTGAGCACTTGTTCTTTGAATGTACCTATTCTTCGGTAATCATAAAAAGTGCATTTGACTTAGGAAATTGGGTTTCCATTCCAATAGTATGGAATGCTCTCATTGGATACCTTACCAACTACTAAGGCACTAAACTGACCAAGAATATTTGAGCCTAACGGTAGCCACATGCTTCTACAAAGTTTGGGAGGCAAGGAACACAAAGATGCACAAGGGTTCCACTATTCCACCTCGGTCTCTTGCCCAAGACACTATAAATCTTATAAAGCCAAGACTCTCGTCTTGTAAATCTTTTATTAAGGCTACTAATTGTAATCACTATTGTAATTGGTTGATAACTCACTAGAATGGTCGGGATCTCTTTCTTGTATCGTATCCTCATCTTTGATCCTTAGATGATGTTACTATATTCTGGGGTATGCCCCTTATCCATTGTAATTTTGGTCCTTTAATACAACAAACAAACTTAGCAAAAAAAAAACAATATAAAAACATAAATCGTCACAACATGAATGTTTCTAACAAATGTTTAACAAAATGAAAGTTGTTATACATTAATAAACTTACAATATTTTGCCATAAGTCTGACGATACATGATTTTCTTGGTCCAATAACACAACAGGATTAGCAGGTCCGGGATTAATATTCATATGTTTCCTAAACATTCATCACAATGTCAAGTATTAAATAATCTATAAAAATTCCCATAAAAAATGGATATGAGCAAAATGACAAATATAATAAACAAAGATATCACTCTCCAAGCACGTGTTCTAAATACTAATTATCAGTAAAAAATATAAAAAAAATTATTACTTTGGTTTGAAAGAATTCATGTGAAATTTCACATGTTCATATCATTAGTTTAATAATAAATTTACCAACAACTTCAAAATAGTACATTTAATAAACATAACAACCTTATAACCAGTTCACCAAAGGGAAAATTGCAGAGATTATATAAGGTGACTATAAATCTGCAAAACGAGTGACATGAAGGTAAGAGAAGCTCCATCAATCCAAGAAATTCTTTGCAAGAATTTATAAATGGTAATGAGCTTATAATGGATTCAGTGACATTTTACGTGAAGTGTTGTACAATATTCTCAAAGTGTACTGCTTACATTTGTAATGAGATCCAAACCTTAAATTTTAAATCATTGAAAGTGCAAGAAGAGTTTCTAAATAAATAGTACAGATCCTAATACAATTTGAAGTATTTTGACTACCATAATTTGAACTATCAACATAGCACTTGGAGAACTCACAAGGGCCTATGCCATTAGAAATTGGAAAGAAACTGATTCTTTATCTTACAAAATTTCTTTCAAATATATATAAAGTTCAGTACCTGCAGAACAAAAGTTGAAGAAGATATTGAGAGTGCAGCACCAATCACTATAGCCTCGTCAATGCTTCTGATGTTCACCTGCAGTACTTTCAAAAAAGTTATCAACAAGCCAACGGTATGTTATCCAAGTGAATGGTGTAAATAAACTGAAAATCCCCATGAAATATTTGCTCCAAATCAACTGTGTTTCAATATTTTATATGGCAAGATGCAACATGATGGTAGTTTGTGAATCACAATCTGAAGTAAATAATGAAAGAGAAAGTATCTTACCAGGTCAGGCCTTGAGTGAAAAAGAAACTCCAATATTCTAGTTCCAATTTCCCCATTAGGTGGAAGCTCAAATGCTGTGAAAGCAAGAGTACATAATACAACCTTCAATAAAATAAAATACACAAATATTATGAAATAAATGTAATCCACCAAGCTTGAAATAGTAAATATAATTTCCAAAAGATTTTAAAACAGGTTCAAAACTTTGAAGCAAGGTAAACATACAATATGATATCAACATATTGCCAAAGTGTCAATGCATTTGCATCTTCAAAAGAAAAAATACCTGATCAATCGCACTTCGGGTTTTGACGATTTGACAGAGGAATCGCTCGCAAGCAGACAGAGGAACACGATATCACTAATTGTGAAACCCTAATTGAAATCGCAGTAATTTTTGTCCAAGGGCTTAGAGGAAACGATCGAAATCGCACAGAGGAATCACACAGGATTTGCTCGAAATCGCAGCATGAGGATTTGACAGAGGACAAAATCACAATTAGTTTAGGGTATCGTACTAGCAGGAGGGCTTGACAGAGCAATCGAGGGTTTAAAAAAACAAATTGAAAGGCATACTCGCTTGATATTGGGGCAATTTTGTCCGAAAATTTATTTTTTTTGTGTCCACTAGTTAAACTAGCGGACCACGTAATTTCATTTTGAATCTCGGCCCTTAATTTAAGTAATGTATGGTGGAGATGTTATTTGCCCATTTTTCATCCATAACAAATACATGATGTTGATCATTTCCACACACACACACACACACACACACACACATATATATATATATATATGATTTGATGATGATGCATGAATATGACTAAAATGATGAAGCGTATAAAGTATATTTGTATGAATAAGTTTTTGTACAGTTCTTAACTAAAATCTATGTGCAAGGACTTAGAATAGCATGATCAAATCTATTAGGTTGATCTTTATCCTATATGAATATGTAATAGATAAGATCATTGTAAAAAGACTACTCTGGTTGATAGAAGTATTGGTCACAAAGTAAATCTACTTGTGCTTAATGTCAAATATAATTAATGTATATTTGTACGAGTAAGTTCTGTAAAGTCCTTCAAAAGAATTGATGTACAAGGACTTATATTAGAAAGATCAAATAATGTTATGCTGATCTTATGAAAACTGATCTGATGTATAGATGATAGGAATTCATGATCGTAAATTTACTCTGCCAGCTCACAATATGAAGGTACTTGGCAGAGATAACCATGCTTGCACAACATCAGAAGATTGTAGAGTTCACTCCATCTCACAGATAGAGAATCAGTTCGTGAAGTGAACAAATGATCTCAAAGCCACAAGACTAACACAGAGCCGCTGAAGAAGTCAAAGAAGCTGTTAAACATCATCTGACAAAATTAATCAATCTACTCAGTGAATTAATGGATATCAGAGTAAAGATTGCTTAGTAAAGAGTGATTATGGAATACTCTAAGCAGGCATTGAATGAAAGAAATATCTGAAGATTACTCTAAGATTGTTCAGTGAGGTCAAGATCGTAAAGTCAGCCTCAAAATAATTAAGCAAAGTATGAAGCGTTGACTACACAAATTAAATGAGATCACCAAGCCCAGGTTGTGCCTTGGATATAAAGTAAAGATTACTCAAGAAGAAGTATATTACAAGCGAATATACTTTGATAATATCTGAGTATATCTCTCACAAGAATAGATCTCCAGAAAAAATCTAAAGGTCAACTGCAAGGACATTTTACCTGATCATAGAGCTAAGAATCAATTATAAAGCAATCAGAACTTCGTATAAGAAGCAGCCAGTACTTGAGAACAAAGGAGAACAACCTACTTAGAAAGATGTTATCAACTTCGCAAGACAGCTAAGGTATCAAGAAAATTGAGAAAAATCTGCTAGGCAAATCCAAGCAGTATGAAACAATCAGAAAGCAGACTAGAAGATAAATTTGTAGTAGTGGTGAGGATACAGAACATAAGACTACGACATCCCTCACTATACTATCAATAGTGAAAAGAGTACAAGAACAGAAAAGATCAGATCGATCGTAAGGCTTTATCTTATGGCTCTTGCAATAGTAGATCATAGAGTTCATGTCAGGTTTGACAATAAGATTGACAATTGGAACGTTGCGAGAAGATGATCTCAAGACTTCTGAAGATATATTATTGGAATAAAACAAAGGTATATGTGACGCCCCCAAAATAGGTATACATTACCCATCTTGAGTCGCCAAATACATGGTACAAAATTTAAATACAAACTTAATTATATAACGATCGTGTAAAATACGACAAAACATAGCTGAAAGTTTTAACAGGAATATTGTCTTCTAGACAATATCCAAACTCAAATTCAATCCTCGTTACATTTATTATCACACTAAATAGTGAGGACTACTAAACAACCATCTCGAACCATCACTCCGTTCCCCGACTAGTCTCGGCTAAGTTCTCATTTCCTAAAGAGAATAATGAAAGCAAAAGGGTGAGCTCAACTAGCCCAGTAAGAAATATTATGACTAAGATAATGCAGAATAAATTATTGTTAGCATTCAACAGTGTTAAACTGATAAAATATAATAAATATCAAGTTTAACTGCAGCGGAACAAGCAATCCATTAGAAGAGTCAAGTAGAGCATGATATCTACTATCTTTTATGATTTAAAAAGTTTATCATCATTTTTATCGCTGAGACTCAGCTTAATAAATAATCCACATCACTGAATTATCCATGCATTACGGGCCAAGGATATTCATTAGAATCACGACCATGAATTATCCATGCACTACGGGCCAAGGATATTCGTGTTTTCACCCATGGTCATGATCATGCCAACAACTGTCCATCAATACACCGGGCCAATGAGGACTTTTTACCACATCATTTTTAACATTATAGGTTATGATTATACCGAATGATCGCTGGTTATAATCATACCGATCAACAGTCCATCTATGCACTACTGGCCAAAGATGACTTTCACAACAATATAAACATGAGGATAATGAAAATGATATAAGAATTTAATTAAATGAAAGTAAAGTATAAATTTTTAAAGATTTATAATTTAATTTATCCATATTTTAATAATGTTCAAATTGTCAACATGATACTGCTTTGTGGAGTAAAATTTAAGAATAATATTGTACCAAAAATGATTTGGACCGGAAAGAAATTAATTTTTATCATGAATAGTATCCCAGGTGAATAGTACTCGAGTGAATAGTACCCTGTGAATAGTAATTCGAGAATAGTACCCCGTGAATAGTACTCCGACATGAAAAAGTTAAAACTTATCAAGAATGTTCAGAATAATATTTCCATGAAAAGATACTGGATGAAACGTAAATTTTAAGGATATTGTACTAATTTCATAGAGTATAGAAGCAATACTTAACAAAAATGAGTGTAGAATTTAGAATCTGAAACGAAATAATATCACTTATATACTACAGAGTATGGAAGAAAAGATTATTTCATACGAATACTGAACAAAAATAATACCCCTTACCTTAAAAAAGAGTATTTCCGACTAGTAGGGCGGGGATATTCTTGAAGAAAATTTTTGCTATTTTCTACACTCAAAGCTTCTTAAAACTCAAAAGAAATACACTCAATATTATAGAAGAAGAATTCTCTAATTCTGGTGTATTTTTCAATTCTAAACTAAGCATCCTTTTTATAGGAGAATGGAAGGATAATATTTTAAAAAAAAATTAATCACGGACGAAACAATTGAATTCACGGGCTGCTGTAGACACTTGAAATTTTTTGGACACATGTTACTAATATTGCAGGAGGGCAGATTCGTCTTTCAGAGATAACCCTGGAAGACAGCTCACATCCATTCCGGATACTACTGGAAGTTCAGTCTCAACCCCGGCACACACACCGAGAGTATCATTTCCAACCTTAGAGATAACCCCGAGTTTCGTCCTTGGAGATAACCCCAATGAATGTCGTTGCAGTTCCGGCAATAATCCCAAAAATACTTTTTTCAAATGCATGCAATCAGCTTCAATCTTAGACCTCCTGTCAAGGCACTCATACCAAAGACCCGGAGCTAACACCGGGAAGACAGGCACACGTACAGATGACCTTGCAGAATTCAAACACTTGCAGCAGTCCAATCTCAGATGTAACCCTGAGCAACGTCTGCTATCAGCCCAAACCGGAGATAACCCCGGTGAGGGGCAAAATCGTCATCTTGCCACCTCAACACCATCGCGCCATCTCAACACTTCATACATACATTGCTACACAACAATGTCCCACAAGAGCCAAGGAGTTCCAATCCCGAGTGACTATTACGCGTGGCAGCACACCGGATAGAATTTGAAGCTTGAAGACCATGGGCATGGTCCCCTCTTCCTGACTTCGTACAACCTCTAATCCCATATCATTACATAACTCTCGACAAAAGCAGCCCGAAGAAGGTCTTATACACCTCGCTTGGATGCTCTGATTGAAGTTCTGCAAGTTCGAGCGGACATCATAGTGCACGAGTGCACGTACTTTGAGACAACGGGACCCGTGAAGCCCGAGGTAGCCCGGGCAGCCGCAGTTATACCTGCGGCCACCAGCTCTATAAATATAGAGCTTGGGGTGGCCATTTTAAAAAGAAAAAAGACGAGGAAGCCCTGTCCAATTTGCTCTGTACACACCCCATATTGAGTGCTTTCTCATTTTAAACACATGTTAGCTCACATATAGCTATATTTTTACCGGCGGGAGCTGAGTGTTTATCCATCTAGAGTCATAGAAGCCTGCATTGGTAGCCCACTGTAAGCCTTCTCACACTCTATAAAACCTTTCTCTTCATCTTTGCACACATTATTCTTCACACTAAAAGTCGTGTTGTGTGTGTATGCCCGGACTTCAGTCTGTGGTTTTCATTTCTGTATATATATACTTATATATGTATATATTTATATATGGACTAACAATATCGAGTTATGCCTCGATTGAGCCTAAACTTATGTCTGGAGCGTTTACTTGCTTATATATATATATATGAACTGTTGTTAGACTCTATTTGATGAGCCTGGATTTTACATCCGGAGCATTTATTATATATATATATATACTTATATATATGAACTGTTGTCGAACTCAGTTCGATGAGCCTGGATTTTATATCCGGTGCGTTTACCGCTTATATATATATATTTATATTTCTGTCAGGCCTGAAGTTTACTTCGTGGCCTTTTACTGCTTTATTTACATTTAGTCCCGCCTGGAGTTTACTTCATGGCAGTTGATCGTATTTACTGCTTTCTTTACATTTAGTCCCGTCTGGAGTTTACTTCTTGGCGGTTGATCGCATTTACTGCTTTATTTACATTTTTGATCCCCCATGGAGTTGCTTCATGGTGGTTGATCATGATAATAAAGATTGTTATGCCTTGAAACACAAGATCCAAGATTTAATAGACAACAATGAGATTGTGGTTACCAAAATAGATCAACCTCTTGTGCAAGACAACCCTCTTCCTCAACACAAAGAAGAAGAGGTCAACATGATTAGTTGGAGCACTGGACAGAGTTCCAATTTTAATGGTGAATCATCCTAGACCATCAAAGACGGTGTTGACATATGGGATTATGCAAAGTTCCAATTTGCTATGAACGAAAGATGAAGGCTCTTTGAAAGAAAATTGAATAATTGGCAGAACTGGTGACCTGTCTGCATCAAGTCACACGCCAATTAGTTAGTCAGGAGCATGCCTATCTCCTTCCTTTTGTTATGAATGCTCCACCATCACCTTCAGAAAGCGAAGCTATGGAGGATAAGGTTGCAAAGAGAGCAAATGCTAAAGCCCGTCGGGATTTTACCAATCAAAGGGAATTTACATACCTGGGCCAACCTATGGAGGAGATATTTCAAATGCTAATCAACGAAAGAAGAATTACCTCCTTTTTACCTCCAATTAATCCTCCTTCAAGACGGTTCAACTCCGATAGAGTATGTCAATATCATTCACATTCTCGCGGTCACAGCACAGAAGAATGTTGGGCACTCCGCCACCTTATTCAGAATTTAATTAATAGCGGTGTCCTGCAATTGGCAGACGATGACACTGTGCTACTCGAGAGTGGGAATACATGTCCTGCCAAATAGAAGGGATCAGTAGCAGTTATATCAGCTGAGGCTGATGAGACTATCAAATCATTTCCCATACAAGCAATTCAACTCAAAGGAGTTAACTATCCTTTGAAAGTGGCTGCACCAGAGCCAATTTCTTTACCCTTCAGACCACAGTATCCTGTTGTTAGCTTACACAAAGTTCCATGGAATTATGGAGAAGCTGAATGATCCACGTCTCATACTACTGCTACAATGTCAAAGGAAAATCCATTGTATCTTCCTCAGAGGGTGATGAAGCCCACCATCAAAGCAAAGGGGAAGATTCCCATGAAGAGGATTGAGAAATTCCTCCGCACTATGGGACATAATGAAGCCAAGGTGGTTTTAAGCTTAAGAGAAGCTCCACATCAGATATCAATACTGGACTTGGTTTTTTCTTCCGAGGATCATAAAAAGATATTATTGAAGGTTTTGGAAAAAGCCTACTTACTAAAATCAGTGGATGCGGAAAAATTTCAACATATGGATGATCACATTTCAACAATAATGTGATATCCTTCACTGATGACGACATACCTCCCAAAGGGACCGGTCATTACAAGCCATTGCACATCGCAGTTTTGTGCTCCGGGTATATGTTAGCTGGAGTTTTGATAGATGGAGGTTCGTCTCTGAATATATGTCCTTATACCACCTTGGTGAAGATGAACGTCAATCTCAAATGGATCCGAAGCAGCCATAGGGTTATCAAAGCTTTTGATGGATCTTGGCAAAATTCTGTCGGAGAGATTGAGCTGCCAATTGAGATTGGTCCAAATACATTCAATGTATCCTTCCACGTCCTCAAGATAGATTTAGGATATAACCTCCTATTGGGGAGACCATGGATCCACATGGCTGGAGTCGTTCCTTCTACACTACATCAATAACTTAAATACATTATTGATAGCCTAGTCACTGTTAACGCCGAGCCAGAATGTCCTGGACAAGGAGATCTACCAATCATTAGCTTCAATTCAGAAGTTGAGCCGGCCAATTTTCATACTTTGGAAGTGAGTAACACGCAATACCATCCTATTGGAGCACCACTTCCCATACCCAAGATTTTTTGACGAGGTTATATTACCACTCAAGAAATGATGTCATTGGGTCATCAGCCTAGACAAGGGCTTGGTAAAAATCAACAGGGTATTAAGCACCCTATTCAAGTGTCCAGTCAAATCGGGACAACCGGACTAGGCTATTCAGCTAGTTCTAGTCACAGGAATCCTCATAAGCACAAGAAGGTTCCTCAAGCTTCCGCCACATGGCAATTTTCTCCATCTGCACCTCATGAGCTGATACAGTCTCCAGTAAAGGTTCCAGCCCATGTTATGGCTATGCTGTTTCCCAAACCAGTACGCTTTGAAGCAAAAAAGGTGTTGATTCCTGATCCTGAAGTGGAAGAAAGGGAACAGAAACATAAACATGACATCGCTCTGAGGATGTCAGGAATACGCATCATTGTCCATGATGAACATACAAATAGATATACCCCAGACGATGATTGCCCAGATGTCATGGTTATCATTCGGGAGAAGGAGGACAATGGCAATCCCTCCATCAACTGCAAATTCCATCAGATTTTCCTCTCGACAATTGGGCAAAGACTCCATACATTGGTCGACGAGGGTAAAACGCAAGTAAAATCCTTCCCGCCTCTATAGATAACTTTAATTGCTTACTTTTTTATACAGTATTAGCAGTTATTTTATTAGTACATGTTAACACTTGTGTATGATTAAACAATTTCATATATTAAGTGAAAGCATATTTTGTTTAAGGACTATGAATTTAGATGTTCCATTGGTCGATGAGGTGCCTTTTCTCCACAAGGACTATAACTTGGATGCAAAGTTAGACTCAGACTTGATGGAAATACAAGAGGACATTGAGACACCTCAGGAAATTAAGGAATGGGTCGCAGACAAATGTATATATATATACATTTCTATCAGGCCTGGAGTTTACTTCGTGGCCTTTTACTGCTTTATTTACATTTAGTCCCGCCTAGAGATTACTTCATGGCGGTTGATCGTATTTACTGCTTCATTTATATTTAGTCCCGCCTGGAGTTTACTTCGTGGCGGTTGATCGTATTTACTGCTTCCTTTACATTTAGTCCCGCCTGGAGTTTACTTCGTGGCGGTTGATCGCATTTACTGCTTTATTTACATTTCTAATCCCCCATGGAGTTGCTTCGTGGTGGTTGATCATGTCTGTATATATATATATATATATATATATATAATTGCTTACTACTTTTCATATAAATTGCGGTATCATGTGAGCCTAGGAATCATGTGATCACAAATTCAGTCTACTGAATTTAGATTCGATTCCCGTGATGGATATTTTTAGCTGTAAGCCGCTTGCACATTATTTTCGGTGTCCTAATTTCCTTAGATGGCTTTCATACCCATGAGGAGTTCGGCACTGCTGTATATTATTTTCTCGAAGATTTTCTCGAAGATGCTTCGCGTCTCGAAAATAAAAGCAAATAAGCCGAACATTTAATAATAAAATGGAAGTATGAAAATGTCTCAATTACTATTGAGCACATGGTTTGAAAAACCTCTTTTACAAAACTTCACTGCTATATCCTGTTTAAAACTGAATTTTTCTACAAATTCAAACCTTTTGTATATAGGTGCGAACGAGGCCTCGCACTACTTCCAAATAATTGCACATTGATGTGACGCCCCCAAAATAGGTATACATCACCTATTCTGAGTTGTCAATACATGGTACAGAAACAACTACAACTTTATTATTACAACCGTAAAACTGTGAGTTTGAATACAAATATTATCTTCTAGACAATATTTATACTCAAATAAATCCTCATCACATTTATTGATACATTATTTTACAAAAATAGTGAGGACTACTAAACAATTCTTTCTAAAACCTTCATTCCATACCCCGACTCGTACTCGCTATATTCTCGCCTCCCCGAGAAGAAAAATGGAACAAAAGGAAAAGGGTGAGCTCAACTAGCCCAAGAAAGAATATTATGACTAAGATAATATACAACAAATTATCGTTAGTCTTCAACAGGAAAAAATCTAATAGAATACAATAGACAACAAATTTTAAATCAATATTCGCAGCTGAAATAATAATTCATTAGAAGAGTTAAGTAGAGAATGCAAACTACTATCTTCTATGTATGAATTTAAAAGTTCATCGCTCATCTTTTATCCCTCGTAACATCAATCAATATACATCCGAATCAAATATTCATCTTTGCACTACAAAGCCAAAGATATTCATCACTTGGTCATGTTCATCTAAACACTGCTCATCTTTGCACTACTACCAAAGATATTCTTCGAAATCATTCATCTTTGCACTACAGTGCCAAAATATTCAATAATATCATCATTTAAGACCGAGGATGATGAAAATATTTTTAAAGAAACGAATCCAAAGAAACAAAATGACAAGGATTAAGGATTAAGGATTCGTACTTTGTTTTATCCATGTTCAAAAATACCTCAAAAATAATCATAGTGGTGTAAAATTCAAGAATGATCAAAACATGGATACAATCAAAGCTAGTATCCGAATAGATATTTTGGACAAAAGAAGAAATTTTATTTTTCTATGAATAGTGCCAGATATCGTGAATAGTCTTAGATATCGTGAATAAGAACTCAAACACCAAAAGATAGAAATTTCCCAAAAACATCTTCACGCTTCATGAATAGTACTCGTGAATAGAAACTCGTGAATAAGAACTCATGAATAGTAACTCGTGAACAAAGAACTCATGAATAGTAACTAATGAATAGTAACCCCGACATGGAAAAGTTCCAAATTTGATAAAAAGTTTCAACTAATATTTCAAAGATAATGATATCAAAGAAATAATATCATTTGAGAAGAAAATATCATCCTTTACCTCGAAAGATTAGTACTTCTAATGAATAATCTAAGTATAGTCTCAAGGAACTTGCACCGCCTAACAATACTCAAAGTATACTCAAAATACTCACAAGAATACGCTCGATAATATAGAGAGAGAAAAACTCAATTTTGGTGTGATTTTCAATTCTAACCCAAGCACCCTATTTATAGGAAATTACTTAGAACACCAAAGCGTAAAATTTAATAAATTAATAATATAATTATATAAATTTCCTACGCATGCCTAGAATCTGATTTCAGCCATCAAACACATGCCACATTCTAGAAAAAAGTAAGAAAAAACGTTTTTCTAATTTTAAATATTTTAAACTTCCAAAACTCAATTATTTTGAGCTTTGAACTTCAATAATTCATAATAAATAGCCCTTTCATCAGAAAATTCGAATCACGTGAGTTTTTATAGGAAATTCAATTCTCTACAACTTTGCGAAGAAAGTTTTTCCAAATTCCAAATAAAAATTGACCAAAATCCACAAACCAAGCGATTTTAGAGGCTATAATCAAATTTCACCAATAAATGGGGTCCACCGACATGTTTAACATGTTTTAAACATTTATTGCAACAAAAATACTCTTCTTCCTCAGATACTCATATATCCCACATTCGTTGTAAAAATATCACCATTATTATATTATTAAAATATAATAATATATTTAAATGAATTATTTTATCGTAAAAGATAAAATTTCAATTTTCAACAATTGTCACATTAAAATTTTCTCCATCTATATCCACATAAAATCAATATTTTCTCATCATATGAATCAATAATTAATTATTCACAAATAATATTACGTAATCACAATATTAACAACCGTGCGCTTCCCGAAGAGGAGGGGCTTTCCAATAAGAATTTCTCCCCATCGCACGCAATTAGGTGACCAAACCTCTCCTTAGATGTAACTTTCTAGACATTGCCAATAATGTTATCTAATAATATTATTCAGATAATATGAATTATTGCTTCGATAATGAAAAATACCGTAAATGACAATTATCAAACAACAAAGAATATAAAATATCAACGCAAAGAATTATTAAATCAATAAAATCTTGAATAAGTATTTATCGTAACCATTATTGAGTAGTGCCTTTCACGTAAGAATCAATAATTGGTGCAATACCGCAAGCTACTTGTGTTTTAACCAATTTCAGTATTTTAACAAGATTAATCTGTGAATAACTACGTTTAGTTATTTTTAAACAACTTATATTTGTCGCTTTCTTCATCCAATCGCTTTTCAATTATGGGCCCACATACGGTCACGCTGCCCGTCGCATTTAATATTCCCCGACAAAGATTTAATATTCCACGACCAAACGAATATTCCCCGACAACAATGAATATTTTATAACCACTTGCTTATTTTGAAGTATTTGCGTATTTTACCCTTAACTATCCACATTAATCAAATAAACCCTTACTATTTCAAAATAATAAATAGAAAATTAAATTTCATTAATAATAAGTTGGGGTCTTACAACCTCCCTCCTTATGAAATTTCGCCCTCAAAATTGACGACGTGCGTTGCACGGTGTTTTCAAAAGGTGAGGATACCTCGCTTTCATTTCCGTTTCCAATTCCCAGATCATTTCCTCTATAGCATGATTCCTCTACAAAACTTTAACTTGTGGTATGACCTTTGCGCGTAGGACATGCTCCTTCCTATCTAAGATCTTGACAGGTACCTCCTCATACGTTAAGTCTTCGGCTATCTCGTCTGGTTCTAACTCAATAACGTGGTTTGGGTCTTTCACATATTTACGAAGTACAGATATGTGAAACACATTATGAACACGAGACATACTCGGAGGTAACGCGAGTCTATAGGCTACATTTCCTACTCGGTCAAGAATTTGAAATAGACCAATAAATCTTGGATTGAGCTTTCCTCTCTTCCCAAATCTTGTAACTCCCTTCCATGGAGCAACTCGCAACAATACATGATCCCCTACACTAAATTCCACGTCCTTTCGATGAAGATTCGCATAACTCTTTTGTCGATCTTGTGCCGCTTTGTATACGCTTGTCGAATCATTTGGATCTTTTCCGTAGTCATACGCATTAACTTCGGTCCCTAACAATGTTGCTTCACCCACCTCGTCCCCAACATACCGGAGAGCGACACTTTCGTCCATATAATGCTTCAAATGGAGCCACACCTATACTTGCTCGATAACTGCTTGTTGTAGGAGAATTCTACCAATGGTAAATACTTATCCTAACCGCCTTTGAAGTCTAGGACACGAGTCTTAATAAATCTTCAAGAGTTTGAATAGTCCTTTCTCGATTGTCCGTCTGCTTGAGGATGGTATGCTCAACTAAATCAGAACTGCGTTCCCATAGCTTTTTGCAAGCTAACCCAAAATCTTGAAGTGAATCTTGGGTCACGATCCAAAACTATGGATACAGGCATGCCATGCAACCTCACAATCTCATTCACGTACATACTAGCAAGACGCTCAAGTGAATAAGTCTCCGAGACGGCAAGAAATGAGCGACTTGGTTAATCTATCAACAATAACCCAAATAGCATTGATGCCTGAGAAACCGTAGGAAGACCCGTAATCTAAATCCATGGTAATGTGTTCCCACTTCCATTTCGGAATCTCAAGTGGTTGCAACGGACCCTTTAGGTACTAGATGCTCCGCCTTTACACGCTGACAAGTTAAACACATCGAGATAAACTTTGCAATCTCTCTCTTCATATTGTTCCACCAAAATGTATGTCAAGATCACGATACATTTTAGTACTTCCAGATGGATTGCAAATGGTGTATTGTGTGCCTCCATCATAATCTTGTACTTCAAATCGTAGTCGTTAGGAACACAAAGTCTAGAGTGGACTCAAGTATTCCTTCTTCATCAATTCTCGCCTCCTAATAGCTCCTTCTTGTACTTTCTTCTTCATACGATCACCTCCCGCCTGGGCTTGAGCAACCTTAACTTTTTCTATTAAAGTTGGCTCTATGCGTATACTTGACATCATCGCACTCGCTCCTTCATATGATCTTCTACTCAACGCGTCGCCTACCACGCTCGCTTTTCAAGATGGTATTGAATAGTGTGGTCATAGTCTTTAAATAGCTCGAGCCAACGTCATTTGCTGCGCATGTCGAGTTCTTTTTGAGTGAAGAAATATTTAAGGCTTTTATGGTCCGAATATATCTCCACTTTCTCCCCATATAGATAGTGCCTCTATATCTTTAGCGCTGAAAACGATCACCGCTAACTCTAGATCATGAGTAGGATAATTCCTCTCATACTCTTTAAGTTGTCGCGAGGCATAAAGCTATGACTTTCCCACGCCAGCATGAGAACACATCCTAACCCTTTGCCTCAAGCATCATTTGAGATAACAAATCCATCCGAACCAGATGGTATTGTTAGAAACAGTGTAAAATAAGTCTCCTCTTAAGCTCTTGGAAACTTTTCTCGCATTCTTCGCTCCAAACGAATTTTGTATCCTTCCGAAAGTTAGCTGAAAGTTAATGGAGTAGCGATTCGAGAAAACCCTTCCACGAATCTCCGATAATAACCAAATAAGCCCAAAAAGCTACGTGATTTCATCCACCACCGACTTTTGCTGCTTCTAACTTTGATTGCTTCAATCTTCACGGATCAACAGATACTCCATGTTTCGACACCACGTGCCCAAGGAATGCTACTTCTTCAATCCGTAACTCGCATTTCTTTAATTTGGCATATAGTTTGTTTTCACGGCCTTTGGAGTACCAAATTTTCAAATGGTGCTCATGATCTTCACGCTTTTGGAATATATAAGGATGTCATCAATAAAGACAACAACAAAACCGATCCAAATAATCCTTGAATACTTGGTCATCATATCCATGAAAGTCGCGAGAGCATTAGTCATCCGAAAAGACATGACTAAGAATTCATAATGCCCGCATCGAGTTCTAAAGGCGCCTTTGAATATCCTCGCCTAATCTTCACCGATGATATCCGTAACGAAGATCGATTTTTGAAAAGAATTGTGCCCTTCAGAATCGGTCAAACAAGTCATCAATACGAGGTAGAGGATACCTATTCTTGATGGTGACATGGTTCAATTCCCGATAGTCAATACAAAAGTCGTACTCCGCCTTTCTTCTTTACAAATAAAACAGAGCACCCCAAGGAGATGTACTAGACGAATGAAACCGATGTCCAACAATTCTCGTAGTTGGACCTTTAACTCCTGAAGTTCAATAGAGCCATTCGATATGGGGTTTTAGAAATGGGCTTTGTACCGTGTTCAAGATCAATTCAACTTCACGTTTCACGGTAGACAGGAAGTTCTTCGAAAATACGTGAGGAAAGTCAATAACAACAGAATATTATTCAAATTTGACGTGTCTTTATTCAAATCCATAACATGGGCTAAGAAAGCTTGACATCCATTTTTTCAATAAACGAATAGCTTTATGATTAGATATGATGTTGATTGATTTTAATGGTTTAGTTGCTTGAATTGCATAACAACAGTTGGTTAGAATATGAAAACTAACAACCTTACGAAAAATAATCAATTTTGGCATGATGAGTAGTTAACCAATCAATCCCTAAAATTACATCAAAAGCAAGTATCTTTAAAGAGATAAGGTCAATGTGTAAGGTGATGGTGCCAACTTGAATCAAACAAGATTTATAAACAAAGGGATGTGATGAAAGTTTCTCCTAACGGAGTTTCCACAGATAGGTCAAAGTCTAATTTCTCCGAGTCAAGTTTAAACGCTGAGCACATGCAGGAGAGATAAATGAATGGGTAGCACCCAGATCAAGTAAGGTATAAACTTTGCAAGAATTTATAAATAGCTTACCCGTGATCACCTCGCTTGGGTTCCTCGCATTATGACCACCACAACAAACGCTTCTCCCTAATCGTTGACTTTGACTTTTCGGGGATGTCTTTTCGAGTCACCGTCCCACTGAACTAGGTTTCGCCATCGTCTAATCTCAAGCGATATGTCCTTCCTTTCCACAATTATAGCATACCTTGAATCTGTGGGCGCTTGACCGATATGTCCCTCTTTTTTTTCGCATTTGTAGCATATGACCGGTGGTCGTTCTCCTCCCTTAGAACCGGGCCAATTAAGACCGCTGCCTTCACACGGTCGTTGTTAAATCTCCTCTTTTAAAATCTCCTCCCGACTCGCTTATTCTATTTTCATGGCTATGATTACCACCAGAGTGGTTACCATTTTGTCCGTCATCTGCTTTTCTCCGCCGTTTATCATTATTCTGCTGATCGCTATCTCTGCACGATCCTCGGTTATGGTCCCTCACTGACCGTATTTCGTTATCTCGCTTCTAATAATTGAGCCCTCTTACAACATCCGAATAGAGAGAAAATTTATGAGAAATGAGATATTGTCGTATGCTTAAGGTTTCAAACCTCTCAAAAACATCCGCATCATAATGCTCCTCATTCTCCACCAAATGAGGTGCAAACCGATAACTCGCAAACTTTGTCTCGCATCGAGACACCGCCATGTTGTTTTGTTCTAATCGATGAACTCCACTTCCTTCATATGACGAAACACTTTCGTGAAAGTATTTGTCATTAAATAATTTCTCAAATGTCTCCCAAGACATGCCGAAAAGTACCGGGATGGGTACGCTTCACGACTCCCACCAAGAGTCCGCCTCGCCACGGAACATAAAGGTGGCGAATGGAACCTTCGTTCTTCCGCATCCCAAGACATCGAATATCTTGGTAATTTGCTTGACCCATGTTTCCGCCATGATCGGATCCGCTTTCCTTAAATTCGGTGGTCCCAACTCTTTGAACTACTTGGGTCGTGATAACCCGTGAATTGCTATCATTTCCTCCTCAGATTTTGAACACGAAGTCTCCTCGCGTCGATTTTGCATGAACTGCAAAAAGCTTCTAAACATCCCCTCGCTCATCATCTCAAAGGTGTTGTTCACAGAGGAACATTGCCACTGCTGCACGCTCTCCTCGCTGGTGAGTACAAAGCGCCTCCACTCTGCCTCATTTCCATTGTTAATATTCTCAATCGACATTCTCAAATACTCCATAAAACAAGGGTTAATTAAGGAAATCAATATATCACATAATATCCTTATATACTTGACCAACTAAAAAATAAGCTTAGGTAGGACACACTAGCGGAAGGATTTACTCGCCTCTCTCTCTCCTAGTTCTATTCCCCGATCTCCGCCAGAGATCATATCCCTAAGCTCGATACCAACCGCGACGCCCCCAAAATAGGTATACATCACCTATTCTCGAGTTGTCAATACATACGTAAAAACAACTACAACTTTATTATTACAACCAAGAAATCGTGAGTTTGAATACAAATATTATCTTCTGACAATATTTATACTCAAATAAATCCTCATCACATTTATTGATACATTATTTTACAAAAATGGTGAGGACTACTAAACAATTCTTTCTAAAACCTTCATTCCATACCCCGACTGCATTCGCTATATTCTCGCCTCCCGAGAAGAAAAATGGAACAAAAGGAAAAGGGTGAGCTCAACTAGCCCAAGAAAAGAATATTATGACTAAGATAATATACAACAAATTACCGTTAGTCTTCAACAGGGAAAAATCTAATAGAATACAATAGACAACAAATTTTAAATCAATATTCGCAATGAAATAATAATTCATTAGAAGAGTTAAGTAGAGAATGCAAACTACTATCTTCTATGTATGAATTTAAAAGTTCATCGCTCATCTTTTATCCCCGTAACATTAATCAATATACATCTGAATCAAATATTCATCTTTGCACTACAGCCAAAGATATTCATCACTTAGTCATGTTCATCTAAACACTGCTCATCTTTGCACTACTACCAAAGATATTCTTCAGAATCATTCATCTTTGCACTACAAAGCCAAAGATATTCATTAATATCATCATTTAAGATCGAGGATGATGAAAAATATTTTTAAAGAAACGAATCCAAAGGAAACAAAAATGACAAGGATTAAGGATTAAGGATTCGTACTTTATTTTATCCATGTTCAAAAATACTTCAAAAATAATCATAGTGGTGTAAAATTCAAGAATGATCAAAACATGGATACAATCAAAGCTAGTATCCGTATTTAGATATTTTGACAAAAAGAAGAAATTTTATTTTTCTATGAATAAAGGTCGATACATGAATAAGGTCAGATACGTGAATAGTAACTCAGACACAAAAGATAGAAATTTCCCAAAAACATCTTCACGCTTCATGAATAGTAGTATTTTAATAGTAACTCGTGAATAAATAACTCATGAATAAGTAACTCAGAAAACGATAACTCATGAATAAGTAACTCATGAATAAGAACTAACCCCACATGGAAAAGTTCCAAATTTGATAAAAAGTTTCAACCAATATTTCAAAGATAATGATATTGAAGAAATAATATCATTTGAGAAGAAAATAACATCCCTTACCTCGAAAGATTAAGACTTCTAATTTGAATAACCGTATATAGTCAAGGAACTTGCACCGCCTAATAATACTCAAAGTATACTCAAAATACTCACAAGAATACGCCGATAATATAGAGAGAGAAAACTTCAGCTTCGTGTGATTTTCAATTCTAACCTAAGCACCTATTTATAGAAATCGCTTAGAACACCAAAAGCGTAAAATTTAATAAATTAATAATATAATTATATAAATTTCCTACGCATACCTAGAATCTGATTTCAAATTATCAAACACATGCCACATTCTAGAAAAAAGTAAGAAAAAACGTTTTTCTAATTTTAAATATTTTAAACTTCCAAAATCAATTATTTTGAGCTTTGGAACTTCAATAATTCATAATAAATAGCCCTTTCATCGTAAAATTCGAATCTCGCTTGTTTTATAGGAAATTCAATTCTCTACAACTTTACGTAAGAAAGTTTTTCCAAATTCCAAATAGAAATTGACCAAAATCCACAAACCAAGCGATTTTACGCTATAATCAAATTTCATTCAATAAATGGGGTCCAATGACATGTTTAACATGTTTTAAACATTTATTGCAACAAAAATACTCTTCCTCCTCAGATACTCATATATCCCACATTCGTTATAAAATATCACTATTATTATATTATTAAAATATAATAATATATTTAAATGAATTATTTTATCGTAAAAAGATAAAATTTCAATTTTCAACAATTGTCACATTAAAAATTTTCTCCATCTATATCCACATAAAATCAATATTTTCCTCATCATATGAATCAATAATTAATTATTCACAAATAATATTACGTAATCACAATATTAACAACTGTGCGCTTCCTGTGAAAGAGGGGGCTTTCCAATAAGAATTTCTCCTCATCGGCGCCGCAATTAGGTGACCAAACCTCTCCTTAGATGTAACTTTCTAGACATTGCCAATAATGTTATCTAATAATATTATTCGTATAATATGAATTATTGCTTCGATAATGAAAAATACCGTGTAATGACAATTATCAAACAACAAAGAATATAAAATATCAACGCAAAGAATTATTAAATCAATAAAATATCGAATAAAGAATTATTGTAACCATTATTGAGTAGTGCCTTCACGTAAGAATCAATAATTGGTGCAATACCGTGCTATCGTGTTTTAACCACCGAGTATTTTAACAAGATAATCTGTGAATAACTACGCCAAGTATTTTTAAACAACTTATATTTGTCGCTTTCTTCATCCAATCGCTTTCCTTATGGGGCCCACACATGGTCATACCGTCGCATTTAATATTCCCCGACAAGATTTAATATTCCACGACCAAACGAATATTCCCCGACAAACAATGAATATTTTATAACCACTTGCTTATTTTGAAGTATTTGCGTATTTTACCCTTAACTATCCACATTAATCAAATCAACCCTTACTATTTCAAAATAATAAATAGAGAAAATTAAATTTCATTAATAATAAGTTGGGGTCTTACAATTGATCCACACACACACACACACATATTCATATAACAGTTTCTTGAAAAGTTGTGGTCACCGTGGCAACACGAATGTCGAGGGGTGCCTAAAACCTTCCCTGCGCATAATCAAGCCCCCGAACCCAAAATGAATCTCAGTTTCACATACCCGTTTAGTAGTGTCACATGACTAGGTCAATGTGCAAACCTTTTTTCGGTTGCGTTGGTGCAACCAGTTAAAAACACCAACTAGCGACTCTTAAAGTTAAATCGTCGACATTATACATGTCGGACCTTTTTTACTTGTTTTTTCAAACAAATCTCACATAACATGAGAACACCAAAGAACAAGTAACAAAAACGGACAAATAAAAATCCCGACATCGACAGCTGCAATACAAAATCATCTAAAATTTCATTTATTACTATGCAAATACTATGTAGACACTATGCAAACATTATTCATAATAAAATATAATATAATATATTTTTCATAAAAAACAAAACTTATAAAATATATTTTTATATATATATATTCTTCCCTGCAAGCCACTCAATTTCATTTCATTTTCCCGTGATCCCCCCCACCAAAACATCAACATGACATGTGGGCCCCACCCTTTTAATATATATACTGAATAACTTTTTACCGATTATTTTGAAAAATGGGTAAGTGGGGGTTCAAATAATACGCTAAAATTTACAACAAATACTTCATAAAAAAATTCCCTCAATATTTTTAACAACATTTATTCATCATTATTATAACACACAATATTAACAACCAGATCGTTCCCAGGAAAGATGGGGCTTTTCGATAAGGATTTCTCCCTATTGGCATGCAATTAGGTGACCAAACCGCTTTCCTCGACAGAATTTTCTAGACATTGTTAATTATGCAGATAATAATATGAATAACTTGTCATCTCAATTATTGATTTAATAATATAAAATATTGATAATAATTGAATCAAATAACGTGAGATACTATGCAGCAATTACTGTAGCAATAATTGAGTATAATTGAGTGACTTCTCACGTAACCATCGATAATTAATATCGTGTGCTACTATGCAACCACACGTATTAATGTACTTTTACCACTGGGTAATTCAACAGTTTAACGGTAAAACTTTTGCCATTATTTTTATAAAAAGGTATTTCTGTCGTTTTCTTATTTCGATAATAATTCTGTTGTGGGGGTCCACCAATGATTGTGCCATCGTACGATTGTATGATTGTTATAAAAAGTATAAAAGTATGTTGTATGGTCCACCAATTATAAAAAGTATGTTGTATGATCGTACCAATTATAAAAAGTATGTTGTATGGTCCGCCAATGTTGTGGGGGTCCATCATGTGATTGTGCCGGTCCCAACAACGTTGCTTCACCCACTTCATCCCAGCATACTGGAGAACGAAACTTGCGTCCATACAACGCCTAAAATGGAGCCATGCCAATACTTGCTTGATAACTGTTGTTGTAGGAGAATTCCACTAATTATAAGACCTTGCCCCAACTTTCTTTGTAGTCAAGGACACAGAGTCTTAATAGATCTTCAAGAGTTTGAATAGTGCTCTCTGATTGCCCGTCCGTTTGAGGATGGTATGCCGAACTGAATTGTAAATCCGTGCCCATAGCTTTTTGCAAACTAACCCAAAATCGTGAAGTGAATCTTGGGTCTCGATCAGAAACTATGGATACTGGCATACCATACAGTCTTAGAATCTCATTTATGTAAATACAAGCAAGACGTTCAAGTGAATAAGTTTCTTGTATAGGTAAAAAATGAGCAGACTTCATCAATCTATCAACAATGACCCAAATTGCTTCTATACCTTGAGAAACCTTGGGAAGACCAGTAATGAAATCCATGGTAATGTGCTCCCACTTCCATTCTAGAATTTCAAGTGGTTGTAATGGACCTTTTGGCACTTGATGCTCCTCCTTGACTCATTGACACATTAAACACCTTGAGATAAACTCCGCGATCTCTCTTTTCATATTGCTCCACCAGAATGTATGTCAAAGATCACGATACATTTTAGTACTCCCAAGATGGATTACAAACGGTGTGTTGTGCGCCTCTATCATGATTTTATACTTTAAATCAGGGTCGTTAGGAACACAAAGTTTGTAGTTGACTCATAGTATTCCTTCTTCATCGATTCTTGCTTCTGGAATAACACCTTTTTGTACTTTCTTCTTCATACGCATCAGCTCCAAGTCTTTAGCTTGAGCAGCTTAACTTTATCGATTAAAGTCGGTTCTACTCGTATATTTGACATCATCACATAGGTCCCTGGAGTCTTTAACTATATCTCCATCCTTTGTAAGTCATACAAAATGGGCCTTTGCGTTGACAATATCGCACTTGTACCCGCATATGATCTTCTACTCAATGCATCAGCTACCATGTTCACTTTACCAGGATGGTATTGAGTTGTATAATTATAATCTTTCAACAGCTCGAGACAACGTCGTTGCCGCATGTTGAGTTCCTTTTGGGTGGAAAAATATTTAAGGCTTTTATGATCCGTATAGATCTCCACTTTCTCCCCATACAGGTAATGCCTCCAGATTTTAAGCACAAAAACGACTGCTGCCAACTCTAGATCATGAGTAGGATAGTTCCTCTCATATTCTTTGAGTTGTCATGAGGCATAGACTATGACTTTCCCATGTTGCATGAGAACACATCCTAACCCTCTGCTTGAGGCATCGCTGTAGATGACAAATCCCTTCGAGCCAGATGGTATTATCGGAACAGGTGCTGAAATGAGTCTCATCTTGAGTTCTTGAAAACTCTTCTCACATTCCTCGCTCCAACTGAATTTTTTATCTTTCTGAGCCAGCTGAGTTAATAGAGTAGCGATTCGAGAAAACCCTTCTACAAATCTCCGATATTAACCATCTAAGTTGAGAAAGCTACGTACTTCGGTCAGTGACTTAGGTTGCTCCCGGCTTTGTATTGCTTCATTCTTTGCTGGGTCAACAGATATTCCATGATTTGATATCACGTGCCCAAAGAATGCTACTTCTTCAAGCCAGAACTCGCATTTCTTCAACTTGACATATAGCTTGTTTTCACGAGGCTTTTGGAGTATCAGCCTCAAGTGTTGCTCGTGATCTTCACGGCTTTTGGAGTATATTAGGATGTCATCAATAAAGACGACTACAAAATGATCCAAATATTCCTTAAATACTCGGTTCATCATATCCATGAAGACAGCTGGAACATTAGTCAATCCAAAAGACATGACTAGGAATTCGTAATGCCCGTAGCGAGTTCTGAAAGCAGTCTTTGGAATATCATCAGTTTTAATCTTTAATTGATGATATCCGGAACGAAGATTGATCTTTGAAAAGAATTTGACACCTTGCATCTGGTCAAACAGGTCATTAATGCGAGGCAACGGGTACCTATTTTTGATGGTGACATGATTCAACTCCCGATAATCAATACAAAGTCGCATACTCCCATCTTTCTTCTTTACGAATAGAACAGGAGCACCCCAAGGAGACGTACTAGGACGAATGAAGCCAATGTCTAATAATTCCTGCAGTTGGGTTTTTAACTCTTGAAGTTCAATAAGAGCCATTCGATATGGGGCTTTGGAAATGGGTTTTGTACCGGGTTTAAGGTCAATACCAAACTCGATTTCACGCTCCGGGGGTAGGCTAGGAAGTTATTCAGGGAATACATTAGGAAATTTATTAACAATAGAAATATCATTCAAATCTGACGTATTTTTGTTTAAATCCGTGACATGGGCTAAGAAAGCTTGACATCCATTTTTTAATAAACGAATAGCTTTATGGCTTGATATGACATTGATTGACTTTAGTGGTTTGGTTACTTAAATTCGTATAATAGGTTGGTTAGGAATATGAAAGCTAACAACCTTACAAAATAATCAATTTTAGCATAATGAGTAGTTAATCAATCAATCCCTAAAATCACATCAAATGCAAGTATTTTTAAAGAGATAAGATCGACAGGTAATGTGTGGTTGCCTATTTGAATCGAACAAGACTTATAAATAGTGGATGTAATAAAGGTTTCTCCCAATGGAGTTTCAACAGATAAGTCAAAGTCTAATTTCTCCTGAGTCAAATTTAAACGTTGAGCGCAAGTAGGAAAAATAAAAGAATGGGTAGAACCGGTATCAAATAAGGTATAGACTTCGCTAGAGTTTATGATTAGCTTACCCGTTATAACCTCGTTCGAGTTCCTCACTTTTTGGGAGGTCACGACAAACGCACTCCCTTGAACTACTGGCTTTAACTTTTTTGGGATGGCATTTGGTGTCACCATCCCAACTAGACTTGGCTTCGCTGCATGACAAAATTGAGCTAGGTGACCTTCTCTTCTGCAATTATAACATGCTTTGGACTGCATCGTGCAATTTGGACTGATGTGTCCCTCCCCTCCGCATTTGAAGCATACGGTTGGTGGTCGTTCCCCTTCTTTCACAACGGGTGCTGGTGCTGACGCCTTTCCATCATTGATGAATCACCTCTTCTTGAAATTTCCACTTCTATTATTTTGGCCAAGATTACCACCGAAGTGGTTACCATTTCTGGTATGTTGATTTCCTCCACGTTTGTTATCACCGCTTCGATGACTGCTATCACTGGTATTATCGACTTCCCGAGTGCTCTCTTTGTTGGGTTGACTCATTATCGCGCTCCAAGAACTGAGCCCTATTTACAAAATTTGAATATAAACAAAGTTTGTGAGAAATGAGGTATTAACGTATTTTGGGTTTCAAACCTCAAAGAAACATTCACGTCATTCTCTCCTCATTATCAACCAAATGGGATGCAAACCGAGATAACTCGACAAACTTAGCCTCGTACAGCGACACGGTCATATTATGTTGTTCCAGCTTGATAAATTCCACCTCCTTCATGTCCCGAATACTTTCGAAAAAGTACTTGTCGTTGAATAGTTCTTGGAACTTCTCCCAAGACATCTTCCGTGTGGCCGGTTGAGTACGCTTTATAGATTCCCACCAGTAATATGCCTATCCTCGCCACATGAAGGTGGCAAAGAGAACCTTTTTCTCCTCGGAGCATCCTAAGACCTCAAATATCTTAGTGATCTGTTTTATCCACGTCTCCGCCTTAAGTGGTTCTGGCTTTCCCCAAAACTCTGATGGTCCTAACTCCTTGAATTGCTTAGCAGTGACCATCTGTGAGTTGCCAGTGTTTCCACCTGCATTTTGAACAGGAGCCGCTATTGCCTGATGTTGCATGAATTGCATAAAGCCTCTGAACAGCCTATCATTCATCATTTGATCGGTGTTGTTGTTTACCTGAGGAGTATTGTCTTCCTGTTGCACATTATCCTGGGTATTGATCATTGGTGACTCAACGGTCTTATGTACTTCATTGCTGATCTCAACATTTTCAGATGCCATTTTCAAACACTGCCACAAAACAAGGGTTAATTGACATGCCACATATTATCCCTATATTTTAACTGACCAATTAAATAACAAATAAATTTAGGTAGGTCATACTAGCGAATGATTTCCATGTCTCTCCCCCTTAGTTTTAGTCTCACATCTTAGCCAGGGATCATATCCCTAAGCTCTGATACCAACTGTGACACCCTCAAAATAAGTATACATCACCCATCTTGAGTTGCCAAATACATGATACAACATTTAAATACAAACTTAATTATACAACTGTCGTGTAAAATACGACAAAATATAGCTGAGAGTTTTAACAGGAATATTGTCTTCTAGACAATATCCAAACTCAAATTCAATCCTCGTTACATTTATTATCACACTAAATAGTGAGGACTACTAAATAACCATCTCGGACCATCACTTCGTTCCCCGACTAGTCCCGACTAAGTTCTCATTTCCTGAAGAGAACAATGAAAGCAAAATGGTGAGCTCAACTAGCCCAGCAAGAAATATTATGACTAAGATAATGCAGAATAAATTATCGTTAGCCTTCAACAGTGTTAAACTGATAACATATAATAAACATCAAGTTTAACTGCAGCGGAACAAGCAATCCATTAGAAGAGTCAAGTAGAGCATGATATCTACTATCTTCTATGATTTAAAAAGTTTATCATCAATTTTATCGCTGAGACTCAGCTTAATAAATAATCCACATCACTGAATTATCCATGCACTACGGGCCAAGGATATTCATTAGTATCACTACCACAAATTATCCATGCACTACGGGCCAAGGATATTCGTGTTTTCACCCATGGTCATGATTATGCCAACTGTCCATCAATGCACTACGAGCCAATGATGACTTTTTACCACATCATTTTTAACATTACAGGTTATGATTATACCGAATGATCCCTAGTTATAATCATACCGATTAACAGTCCATCTATGCACTACGGGCCAAAGATGACTTTCATAACAATATAAACATGAGGATGATGAAAATGATATAAGAATTCAATTAAATGAAAGCAAAGGATAAATTTTTAAAGATTTATAATTTAATTTATCCAGAATTCAATAATGTCCAAATTGTCAACATGATACTGCTTTGTGGAGTAAAATTCAAGAATAATATTGTACCAAAAATAATTTGGACCGAAAAGAAATCAATTTTTATCATGAATAGTACCCTGGATGAATAGTACTCTAGTGAATAGTATCTCGTGAATAGTAATTTGAGAATAGTATCCCGTGAATAGTACTCTGACATGAAAAAGTTAAAACTTATCAAGAATGTTCAGAATAATATTTCCATGAAAAGATACTAGATGAAACGGAAATTTCAAGGATATTCTACTAATTTCATGGAGTATAGAAGCAATACTTAACAAAACGAGTGTCGAATTCGGAATCTGAAACGAAATAATATTACTTACATACTATAGAATATGGAAGAAAATATATTTCATACGAATATTGAACAAAAATAATATTCTTTACCTTAAAAAGAGAGTACTTCCGACTAGTAGGGCGGGGATATTCTTGAAGAAAACTATTACTATTTTCTACATTCAAAGTTTCCTAAAACTCGAAAGAAATACACTCAATATTATAGAAGAAGAATTCTCTAATTCTAGTGTGTTTTTCAATTCTAAACTAAGCATCCTATTTATAGGAGAATGGAAGGATACTATTTAGAAAAAAATTAATCACGAACGAAATAATTGAATTCACGTGTTGCAATACGAAATCGTCTGAAATTTCATTTGTTACTATAGAAACACTATGCATAATAAAATATAATATATTTTATTTTTCATAAAAAACAAAACTTATAAAATATATATATACTTCCTTGCAAGCCACTCCATTTCATTTCATTATCCCGTGATCTTTCCCCCCCCCCCCCCACTAAAACATCAACATCACATATGGGCCCTGCCCTTTTAATATATATAATTGAATAACTTTCTACCGCTTATTTTGAAAAATGGGTAAGTAGGGGTTCAAATAATACGCCAAAATTTATAACAAATACTTCATAAAAAATCCCCTCAAAATTTTTAACAACATTTATTCATCATTATTATAACACGCAATATTAACAACCAGATCGTTCCCAGGAAAGAGGGGGCTTTCCGATAAGAATTTCTCCCTATTGGCACGCAATTAGGTGACCAAACCCCTTTCCTCGACAGAAATTTCTAGACATTCTTAATTATACAGATGATAATAATATGAATAACTTGTCATCTCAATTATTGATTTAATAATATAAAATATTGACAATAATTGAATCAAATAATGTGAGATACTATGCATCAATTACTGTAACAATAATTGAGTATAACTGATTGACTTCTCACGTAAGCATCAATAATCAATACCGTGTATTACTATGCAACCACACGTATTACTGTACTTTTACCACCGGGTAATTCAATAGTTTAATGGTAAAACTTTCACCATTATTTTTATAAAAAGATATTTTTGTCGTTTTCTCATTTCGACAATAATTCTGTTCTGGGGTCCACCAATGATTGTGCCGTCGTACGAATATTTCTTGTTAAAACTAATATTTCCCGACCAATCAAATATTTTATGACAACTTGCATACTTTGCAAAATTTATAAATATTACCCACAACTATAACATTATATCAAATCCACACCATAATATTCAAAAATATATTTCGAGAGAAATTAATCTTTATTTATGAAAGTTGGGGTCTTACAGTATATTTACCGGCTAGTTAGCCGAAAGCAAGCTGTCTGAAACACTACAAGAAAAGGCTTATTAGCGACAGCTCATCTGCGACCGACTCCAGTTGCAGATAGAGGTCACATGTATTCTAGATGCTGACTGTACATCGGCGACCAATGTTAGGGACCAACATATAACGACTGATGTCGTCACTAATCTGAGTCACGGTGAGTCAGGTCTCATTGGTGATGCGAACCACGTGTCAGCGACCACCACGGTCGCTGATATCCTCAAGTCATCCGCGATCGCTGATACGTAATAGCAACAATCTGCGGTCTTGCTGATTCATAAATTTTAAAAAAAATTATTTGTTTTGTGGATTTACCAAAAAATCTATTCCTGTTTGTACCTGTTTTATATCATAACACACAACAATATATATAAATCACCAAAACTATACAAATTCATCGATCCACATCCATAAAACCAACACAATAAACAAACCGAGCGACTAAATTTGTATACAAATTATATATTGAATCTAAAACTATAATTAACTCCATTGCCTTTGACATCAAACAACTCAAAAACCAAACGATTAATCGTAGTGAAAGGTAATATTACAATATAAAGTTTTTCTTTTTTCTTTCTAGATATATATAGCATCAACAACTACTCTTAGCAGTCATATTTATAGACCTCCTGCAAAGAGAAACTCTTCCTGAAGAAAAGATACAATAGAAGAACCATAAGTAACTAAACATAAAGCTAAATTCATGACAAAATTACCTCGACATCACCATCAAGCTATTTTCTATCGCTAAAGGTGGTCCTCATGCGGACCACCTGCATAGGAAGCTCTCTCTCTCTCTCTCTATATATATATATATATATATATATATATATATATATATATATATATATAAGATTGTGCCTATATTAAACTTATAATTCAAATTTTAATAAGGTTATAACTTTAAATTAATTATTATAACATTTGTTATGGTATTATATAGAATTATTTTGAAGTTTAAATTGGGAATTTACATAAATATAATAATAATAATAATAATAATAATAATAATAATAATAATAATAATATGAGTCTTGAAAAAAAGAAGAAGAATAAATTAGTAATTAGTAATTTAACGCATAGTGTATTAATTTATGTAATTAGTTCAAACGAAGAGAATTGAAGGAGTTACATTTGTAATATAATTTTGAGTATTACATTACTTAAACTAGATATAGATTCCGTACTCTTTCAACAAAAAACTTTTTAATTTGATTTATTCGTTTTGCTTTTCGTTTAGAAGTTAGTTATTGTTTTACCTTATTGTTCATTCTCAAATTCGGGTAAATGTTTCGTTTTGGCATTGATATTTAAAATTCCTAATTGTACTCTTTAGACTAGTGCATCATGTATAGAATCTATTTGATATTCGTAGTAATGTACATGTTATTTTATTTTTAGAGACTTTGTGTTGTTGATTCGTTTTGATTTAACATGTACGTACTAGAACCTCATTGTGTTGATATTATGTCGCATGTGTTGTGACATGATATTTTTGTTAGAATATACCGTAGGGTATATGTGGCACCCCCAAATCCGAGTACTTCATTCTCTCAAGATTTGGCTGTAAGGTTTATATAAGCAAGAGTGAGCAGACACCGCTCACTTGAAATAATAATGAATAAACTTTACAATAATTGCCAAATAATAGAATCAATACTACTGAACAATATGTTTTATCAACATTCTGAAATATATATAACTGAGGGTCCTAAGACCACGAACCATGTCCATAGTTATAAGTAATCTTTCAACTTAAACTTTAATAGTCATAAGACTATAGGGACTCCACGTACTTAGGGGGATCAGTCCTTCGTATAATGTATTGTGCACAAACATTTTAACGCTAAGCTTAAATTATCCCCTAGTAATAGGGTTGTTCATCTCAGTATTTAGAGTACAAGTCCGCACCAAAGTAAGTTTGGTTTGGATACATTTCAAGGGTAATTTATAATTCAACGGTCATCAACTAAGGATTAGTTGAATACAATATTGATAACGTCATGCTATGGAATAATCATAACTAAAATGACATTGTAAATTAAGATCATGCTTTAGGAATAAACTAATAGCATAACATAGAATAATCATAACTTACCTTGCTTGAACAATGTTAAGCCAGGGTTATTTAGAATTGAGTACTATGTAATAACCTGGATATTTTCTATATAATTAAATCAAAAATTTTGTGTATAATTTTTTTTATTATTATTATTTATAATGGTGGAAGTATGTGCAAGATAATGTGTATGTATTTACGTGATGAATAAAATATATTTATTACATGAATGATTACAATTAATTTTATTTTAGAATTATTGATCATTATAAATTATATTTTATAATAATTAATTTTATAGTAGAAATGTTTTTATTAATTATTTTTAATGAAAATATGATTATTATAATATCTAAATAATATATGAAATGATTATTGAATTATTATAATAATTATTTTATTATATGAATTTATTTCGAATAATTAAGTTAATTAATTAACTTAATTAATAATGTTATATATGACAGATAAATCAGATATGGAATCCAAACCCTAATTTTGGATTTTTGATCAAGGAATGAGAATAATATTATTATATTATAGTTTGTCAGTGTTATAGATATGTGCATTATGTGTGTAAGGTTAATGTATGGAACAGTTTTAATGTTACTGCTAAACCCTAATTCTGGTTTTGGAACAAGGAATGAGAATAATAATATAATATTAATTATATTTTGATTTTGCAGAGCTATAAATATGTACTGTATGTACACATTGTTAATAATTGGTCAATAATGGTGTAGTATTTGAAAACCCTAGTTTTGAAGTCAAATGAGACTTTAAAATCTATCTAGTAATTTTGTTATGTGATTAATGGCATTTATTATAATAGGAAACTGTTAAATCCACAACATAAAATGTTATTTTCACAACAAAAGTGTCGTTATAGATCCTATAGCGACGGTTTTCACCGTCGCTATACATCTACAGCGACACTTTTGTTGTGGAAATAACAAAAAGTGTTGTGGATTTAACAATTTCTATTATAATATTATTTTATTTCAGTGCTATAAATATATACTGTATGTGTGTGATTGAGAATGGTTGGTCAATTATGGTGTATTATGTCAAACCCTGGTATTAGTATGGGAAACCCTAATTTGAAACTCAAATTAGAGTACAAGATGGTTATGTAATCAAGATAGTATGATTAATGACTGGAATTATAGATATTAACCTTAATTAGGGAGACCCTAATTTTTGAAAACCCTAATTAATGTTTATAAACTCTAATGTTTACATTTGGAACCCTAACTGTCAAATTGGGAAACCCTAATTGCTAATTTAGAATGTTTAATGTTAATTATTAGACTTTAAACCCTAATGTTCATGAATAATATAATTAGAAGCCCTAATTACAAATTGTTAATCTTAATTATTAAATTGTTAACATTAATTGATATTTAAGAACCTTAGTTGTTAATTTTAAGCCCTAATTACTAAATTAGTAAATCTTAATTATAATTTATAAATCTTAATTATAATTTTCATGTTCCTTGTAATTAGAAAGCCAAATGTAATTAAGGAACACTAATTTACAATTTTTAGAAAACTAAAGTTGTACAATTTTTGGCCAAATTACAAAATCCTAAAAATTAATTTTTTTTTGAAACCTTAGGGTTAAACCCTAAGGGTTTGCCAAGTTACAAAAAGGCCATTAAAATTATATGACAAATGACCATTATACCCTTATGTGCATTATTGAGGTTAACTTGTCAACCTTGCCAAACCTTTAGTGGTTGAACTACCCTATGTATAGCCATGTGCCTACAAACTTCAACAACTCAGCTATTTTCAGTCAGATTCATTGCTTGGGAGTTATATATATTGATCAAGAGAGAGAAATGTGCATTATTTGGCCATTTGAGCACCAACTCTCTACCAAGACCATATCTCTCTCTAACCCACGAAATCCTAAAGCAAATCAGTCCCACAAACAAGCTCCACTATCACAATAACAGATTTAGAAGCCCAGAATCATGAATTGATGCATAAAGGTATAAACCCTAACCAAGAAATTTGATCTTTAAAGCTGTGTTGGATCTTTTATTTTTATGTTTATTCATGTTGTATAAGGTGTTAATCACTGATCTGGGTTGATAGATGTTAGATCCATAACATCTATAAGCTCAGATTTGAAGATTTTATGAATCTAGAAAATTTTAATTTTGAGTCTGACAGTCAAATGTCAGTCATCATAGATCTTTGTATGTTATGTATTTTTGTTGTTTATGTGTTTGATTTTGTAGTCTGCTATGAGGTCTTGGATCTGAAACTCGAATCAGGGTCAGATCTGGTTTATATTGGACGTTATTCATGGTCAAAGGTCGTTGACCGACCATGACTTTCTAAAATCTGGAAAACCCAGAATGTGTAAATATCGGCCTGACAACATGTTCATTAGCTTCAGATCTTTCAGTGGTTTGTTAGTTTGTTATTGTTGTTATATCTAAGTTGATCTATGTTGTTTGTACTTCATTCTTATGCCTTTATATCACTAAAACATTACGTATGTTGGATTTAATGGACGGTCAAATTAGGTCACTCAACCACAGATTGAGTTTCTGGAAAACCCAAAAACTGTATGAACAAGGTTTCTGACAACCTTTGACCGAATCATAACTTGTGATCTTGTTATTGTTAAGCTGATATGTTGATACCAATTTGTTCCTTGTCATGAATACTACATACTTAGACCATAAGAACACTTACCTAATGACAAGAACACCTAATTAAGTGAGCTTGAAAGTAGGACCAAGACACTGCCTGGGTTTCTGGGTTACCTAGAAAACCCAGGAGTGGTCTGACAATGACTTTGAATAGCCAGATCTTTGTGGTGTGGTATGATATGATCTAGATCATGGTTGGTACTTCTAGTGTTACATAAACACTACATGATCGATGCTCAGTCTTTCCCAGAAACACATTAATCTGAGAATTACAAGTGGTCAAAGTAAGCAGCTTGAAAATGGGTTTGAATGTTCTGGGTTTCATGATGAACGCGAAGAACACCTATAGCAGCAGTTCTGTCGCTATAGGTAGTCTTTAGCGACAATATATTTTTAAAATTAATTATTTTTATTAAATAAATAGAAAAATTAGTTTTTAATTATTAAAAATACAAAATAAATTATTAAAAATTATTTTTAAGTCCAAAAATTATATTTTAATTATTTTGGATATATTTCATAAATATTTAATATTTTTGGAATAATAAAGGTATTTAATTTATTTAATAATTATATTAAATAAATTATTTAAAAATGATTTTAATACTTGAAAATCATTTAAAATTATATTATGGTATAAGAAAATATTTTAGGTTATTTTTAATAACTTTTAATATTTTGATTAATTAAAAATATTAATGATATTTCAGGTTATTTAATAAATATATTAAATAAATTATGAAAAATAGAATTAATAATTTAAAAATCATATAAAAATGATTTAAAGGTTATAAAATATTTTAAGTTATAAAATATAACTTTTGATATTTTGTCATGAAAATATTAATTATTTAATATTAATGATAATGGATTTATTTAATAATTATATTAAATAAATTAGTTTAAAAATGATTTTAATATTAGAAAAATCATTTTAAATGAAAATAAAGTGTTTAAAGATATTTGAAGTTATAAAATATAACTTTTAATATTTAAAGGATAATTTCATTAATAATTTAATATTAATGATATTAATTTAATATTAATGATACTAAATTTATTTAATAATTATATTAAATAAATAGTTTAAAAATGGTTTTATTTATTTAAAATCATTTAAAAAGGAAATTAATGAATTAAAAATATTTTAAGTTATAATTTATGACTTTTAATATTTGGATAAATAGTGCATTAATATTTAAATATTAATGGTAAGTAATTAAAAATGATTTTAAATGTTTTAAAAATAATTTAAGGGTATATAAATACTTTAAAAGTATTTTAAGTTATTATAAATAACTTTAATATTTTTTGCAATGGTTTCATTAATAGTTTTATATTAATTAAATATTAATGATATTAGAATTATTTGATATTTAAATCATTTTATAATGATTCCGGTGTTTGAAAATTCATGATAAATTATAATAATTGTTTAAAAATTATTGTGAGTCATTTCAAAATGATATGACTGTTATTTAATTAGTCTAAATGGATATTGAACTTCGATATAGAGTCTTAGACTCGATAATTACCCGATAAAGTCGTCAGTACGCCGATAGGTTTCAGAAATTGATCCGAACTTAAATATTTTGACTGTATTGATGTTTGTTTGTGATTTAATGACTGTGAAACAAGTGTGACAATGTGATTAGGTTATGTGCTGACTGCAATAAGCAGTGCTATGTGTTATAATGTGTGATTCTAATCGATAGAATGATCTTATTAATTATAGGTCATGATATAAAAGATAAAACTAAGTTGCGTATTGTAAGCAGCGGACCAGGCAAGTATCTTACCTTTGCATTTTCTTTATGCAATGGACATGAGTAAGAATGTTTCAGAACTATATTAGTATTGTACTAGATTATTAACCCTATTGTGATATATTCTATATCCGATCATTGTTTATCAACATGATGTTATATTATATTAATTCAGATATATATTATGTTCGTTAATTTCTAAATATGGTTATACAAGTGTGTATATATATATATATATATATATATATATATATTGATCCCCAGTATGAATACAGTAAAAGTCGTCTAGCTATTTGACCTAGCTAGACACAGATTCAGAAATATCATTGAATATGATAAAACTCTTTTGTATCCAATCAAATTGTTTTGGTTCGGATTCTTGACTAATTATGAACATCCCGAACATGGGAAAAATTTTATGCCCCAAGGCAGACAAAGGATGAACGATAATATCATTCTTGCAATGTAGTATTGATCAATCTGAGGTCCATGGGATGTACACCTCGTGTTACAGTAGTTATTATTGGTTTCTGGATATGACGTTATGTCTAACCTTTTCAAAAACAGAAAATAATGTTCATAATCTATCGACTACCCTATATATATAGTCAATACGTAGTTTCAAAAACTTTGATATAGAAATAGTATATGGTTATGATTGGTTCAGTTTACTTCATAACTATTGATCTGTTGTAGAAGTGATGTACAAAGAAAACATTTAATTCTTTCAGCTAATTATATTTATAATTGTTATTACTTGCTGGGCACCCAAATGCTCATTCTTGTTTTAAATTTAAATGTTTTCAGCTAAGCGTGATCAACCGGAAGGTTTAGGAAAGAACAAGTGAAAAGGAAAGCAAACAAAATATATTTTATGGTATATTTTGTAAAAGTTAGACTGTATTAAGATAATGATATGTATTATATATCATGTAAAGAATGTAGTAAAGGTTGCGTACTTGGGATTAGACTCTGATAAAAGTAAATTAAGTTTAATATTTATATTATTGTTATTATTATTAGTATTATTTTCGCTCATAGAAATGATATCGTAAAGCACCGAGTTCGGGTTTCAAGTACCTGAATTTGGGGGCGTTACATTGTGGTATCAGAGCTTTAGGGTTAAAAACCTTAGGTGGGTTAGACCTTAGGCTATAACCTTGGGATAAAGGGAAACGTTGAAAATACAATTAACTCATATAGAGATTAAAAAGGTAGATGAATTGAATAAATTCATCGTAAAATAAAATAAAAGATAACCCATATAAAACTATTATTTGCTCTGTGTATATATTATATGTTGATCAGGATAATCTATGTGTGTAAAGGTTAGGTGGAAAGGAATTAGGATACCCTCATATCGTAAAGAAGGAGCCGATCTCCATAACCGAGCCAATATCAAAGCCAATAGCTGAAATAGAGGCTCATATTGAAAGCTACCTCAATGAGGTGGATATTGTGGAAAAGTGTAGTACCGGACCCAGAAATGATAAGTATAACTGATAGGTAAAGTATAGTTAAAAAATATGTAGTTAATGCTGAGTTCTTAAACTCATATGTTTGTGGTGAGTTCTTAAACTCATAATGTGTGGTAAGTTTGACGAACTTGCTATAATTAGGTGTGAATGGATTATTGATGATAATGGGAATATATAGAATACTAAGTAATTGATCCTTAGTGAAGGCGTAAGAAATAAGTAGAATTAGTATTACTTGAATATGTATGATTTTATGTGGTGTATATGATAGGTATGTCTGTATAAGGTACTATTCTTAACTTTTGTATAAGTTGTGGCAGCGATTCCCAACTTGTGTGTCACAAAGGGATATCGGATGTTTAAAGCAATATGTGTTATGGTATGTCAAGTGCTATGAATATAGATCTATGTTGGATTAATGAAATAAGTTGGTATAAAGATAGTAATTATTTATCTGAATACTAGTTAGTATAGTGAACCAAGTTTTCAAAATCTAATATTTTGAGTACATGATTATTTGAGCAGAAAATTTCGCGTTATATGTCGAACGGATACGATAAGGCTTAGAATGTAAGTTAATAAGGAATAATTTATGATAATGCCGCCAAGAGGAAAGCGAAACTAAAGGACAGAAGAACCTGTCGATAAAGCTGGAGAACAACCAGACCCGATACGGAATTTTGCGAATATGGACGCTCAAGCTATGCAGAACGGAATACCAGCCGCGGGAAATCAGCCAAACAATCAATCAGGCAAACGTCAAAAACTTCAAGGCAATTGGACCGCCAGGATTTAGAGGATCAACTGACCCGGTAGACGCGTTTGTGACAGCTAGGATAATAGAGGGGCAAAAGACAACTTTTGCCACCTATACAATAAAAGGAAAGGAGATAAAGGAAAAGTTTGTGTGTTATAAGTGTGGGCAGAAGAGACATATCTCTCCCAATTGCCCCAATCCAAGAAGGTACAATGGGTGTTTCAAGTGCGAATCAATGGAGCATAAGGTGAAAGACTGTCCAAGAAGGAGAAGGGAGGTAAGGAATGCGAATTAGGGAAAAAAGGCAGCAGGACATTGGCGACAATGGGACCAACTTCGACAAACAATCCAACAGAATTAACCGCAAGCGTCTTCAACATGACCGTTCAAGAGACTGTGGTAGCCGGGGATGTAACTCCAGGTATTATTCTAATCAATTTTATTTTCTTATATATGATTTTCTTATATATATAGTATATTATTTTTTAAATTATTTTGAAGGAGGAAATTGAGTTCTATTAGAAATCAAATTTCCGTATAAGCAGATAGATAAGCTTTTTGGCTGAATGGTTAAAGATCGGTTCGATCAATTATGATCGAGATCTGATTGCAATGATTGTGTATGCTATGTACCCTGGTATGTATAGGTTTTAAAACGGTGATTTCGGGGATGAAATCTTTATAAGGGAGGGTGAATGTAATAACCCGATATTTTCTATATAATTAAATCAGAAATTTTGCGTATAAATTTTTTTTTATTATTATTATTTATAATGGTGGAAGTATGTGCAAGATAATGTGTATGTATTTATGTGATGAATAAAATATATTTATTACATGAATGATTATAATTAATTTTATTTTAGAATTATTGATCATTATAAATTATATTTTTATAATAATTAATTTTATAGTAGAAATGTTTTTATTAATTATTTTTAATGAAACTATTATTATTATAATATCTAAATAATATATGAAATGATTATCGAATTATTATAATAATTATTTTATTATATGTGTGACGCCCCCAAATTCAGGCGTTCTGCATTTCCTCCCATATAAAGCTTCGTAAGGCGGCATACCTATGCTTGCAT
This sequence comes from Panax quinquefolius, assembly GCA_020205615.1. NCBI lineage: Eukaryota > Viridiplantae > Streptophyta > Magnoliopsida > Apiales > Araliaceae > Panax > Panax quinquefolius. The sequence goes on along the minus strand of JAINUW010000326.1, from coordinate 118,154 downwards.
GATAACTATTGTTATACGCAAACTCCACTAATGATAGATGATCATCCTAACTACCCTTGAAATCCATGACGCAAGATCTTAACATATCTTCTAACGTCTGAATTGTTCTCTCGCTCTGTCCATCCGTTTATGGATGATACGCCGTACTCAGCTTTAACTGCGTTCCCAACTGCTCTTGTAGACTCCTCCAAAAGTTCGATGTGAATCGTGGATCACGATCTGACACAATCTATACTGGTACTCCATGTTTGGAAATTATTTCCTTAATATAGAGTCTAGCTAACTGGTCTAAATTATACTTGACCCTAATTGGTAAAAAATGAGCCGACTTTGTCAATCGGTCTACTATTACCCAAATCGCATCATAACCCTTGGTTGTAGTCGGAAGTCCTACCACAAAATCCATAGTGATATTCTCCCACTTCCACTCCGGAATTTCTAACGACTGTAACAAGCCACTTGATCGTTGATGTCAGGCCTTAACTTTTTGGCAAGTTAAGCACCTACTCACGTACTCTGCTATCTCTCTCTTCATGTTCGGCCACCAAAAACTCTGTCAAAGGTTTTGATACATCTTAGTGCTACCAGGATGAATCAAAAACCTTGAACTATGTGCCTCTTGTAATACCTGCTCCTTTAATTCCGTCTCATTCGAAACCCAAATTCTTTCTTCAAATCTTAATAATCCATCACTATCAAGACTATACTTAGTATCTTTTTCATTAGTCAGACGCTCCTTCATCCGGTCACACTCATCAGTTTTGAGTTGTACCTCTTTAACTCTCTCTACGATGGTAGATTGCATCTCCGTCGCAAACAACATTTGTCCTCCTTCACTTGGCAGCTTCACTTCTAACTCCATCTTAGCCATCTCTGTTATTAACTCAGTTTGAGCTGTTAACAAAGACAACTTTTCCCGACCCTTCCTACTTAAGGCGTCGGCAACTACATTGGCTTTTCCAGGGTGATACAGGATTTCACAGTCGTAATCCTTTATCAGCTCCGGCCATCTCCTCTGCCTCATATTCAACTCCTTCTGTGTGAAGATATATTTTAGACTCTTGTGGTCCGTGTATATCTCACATTTTTCTCCATAAAGATAATATCTCCATAACTTTAGAGCAAAAACTACTGCGGCCAGTTCCAGATCATGAGTAGGATAAACTTTCTCATAATCCTTCAACTACCTAGATGCATACGCAATGACCTTGCCATGTTGCATGAGCACGCAACCAAGTCCTCTATGCGAAGCATCACTATAAACTACAAAATTTCTTGTGTCATCGGGTAATGACAAAACAGGCGCTTCACTCAACCTCTTATTCAATTCTTGAAAACTATCCTCACACTTGTCAGTCCAAGCGTATTTCACCGTCTTCCTCGTCAAGTTGGTCAACGGAGTAGCTATCTTCGAAAAATCCTGGATGAATCTCCGATAGTAACCCGCTAACCCTAGGAAACTCCGCACCTCAGTCGGCGTTTTCTGTTGTTCCCAATTCATCACGGCTTCTACCTTCGCTGGATCTACTGAGATTCCCTCATGGTCAATGACATGACCTAAAAATTATACCTTCTCCAACCAAAATTCATACTTATTGAATTTCGCATACAACTTCTCCTTTCTTAGTGTCTCCAACACTAATCTAAGGTGTTCAACATGATCTTCTGGCATCTTAGAATAGACTAGAATATCATCTATAAACACCATGATGAACTTGTCCAAATATTGTTTGAACACTCTATTCATCATATCCATAAATGCAGCTGGTGCATTTGTCAACCCAAACGACATCACCAAAAACTCGTAATGACCATAACGAGTCCTGAATGCGGTCTTTGGTACATCCTCCTTCCTAACCTTCAACTAATGATACCCCGTTCTTAAATCTATTTTAGAAAAATACTTAGCCCCTTTCAACTAATCAAAGAGATCATTGATCCTGGGCAATGGGTATTTATTCTTTATCGTTATCTTGCTCAACTCTCGATAGTCGATACATAGTCTTAACGATCCATCCTTCTTCTTGACAAACAGTACCGGTGATCCCCACGGCGAAACACTCGGCTGAATGTACTTTCTGTCCAACAGTTCTTGTAACTGCACCATCAACTCCTTCATTTCCACTGGCGCCATGCGATACGGTACCCTGGAAACTGGTGCCGCTCCTGACACGATGTCTATCACAAAATCTGTCTCCCTATCTGGCGGAAGACTCGGCAATTCACTCGGAAATACATCGGCGAATTTTCTCACTATAGGTATTTGTTCCATGGTTGCTACCACTCTCTGGGTATCAACAACATGACATAGATAGCCTACGCATCCCTTCCTCAGTGATTTCCTAGTTTGTGTCATAGTTAGACAACACAAACGTCCCAGTGATCTATTCCTGTAAAATACTACCTGAGGTTGTTTTAACGTCTTAATATTCACACATTTCTTTTTACAATCTATAATTTCCCCATGGTTCACTAACCAATCCATTCCAAGAATTACATCGAAATCTCCTAATTTTATCGGTAACAAATCTATCAATAATTTACAACCCCGTATATCTACGCAACAACTCCTATGAACATCTTCAACATGAATTATTTCTTCGTTTGCTACCTTAATATTTAAAGGTATAGGCAAATTTTCAGGAAGTAATCCTAATCGTCTAGCAAAATTGCATGCTATAAACGAACAAGTAGCACCCGAATCAAACAACATATAAGCATTTATGTCGTTGATCGGAAAAATACCTGCGACGACGTCCCCTGATGCAACTGCATCTTGGACTGTCATGTTAAAGGTAAGGCCCATCGGCCTATCCGGTTGCGCTGGACCACTAATAGCTAACTTACTATTATTAGTGCTCGGTTCCCGTCCGTCCCCTTCTTCAGGCAGTTCTTTGCCATGTGGTTGGTTGACCCACACACAAAGCATCCATGATTCTTCTTCGAACTTGGACAGTTAGGTGCACTGTGCCTCTCCTGTCCATAGTTATAACATACGACCTTCCCCCTAAGACAGACTCCTAAGTGAGTCTTCCCACAGGTCTTGCAGGCCTCCATTCTCTTCTTTGGGTCTCCTTGCTTCACTCTGGTATTCCCAGAGCTAAATACCTTCCTCTTTTGACCCTCACCACTACCACTGGCTCCCTCAATCTTTACTCCCCCATCTACTTTCCCCTTGCTCTTCTTGTCCTTGTGGTATTGACTCAGAGCCTCACTACCACCCTCGACGATTATCGTCTTCTCTAAAATGGTTCCAAAAGAAGTACTCTGGAACACCGAAATACAGTTATAGAGCCAGGGTTTCAAGCCCTGCTTGAATCGTCGCGCCTTCCTCACCTCAGTATCCACTTGATGTGGAGCGAACCATTCCAGTTCATTAAACTTGGCGGCGTATTGGGGAACTGTCATGTCCCCTTGTTTTAATTCCAGAAACCGCATCTCCATCCTCCCATGCATGCTCGTGGGAAAGTAGTTCTCGAAGAATATCTCCTTGAACCTCTCCCACGTCAGATTTACTATCCCAACCCTAGCCTGATTGGCTTCCCACCAAAAGTTGGCCTCTCCCTTCATCATATAGGTCGCAAAGGCAACCTTTTGGGCCTTGTCGACATTTGCTATCACAAATGCCTTCTCTATCTCCTTAACCCACGTTTGGGCTTCAATTGGGTCAGTAGTTCCTTTGAAATTCGGCGGACCCACGCTCTTGAAATCCTTAAAGGTAGTAGCTCGTGCTACTCCTAGATTTACGGGGATATTTGCCCATGTTCTATTAAAGGCAGCTGTTAATAGATTAACAAACTCCTGCATCGGGTTAACCGGACCTCCCTCCAGTTGATTCACGTTAGCACCTTGATTACGTTGCACTCTTCTCGGCGGCATTTTGCTGATACAATAAACATATTTCGTTATTATTCCTTTCTTTATTAGTTACCATTAATATTAAACAATAAATCCATCATCCATTACTCATTACTTTCCATAAAAAGGACTTATATTCATTCTTCGTTGTATAATACTACATCGGTTACATACACAGCCTAAGCTGATTACATTACTTTCCTGCTATCGCTTTCCAAAAATTGGGATTTACAAAAGAATACCCTTCACTTATACAAAGAGGGATTTACGTCACTACTAATTACAAAATATTTACATACTATTCTAGCTACCACTAATCTACATCTGCCTTAAGGCATTCTCAAAATCTGCCTTGGCAAGACCGGCAATGATATCACAGCTAATAGTATGCCGTGTCTGCCCCACCTCCACAAGATATCCAGCTACCTGCTGCTGAAAATCTGTATGAGAACTCCTATGGATATAGGACATTCTCTCTATCTTCTGCACCTTGGTCTTTAGCTCCTCCTTGAGCCCAAAGACCTCATGCTTTAACTCGTGGACTTTGTCCTTAGCCAAAATCCTCTCATCATGTTCCTGCTCCCACATGGACTCGACATCAGTTTTGTCCTCTATAACAATTTGGAGCTCTGCCTTCAGCTCCTTGACCTCCTGACAGTAATGAATATTTCTATCCAATACTGACATAAAAAGATACATCATCGACCCCCCAGGAGCTATCTCCGCTGCTATAGCTACTGGATTAAAGGACACTATCATTACTTCCTCTTCTATCATCCCATCGAATACTGACATGTAGTCAGCTTCATCCGAGTCTCCAGACTCAATAATCACTACATCCGGATCTGCTACTATGGGGTTCGGTAAAACCTCTACTTGGTTCACCGATTCTTCACTAATGGCCTGACCATTTACATGCATTCCGTTTACTCCTGACATCTACACAAAATAATTAAGTTGATTAGTACACGTTAGTAGAATAATAAAAACACATAACATAATCATAATGCATTTTTATAAGGTTATTTTCTTTTTTTACTTCTTTGACTTCTCTTAAGGTTATGACTTAAGGTTTTTAATTCCCCCTTAAGTTTTATAACCTAATGCTCTGATACCAACCTGTGACGCCCCCAAATCCGGGTATCTTCCAACTTGACAGATGGTGCTACACGGTACTACCATTCACACATTCATTCAATTGAACAGTCTCAAAAGGACTAATATAACTTCTATATATTCGAAATAATATTACATTTCTCAGGTTCTTTATAACCCATTCGTTCGTTCTTGTCATAATATTCAATATATTACAGACATTTATCTACACTACTACATAAGTAATCTAAGGGTTCGTCTTCGCTTTGCCCTTATCTTTGTCGGAGCCTTCGGGTCGCTCGATTTTAGCTGTGTTCATATGGTTCAAGCAAGAGTGAGCATAACTAGCTCATCAAGTACTACAATTCTAATATACAACATGCTTGAAACATCGAACTCATATATCTTCAGTAACTGAACAATAGTTACGAAGTACTATCGATAATTCAAAATAGCACTTCTTTTCATTCAAAACGTTTTTCAACAACAATACTCAGTAGAATATCAAGTATGGCTCAAGATTATGAGCAGTTCACAATTTCTTTGAAAAGGACAACCCGACACTAAGTCTGTAACTCCGGCATATCTTACGAGCACTTCTGGGTGATTAGCCCATAGTACTCTATGTTGATCAACACTACATTCATTAAACGTGTATACGTTTAAGTTGTTGCAACCTCACGTGCTTATCGTTAAACGATAAAAACATTTTAGCATACTCGGTCTTTGATTGAAAACTGTGACACCCCCAAATTCGGGTACTTCAATTCCACGGGATTTGGTGTTCACTGTACAAATATCATCTATCTATCTACCCATAATAAATGCAAACCATGCAATAGATAGAAATAATAATAAATCTCCCCTTATGGGGTTACATCAACTACATAATAAATACAATCCCAGGTTACTCTAACCTTAAACATCTTTGCGGAATCATAAACAATTAAGTCTTAAACAACATCATTAACTTAAGTCTAACATAAATACATCATCAAATAAAATAACAAGTCTTCAACACTTGCTAACTTTGCCCTTGCCTTTACTAATGGAAAGGTTCGTCAGTTCTTTCGTTCTTAACTGCAATGTTATTATTAAGGAAGAGTGAGCACTAATGCCCACAAGTATAATAATGAAATAACAGTATAATAACATGCGAGTGAATCAAAGACATCTGAATAAAAGCTCAACTTTTGAATCAAGAATGAATAACAAGAAACAAAAGAATTACGAGGGTCATAAGACCTTGAACTATGTCCTAGGTTATCAAGGGTTATACTTGAAACCTTTAACGATCGTAAGACTATGGACCTTTCTACTGCGTTTTTAGGGGGATCACCCTTAGTACAACATCGCATGCACAATATCTTAACGCTAACGCATAAGTAAATCCCTTTGCGGGTTGTTCATCTCGGTTTGACATTCGAGTCCGCACTGAAGGAAGTTTGGTTTGGATAATTCAATAAGGGTTACGAAATTTAGAACGTTCATCAACTATGGATTAGTCGAATCAATAAGGTTCACTAGTCTAACAAGATTCAACAATAATGATATTTAAATTGAATAATAATCTCAAGAAGTATACAATAGGACAATTATTGTATAATCTGAATCATGCTTTGAAAAGATAATCAATCTTTAATATAACATTTGAACTTGAATAATAATAATGATAATTTACTCGAGGTAAATAATAAACTTGAACAATAATGACAAGTAGGGTTAGAAACTTGTGTCTCGCAAGTAGGCTAAACGATTACTACTTCCGTTCACCACAAATCCTACACACATACCATATGTATTCATGACATTCATTAGTTACATTTTCACTTAATTATTTAATATAAACTCCACTTTATTTAACAAATCATTACCTTCTAATTTAATTACTTAATTAAATTAGAATATTTTCATTCTCTTACTTACTATTATTACACTCGAATAAATTATTTCATAATAATTTCCATCGAATATTTAATTTATTCCATAAACATCTCAATTAAAATATTTACTTTATTTTATAAATATTTTAATAATAATTTTCATCGAATATTTATTTTATTCCATAAATATCTCAATTAAAATATTTAATTTATTTTATAAATATTTTAATAATAATTTTCATCGAATATTTATTTTATTCCATAAATATCTCAATTAAAATATTTAATTTATTTTATAAATATTTTAATAATAATTTTCATTGAATATTTTTTTTTTATTATTATTTTGACACGTAAGTGGTATCGTAGTTTAGTAACGCTTGCGGGGAAGCGGGTTACCAGACTCATTTTCTGCGCAGTTCTGCAGATTCATGAATATAACAAGGCCAAATTAGGCCAAAAATCAATCACACGTAAAATTATATATGTGAATATGGCCATAACTTCCAATTAGTTATTTTTACACGAATTTAGACTTACCCAATCATTGTAATACATATATAATCATTACTTAACCCATCTAGCATGATTTTTAACAAGTTACAACACATAATTTGTAAAATCAACACATTTACTTTCACTGTTCTTGATGTTCTTGAAGGTTTTGAAAATAAAACATGAAAATTGTCACTCTGGATTCAAGTTATAACACCGAATCCGCTTATTTAAACTTTTAGTCTCTTCAGTATCAACATGCATAATAATATACGAGTGTAAAATTTAGGGATAACATACGATCAATACATAAAATATCACGATAAGGCCATAAGGCCAAAACCCATACTCTATAAATTTTTGAAATAGCAATTCATAATTATATTAAGTATGACATGATAATTCATGATATATTATATATATATATATATATATATATATATATATATATATATCAAATACGATTTGATACATCTTAACCCATATATAAACTCATAATCAAACACTTTCTCAATTATAGAAATTTTACAAAATGTATGAAAGCCATTTTATAAAAACTAATGACGTGAAATTTAGAATTTGGGAAGAGGAGATTACCCCCGAGAATAAGTATAGATTAGTAGGGAATAATTTCTTCTCAACTCTTCTTTAATCAAAATTCTTTCTCAACACTTCTCAATCTCTCTCCGAAACTCTCTATGTTTCTACTTTTCTGAACTTAGGAAAAATGAAGAAAGAAAAGAAGACGTATGATATAATAAGAGAATCGACGATCGAGTGGTCGAGTTAACCCAATAATGGGTAATCGCTCCAACTCCCCATAGGGCCTTGTTTGGCTAGCAAAATAGATTTAAAAAAACATTTAATTTAATAAAACTTTATCATATAGTTTAATTAATGTCACACTCCTTCATAAAATAAATCAATATCTTATTTGATTTATTTTAAATAAAATATAATAATTTCTCATAATTTCACATAGTCACATTATTAATTTTCTCATTAATAAATAATGTCAAATTATTAACTCTCTAATTAATAATTAAATTAATTAAATAACATCATGCTTAATTAAATATTTCATTTAATTCGATAAGCTCACATAATTACATATTTGAATAATAATTATTCTCTACATTAATTTAATAAATGTAACACATAATTAAATTAATCTACCACAATTGCATCAAATAATTATTTAATCCAATAATTAAATCATCAAAAAATATTTATTTAATTCAATAAATATTAAAATTAATTTACAAAAATCTCGTTCGTCACAAAAACCACACCAATATAACTCGGTAAACATTAATCATGCTTGATAGAATCATAATATAAGTTTAGCCGAAAGAATTGGCTTAGACTTCATCGTTAAAGACTTCATGCGAAAGAATACATGAATTACATAGCTTGTCCAGACTGAACTGGAACAAGGGTTAGAATACTTGCCTTTAGCGTCTGCTTACTGATTATCACACGTACACTTTAAGTCTCTACGTCTCTACAATACATGATCATATAACGTACCACATTAGGTCATATATAATCAAGTATGTATACCATTATATCTTACCCTTCATCTCAATCTAAATCCTGACTTAGATCTGTTATTATGGGTTCTGGATTTTCATTACGTCATTCTCATTTCGTTCATATTCAATTGTTTATTAACCTTTAATCATCATACATAAGGTTTATAAGTACCTTATAATACCTTATTAAGTTCCTCAGTTAATTGCTACTGGGTTACTATTCAAGTTATACTTATAATCATTCATTATTATTCAACATTCTAGGGTTGGTATTGCTATTTCACCCATAGCTCTCCTCAAGTCGCTTACTACTACGAGTTAACAAAGATGTTTCAGATCGGACTGCAAGGCCACGGCTGCCTGAGTCTTTGTTCTTCATGTCATGTACATGACGAAGTTAGCGATGTGTTCAGACACTATGTCGGGCACAAGCTTATTTCATCATTTGTTTCAGTTGGCGTATGGCATTTCAACTCGCGCCTAAAGAAAATTTGCAGATTTTGTAAATTTTACGAAACTCCCAGACGCATAACTTCTTCGTTATAAGTCTGAATTGGCTGGTTCAAAAGCTTACGGTTCACAAATTATAAACTCTATGCGTTCATGTAAGAATTTTATCTATTTGACTTTGTTTGCTAAAATTTCACCTATTAGTTCATTTTCAATGAAAATGATACACGTTCGTGAATGTTCAACGCTCGTTTCTTCGTTCTAAGTCAGAATTCGGTCATTTTCGATTCCGCAACTCTATAATGCCAAATATGACTTGTCTCCATAGAAAACCAATGTTTCCGACTTCAAACACAAAATACGACTTCCATTCTGAGAATTTCACGAATTCGATGATTATCTTCTAATCGTGTAAATTTTGGCAAAACTTCACTACTAATCATTCTAAATGGATTTTAACCAATACATGAACATTTCAAGTTACTTATTACACCAACTTATTATCAAAGTAGGTTTTGACTTATTCTCATAAGTTAATGACTTATTTAACTTATGAACTACAACTTCTCATGCTTATGACTTACTATGAACTTAAGTCCATCGATCAATGTTCTCACACTATATTGAACATACTAACATCATATGACAAACATATGATAAGTTCTTCACAAGCTTATCAACTTATTTAGGTTCAAGTTGTTTATTCAACTTATTCCGCTTAAGTTCATTCATTAATGACTTATTATATGTTCTTAGCATACAATCCCACTTCTCTATCAATCCTATCATGGTAGAGATAAAGATATAATAGACAAGAGTCTTACCCTTGAAGACTATTACTTCACTTCTCTTTGGAAAATCTAGCAAAGGTTGAATGACTTATTCTTGACTTACATGGCTTATTCTCTCTAACTAATAAGCTACTTAACTTGAGAGGAGTTGAATGAAATAAAACAAGCAACAAATGAATTGTGAAGCTTGGTATTTATAGGCTTGGCTAAGTTAGGGCATAATGGTCAATTAGGCCATCCCACCTCCTTTAATCCACTTCCTTATTAACCTCCTCATTTTTACCTCCTTACTATTCCTTTCTTATTCACCAAGTCTACTTGATAGCCACTAAAAATGCTTGCCCATCAAGACTACCCATATCGTACTTGGTTTGCTCCATGGATCATGGTTTATTCATTGGGCTTGCTAATTTTTTTTTGCTAAGTTTGTTTGTATATAAAAAGGACCAAATACAATGGCTAAGGGGCATACCCCAGAATATAGTAGCATCATCTAAGTTATATAGATGATGATATGATACATGGAAGAGAACCCAACATAACAAGTTAAACTAACAACCAAATACAGTATTGATTACAGATTGTGGCCTTGATGAAAATACAGTTGATAGCACACCTCATGCTCGCAGCCCGAAGCCATGCTCGCCCGAAGGCATGCTCGCCCACTTCACGGTCTTTCACCTCATGGTCGCTCGCCCGAGGCCCATTACCTGGGCTCGCTCTCCTCATGGTCGCTTGCCACATACTTGCAAAAGCCTCTTGCTGCTCACGGCGCTACATAACATACCAAAGACTCACCGCCCCCATTGGAGTTACCAACCAATTATAATAGTAATTACAATTTGTTGCTTTGATCCATTAGCCCAACAACTTAGCACACCTCTTCGCCAAAAAATATGATCTGCCCATATGGCGAGTAGCAACTGCCGAAAAGTCAGCCCCACCTCGCCCAACCTGAATACCAGCACCTCCTCGCCCAAGCTGTGGCGAGGAGCAGCCACGAGACTCATACCATCCTTGTTGCACATATCTAGCCCACAAATTAGCATCCTAACAACCAATTACAGTAATAATTACAGTTTGTGGCCTTGATGAAAGATTTGCAAGTTGAGAGCCTAGATTTGATGAGCTGGATAACATCCTTTGCCAGATTCCTTTGATGGATGATGGTACCTTTGTGGATTTTGGTATTCCGAGCCTCCCAAACTTTGTAAAAACAAGTAGCAATAGTCAGACTGAGGATGTTCTTGGAGAGTTTGGGTCCTTGGAAGGAAGTGATGAAAGCTATCAGCGCATCTCAAGAATAGGGAATGGTGACCCAATTTCCCAAATCAACAACACTTTTAAGGATAGTCGAGGAGTACTCACATTCAAAAAACAAGTGGGAAAAGGATTCTAACCGGAGGTTGCAAAGAGGACACTGCCATGTCTGGCCTGTGTAGCACCTTGTCCGGTCATTTGTAGCAAGCTTCCTTAAGAGACCGAGCCAAAGAATAAAGGAATAATGTGGCACGTGAAGCTTATTCCAGAGGATAGAAATCCAAGGGACTATATGAGACCATGCATGAAGGGAGTCCCAAATCTGTTTGGCCTTAATCGAAGTAACATCATAAGTATCCCACTTGATCAGGTCCCTTTGGGTAGAATGAAATGGGATGGGAGTAACTTGCTGCCGAAATAGGATTACCTCATGGTGATTGCTTTCAGGAAGAGCCAAAGTACCACCAGTTATTATAGAGCTAACCATTGCAGTAGATGAAAGACCAGAGTTAGAAAGAAGAGAATTTGATGGGTGCAGTGCAGTCCCATTTACCCATGGGTCGTAGCATAAATTAGTAAGGTGGCCATCCCCTATAGTGTAACTCAGATGTTGAAGGGCAAGGGGACGCAACTTGAGGATTTGTCTCCATATCCATGAACAATCCAGGCTTGCATTGACCTGGCAGATGGACTTGTTCTTTAAGGAGGTAGCTTTGACCCAGCCAGCCCAAAGTGATTTGGATTGATGATTGATAAGATGGATAAGGTGCATCATTACCAGTGCTGTGTTCCAGTTAAGGATGCTCTTGAGTCCTAATCCCCCTTCCTGAGTGGGTAATGTGATATTAGTCCAAGCCACTTTGGCACCAAATTTATGCAGTGTAGATCATTTCCATAAAAATCGACTAAGGATGGATTGAATGTCTCTAAGAACAGCCTTAGGGAGCATAAAGTTGGTGCACCAGTAGACTTGAAAGGAGAAGAGTATAGACTTGATCAGCTGCAGCCGGCCCGAGTATGCCAAAACTTTGGAAGTCCAAGAAGAGGCTTTGTTGGTGATACGTTGGATAAGGGGGATACAATCAGTATATGAAAGTTTTCTTGAAAGTAGGGGAACCCCTAAGAATTTGGAAGGTAATGAACCAAGTTGAAATCCTAAAAGAGCAATGATGTCATTTGAAGAGGAAGGATCAGTATTTGAGAGATAGCAATGACTTTTGTGGGTATTTGGGATGAGACCTGAGTAGAGGGAGAATGAGAGGATATATGAATTCACAATAGAAATAGAAGGAAGGCTTGCATGGCAGAAAATGAGAATATCGTTTGCAAAGAGGAGATGTGTAAGATTGCATGCCTTAGCCTTCCAATGGTATTTGAAGTCTGAATCTAGAGTGCCTTTGTTGAGCTTAAGAGACAACATCTCCATTACAATTACAAAGAGGAATGGGGAGAGAGGGTCCCCCTGGCGAAGCCCTCTACTGCTACTAAAAAACCCTGCTAAAGTTCCATTTAACTTGATGGAGAACATGGGAGAAGTGACACACACTTTAATCCAATCAGTGAATGCCTGGGGAAATTTAAAAGCGGCGAGGGTATCAAACAGAAAATCCCAACGTACTTTGTCAAATGCTTTTCTTAAATCGATCTTTAGGGCACACCTAGAAGGTCCAAAAATTCTAGTGTACCCTTTGAAAAATTCTTGAGCAATAAGGATGTAATCACTAATATTCCTTCCTTTAACAAAGGCTGATTGGGCTTTATCAATAATCAGAGGTAGCACAACTTTGAGTCGATTGGACATGAGTTTAGCAATGTATTTATAGATGGTGTTGCAGCAGGAAATAGGATGGAAGTCAGCCATAGAGGAGGGATTTGAGCATTTAGGAATCAAGGCAAGTGCTGTGGAATTAATCCCTTTCGTGAGCCTGCTAGTAGAGAAGAAAAACTGGACAGCCTTAGTAAAGTCAGACCCAACCACATCCCAACAACTAATGAAGAAGTTAACATTAAACCCATCCAGTCACAGACTCTTATTACGCTTTATAGAATTAAGAACTTTGAAAAACTCAGAATCAGAGAAAGGAGCACAAAGATTAGAGGCTTGGGAGGCATTAATAAGCCTAGAAGGAGTGACTCCATAATTGTTGAAACTATCGTACTATGAATCGGAGGTGTTAAAAAGATTTTGGAAGTACCCTATAGCAACTGATTCAATTTGAGCTTGTTTAGTTACCACGTTACCATCCTCATTTAAGATAGAGAAGATTTTGTTTGAGTTCCACCTGCTCTTCATAATATTAGCAAAGTAGCTAGTGTTACGGTCGTCCAAAGCCAGCCAATTAGCTCTTGACTTTTGTTGTATGAGGATTTCCTCCCTATCAATGGCTTGCCAAAGCTACTGAGAACATTCTTTCTCCTTTGCCAATAAATCCAAATCCAAAGGATGGGCATGGAGAAGAGTTTGCACTGCATGAAGGTCTTCACGAGCCATCTTCACCAAAGAGGTCAGATTGCCAGCTGAGATATTAAGGGAGATTAAAGCCCGTTTGGAACATTTGAGTTTTTCAGCAAAAACAAGATGATGATTATGATCTTTTAGACCGTTAAAGGTTAAAGTAGTAATACTTGACAACCTATAATATAGTTCATGGTCTTGTGAACCTCAGTGTATTCTTTTGATGTTGATATTTGTTGTTAACTTAAAATTCATTATTCATTTGAACTCATAGCTTTTGAATTAGAGTTTATTGTTCCGGCAAGAGTACTTTACCATTGAAAGCTCAGTTAATTGTCATTCATAGAATGTTATTATATACTATCCTTCTTATGGGCAATTTTTTTCTCACTCTTGTACAAAATAATGCAGATGAAGTTAAGAAGTTTGAAGAGCTTTCTACAAGCAAGGGCAAAGTGCTTGATTAGAAGATGTTTAATTTACCATTTATTTATGAAGCTTATGTAATAGATTTGATTATGATTATGTTTTAATATTCCGCTGATGATTGTAATAATAAAAGTTAGATGACCTAGGTTTATTTGAGATTATATAACCCTATAATGGGAAATTTATTATTTAAACTATTTAGTTTAATTATATCTTTTTTTTATGGGTAGTTAGTTATGATTTAATTAGACAGTGAACACCAAATCTGCGGGATTGAAGTGCCCGGATTTAGGGGTGACACGAGTTGGTATCAGAGCTTTAGGTTATAAACCTTAGGTGGGGCAACCTTAGGATATAATCTTCTAGGAGATTGAAAACATAGAGGTGATAAACTCTCATCGAGTTCTAAGGAATGAATTGAGGGAAATTCATTGAAGATAAAATGATAAAAGGCTTTACCTATGTGCTCGCGAGTATTATGCGTAATGAGTGGTATGAGTTGTAAATAAAACTTTAAAACTTTGTCGTAGGACTTGGGCATGAGCTTGAGTTTAATCGTGGGAATGAGTTTGAGGAGGTAAAAAGATAAAAGATGAGAAAGACGAGGAGGATCCTGAGTGGTAATTTCTTAATTTTATTGAAGTTGAAGTGATCGATGAAGTGTTTGATCATAACAAAGAGTTATAAGTTTAGATCGAGAAGTTAAAAGGTCAAGCTTTAGAGCACCAAGTCACGTTAGCGCAAGAGAATGTTAGGATTCAAGACCCGCACGACTGGGAGGTGTAGAGCAGGGATTATCTCAGTTAGAGTATTAAAGAGGATAGTTATTAACGAGATTGCGAAGGAATGGCTTGGGAAAGGAGTAAGCAAAGCGGGCGAGAGCTAAGGACGCGTGATTGAAGACTTCTAAACGCATAGATCATGTTGAAGACAAGTCAAAGAGTGCCAAGCGAATGATGGAACTTAGAATTTATTCTTCCACTTTCCTGTGTAGGTTGAGGGTTATCTTTGGTATACAATGGATCGTAGGACGATGCTTCATATCAAGGAGCCAGAGCGCAATGAAGTTGTACAATGTGAAATATTCTTGTAGATTGCAGAAAAAAATATTAAGATGATATATAAATCATGATGAAAATTAATAAGAAGTAAATCCTAACTTTTGAAATAAATAGTGGGATATGATGAAGTAATCCTGAAATTTTATTATTGCAGAATAAATGATATAAATAGCAGTGAAATATTATGTTTTAGAGTAATAAATGAATAAAAATACCATTGTTTATTAAGATATATTATGTGTTATCTAAAAGTGGTTGAGATAAGCTTAAATGTTTTGATACATGAATGAATGATGATCTAATAGTGCAAATTTTAAATATTAAGATGTCGCCTAGAAGAAGACAACAACGTCAATAGACCCCCGAGGAATATAAATACAATAATAAAACTGACGCCAACCTAGTGTCGCAGTTGGTGAATTTATTGGCCGGAGTACTTGTAAATTAACTGAATTCTTGGCTATATAGTCAAATCTCGATGTTTCAATCGAATTTGTTCATAACAGGGCTAGAAAGGATGATTTTCGTAGATTGGGAAGGTAACGCTGACATACAATCAAGAGCAGACGGAAAAGAAAGGTGAAAATGGAGATAAACAAAAAACATGTTTCTCTCTCTAGTTTTTTGCTCTGCCCTCTCTTTAGACTTTTTAAATTTCCTCCCGCCCCTAGGTCTTACCTAACTTTCCCGACTCTTCTCTCTCACCTAACTTTCCTGGCTCCTTCTCTCTCTCTCTCTCTCTCCTCCTTTGTCCTCCCTCTTTGCTCTTTTTACTCCCTCTCCAATCTCTCTTCTGGTTCCTGCAGCTAACCTTCTTTTCTTCTACTCAGTTCCCTTTAGCTCTTGTTCTCCTCTCCATCCGTCGTCCTATTTCTTCCTCTGTTCCATTATGGTTAGTCACAATCATCTCTCTGCTGGGAACTCAGAGAGTAGTTTTTCTAATGACCTTTTTGCTGAGTTTGGTGTCTCTCATCCGAACTCACCGAACTCTCTACCTCCTCATCTTGAAGTCGAAGATATGGTGGAGTCAGCTCCCATTATGGGCGGTATGGGTACTATCATCAGCTCTAATGACTCTTCATCCAATGCTCAAGCTCCAGGTTTGGATATCAGTAATGCTATGGGGGCCAATGCTAGGGAAATCTTCTCGGATGCTCATCATTTTTCTCAAAAGACAGGGAGGAAGCTCTGTTTGAAAGGAGGAAAAACTTGCATCTAATGTCCTTTTTAACTACTCATGGGATTACTTCCAATGATGTTCAACACTTCTTGTCGGATGGTAAGAGGGTCAATTTTCCAAGTGCATCAGAGGTACCTGTTTTAAGTTATACACCAGCTATCCCCCTGTGTTCCTCTGGTGTCCGGGGTGGTGCTCTTAGTCAGGTCTTATATGTGGGTGAAGGCTCTAGGCCTGATGGTTCAGCCCCAACGTCTGTGGTGGGTGAAAGCTCTAAACCGGTGTTTCAGACTCGGTCTCCCACAAACTCATGTATTGTAAAGACTGGTCTCCAAGGGTCAGCCATTTCAAATAAACCTGCTATTTACCTTGAGGAAGGGGAAATACCTGCACCAGGCCTGAAAGCTGCCACTAAAAGTTGGAGTGATGTGGTTGGTAAAGCCAATATCAGGTCCTCCAGGCTTCTTTCGTATCACCCACCTACTTCAACTTCTGACGATTGAGTACTGTCTATCATACCTTCAGAGGAAATGCTTCGTAGAGGAAATCAAATATGGGTAGCAAGCCTAGTTGGATACTTCCTTCACTCCTCTCTTCCCTATAAAGTTGTTGAGCCTATAGCTAGGAGACTATGGGGTCATCTTGGGCTTATGGATGTTTTCCTTCACAACAAAGGTTTCTACATTTTCAAATTTACTTCAGCTTTAAACTGTGACCATGTTCTGGCATCTGGTCCTTGGCACTTCACCTCTAAGATCATGGTCCTTCAGAAATGGAAAGAAGGAGTTGAGTTTTCAAAAATTGAATGTAACACCTTTCCAATATGGGTCAAACTCAGCAATATTCCTCTTTCTTATTGGTCTGACAAAGGCATTAGTTATATTGCTAGTTCAATTAGTAAACCTTTATTCACAGATGAGATGACATCTCAGAATGACTTCTTGAACTTTGCTAGAGTTTGTATAGAAGTCAAGGCCTTATTTTCTTTTCCCCCTTCTATTTGAGTAACCACAAAGTAAGATGATTCATTGGAGTACTTGTTTACTTCGGTTGGGGTTGAATACCAAAGTAAACCCCCCACTTGTCCCAAGTGCCTCGTATTTGGGCATTCTCCTCTCAAATGTCCTAAAGCTGACTACCAGTGGATTCCTAAAGAACAAAGGTCTGGTAAAATATTGCAGACAACTTCGGATGGTATGACAAAGATGGGAAAGATGGCAAATATGCAAGCTGTTGGTGGAAAATGTTCTACAGAAGAACCAAAGTCTTGGACTGCAGTTAACAAGATCATTACTGAAGGGTCCTCTGCGAATGACTGGGTGACACTGGGTAGGGGAGTAAAATCTAGTTTGATTACTCCAATTCACAGCAATGCTATGATTATGACCAACTCTTTTGCTCCTATGACTTAAGATGACCAGAACATTGGCTCGGACACAGATTCACCTATTGCTATGAATCCTCTTCTTGTCAACAAACTCAAGGCGATAGATGAAAAAGAAGGGAAAGACCTCCAAAATAAACAAATTTCAGGTTTGGATAATCCAAAGGCTGCTAAGAAGAGAAAAGGCAAAGGAAAAACTGGTAACACCCCCCTCCATCAGTTTGATTATGTTAGCCTCCGAAAATATTAGAGGATTAAATAAAAAGCCTAAACAGGCTTATGTTAGGCAAATCATTACTGACTATAATATTTCAATTCTTGGCTTAATTGAGACTAGAGTTAAATCTTCTATAGCTCCCAAAATTTCCAAAAAGCTGTGCAGGAACTGGGATTGGGCTTCTAATTATGAATTCCATAATAATGGTAGAATTTGGGTTGGGTGGAACCCTCTCCTTTGGAAACTAGAAATCCTCTTTGTTTCCTCTCAAATTATTCACTGTAAAGTTCAATCTTTAGATTTTACCAGTACTAGTTTCATGGTTTCCTTTGTGTATGGGCTCAATATTTATGCTGAAAGCAGGACTCTCTAGACTGATATGGTAACTCTGTCTTCAAATGAGTGTTGGTGTTTAATGGGTGATTTTAACGTGATCAAAGACCTGAAGGAAACTAACCAACTAAATGCTAGCTGGGATGTTAGGAAAGAAGAGTTCAAGGACTGCACCACTTCTATTGGTGTGGATGATATTCGAGCAACTGGTCCAACTTTTACATGGTGGAACAATCAACTTGCTCATCCCGTCCACAAGAAATTAGACCGTGCCTTGGATAATTCAGAGTGGTTCTTTAAGTTTGATCTTTCACAGGTAACTTATGCTCATCGTGGGCTTTCTGACCACTCCTTGTTATTACTTAACACTGGTATTAAGTTCTCTAAACCAAGAAGGCAATTTCAATATTTCAATCACATGTCTCTTCTTGATGGGTTTCATGAAGCTGTCCGATTGGCTTGGGATACCCACTTTTATGGGAACCCTTTCTATGTTTACTCAGAGAAATTGAAATGCACTAAGAAGGCCTTATCTTCCCTTAACATTTCTATTGGAAATCTGGCTACTTTGGTAAAGATAGCTAGGGAGGACCTCCACTCAGTTCAATCCCTCCTTAATGATAATCCTTATGACTTGAACCTTTTGGCTAAGGAGGAGTGCTGCTCGAAACACCTTTGGCAAGCTGTAGACAGAGAGGAAGTCCTTATGCAACAAAAATCCAGAGCTACCTGGCTGGCCTTAGGTGATCGAAACATAAGTTATTTTTCAAATATGATGAAGCAAAGATGGAATTCTAACAAAATCCTCTCGATACTTAATGAAGATGGTATTATGGTTCACGACAAGGACCAGATTGAGGCAGTTGCTGTGGGTTACTTCTCTAAGCTATTTTCTGATTCTAGCTCTCCCTATGACGAGTTTACCAACTTTGGCATTTCTCCTACCAAATTAGTAGACCCAATTTAAGCCTCTCTTCTTTGTGCTCCTATATCTGATTCTGAGATTTTCAAGGTGCTTAACTCCATGAACCATAACAGGAGCCCAGGATCGGATGGTTTTAATGTGAACTTCTTTATTAGTTGTTGGTCCATTGTTGGGGAATCCTTTACTTAGGCGGTTCAATACTTTTTCTCCACTAGCTGGCTAACCAAATGGATGAATTCCACTGCTCTGGCATTGATTCCCAAATGTCCTAACCCAACTTCCATGGTTGATTTCTGTCCTATTTCTTGCTGTAATACCATTTATAAATGTATTGCAAAAATCCTCGCGAATAGGATTAAGGTGGTCTTGCCAATGCTTATTGACCAAGCACAATCGACATTTGTTAAGGGTCGAAGTATAAGTGACAATATACTCTTGGCTCAAGATCTCTTCAAAGGTTATACCAGGAATTCTGGCCCCTCTCGTTGTGCTCTCAAGATTGACCTTTGGAAAGCCTTTGACACGATTAGGTGGGAGTTCCTCCTGGATGTCCTTAAAGCTTTTCATTTCTCATTAATTTTCATAGGTTGGATCAAGGCCTGTATTACTTCAGCCATGTTCTCCATAAAGTTAAATGGCACTCTTACTGGATTCTTTGGTAGTTCTCGTGGGCTTCGTCAAGGAGATCCCCTCTCCCATTTCCTATTTGTTCTTGTGATGGAAATGCTTTCTCTAAAACTCAATAAAAAGACCTCAGCTGATGAGTTTGTTTTTCATTAGAAGGCCAAAGCTTTCCAACTTACTCATCTTCTGTTTGCAGATGACATCCTTGTTTTCTAACATGTGAGCTTACCTTCGGTCAATATTATTAACTCTTGCATCCAATCGTTCTCTCTTTACTCTGGTTTGATCCCTAATGCACACAAAAGTCAATGCTTTCTCTCAAATACCGATCCTCAAACCATGAATAGTATCCTATCATTACTCGAATTTTAGATAGGTTCGCTACCTTCTAAATTCCTTGGAGTTCAACTTCTATCTCGAAAGCTATCCTATGCTGACTGTGTTCCACTTGTTCAAAGGATAACCTCTCGAATTTCTACATGGACTTCCAAAGTCCTTGCCTACTCTGGTCGTCTGCAGCTGATAAAGTCTATCCTTTGTTCCTTCCAAACCTACTGGTGTAAGCATTTCATGCTACCTAAGGCCGTACTCCATGAGATTCATTCCCTACTTAGCAAGTTTTTATGGAAGGGGCCGAATCTGTGTAAGTATGGGGCTAAAGTGGCTTGGTCTCAACTCACATTACCAACGAGTGAAGGGGGATTAGGAATAAAAAGCATCTTAGACTAGAACTCTGCTTTATTGATGCAACACTTTATTCAAATTATCAATCATGATACTAAGTCACTTTGGGCACGTTGGATTCAAAACACTCTCTTGAATGACAAGTCTATTTGGCAGGTTATAGCCGGACCCGATTGCTCGTGGACTTGGAAACAAATCCTAAAGCTTAGTCCATGTGCTCTTCAACATCTGAAGTACTGCATTGGGAATGGTACTCAAACTTCTCTTTGGTATGATCCATGGTTGAATGGTGCCTCCATGAACCCCTCAATAGCTTTACTGTCCAATTCAAGTATTCCACCAAATGCGAAGGTTAGCCATATTATATTGAACTCCTCATGGAATCTCCAGGCAAGCAATCATCATGATGTTATTCTTTTTCGGTAGCAAATTCTTCAAGTTCCAATTCCTCCTAGACAGAACGACAAAATTTTGTGGGACGTTCAAACACTACATTCGGTTAAGTCCAACCAGATTTGGGATTCTATTCGGACTAGGAACTCATTAGTTCCATGGAGCTCAATCCTTTGGCAACAATATCATGTGCCACGATACTCATTTATGCTGTGGCTAGGACTGTTAAGGAAACTGCCTACGAATGATCAAACCAAGAACTACACGGGAAGGACGTGGAATTGTCCTCTATGCAACCAACACCTCGAATCTTTTGAGCATTTGTTCTTTGAATGTGCCTATTCTTTGGTTATCATAACTAGTGCACTTGCCTTAGGAAATTGGGTTTCCATCCCATTGACATGGGACGCTCCAATTGGCTACCTCACCAACTACCAAGGCTCAAAACTAACCAAGAACATTTTGAGTCTTACAGTAGCGACTTGCTTCTACAAAGTTTGGGAAGCTAGGAACACAAAGATGCACAAGAGTATTACCATTCCACCTAGGTCTCTTGCAAAGGACACTATCAATCTTATTAAATCAAGACTCTCTTCTAGTAAATCTTTCATCAAAGCAACAAATTGTAATTACTATTGTAATTGGTTGGTAACTCCCATGGGGGGCAGGTGAGGTGCTGGTTTGTTATGGGCGCACTTGGGCGAGCATGAGGCTTCGAGCAAGTATGTGGTGAGCGACCATGTGGTGGGCGAGTATGGCTTTGGGTGAGCATGGTTTCAGGCGAGCATGGCTACGGGCGACCATGAAGTGGGCGAGCCCAAGTTATGGTCTTCGGGCGAGGTGGTGGGTGTGTCTAGGCAATGGCCTTTGGGCGAGCATGGCTTCGGGCGAGCATGTGGCTTCGGGCTGCGAGCATGAGGTGGGCGACCATGAAGGTATGAGCCTGTGTTTTGGCCTTCTGCTGGGGAGCTAGGTCGGTGGGTCACCGCTTCTCAACTATAATCAATTTGAAATTGGTTGTTAGTTTAACTTGTTATGTTGGGTTCTCTTCCATGTATCATATCATCATCTATACAACTTAGATGATGTTACTATATTCTAGGGTATGCCCCTTAGCCTTTGTATTTGGTCCTTTTTATATACAAACAAACTTAGCAAAAAAATGGAGATAAGGTAGGAGGTAGTCGTAGGGGTAATGTTCAAAAAAGAAAGTGGAACGAAAATGTCACCACTGAAAATCAGCAAGGGAATGAGAAGAAGAAAGTGGTGGCGTGTAGCAACTGTGCAAAGAGACACGTGGGTGTTTGTTTGAAAGAAAAGAGCATGTGCTTTAATTGGGGCTTGAAGGGCCACATTGCACCAAAATGTCGAAGTCTAAGGAAGGGAGCATGCTTCACGTGTGGATCGAAGGAGCACTTGGCTCGAGGTTGCCCAAAGAAAGTGGCTAGAAAAGTAAGTGGAAGCAAGGGAGACATTAGCAGTGGCAAGCTAGCTATAATAGAGGCGGAGTCGCCGAATCGACCAACCGAACCTACATTCGACGTGACGGTGCATGACACAATGCAAGGTACTATTATGATCAATGATTTAAATGAATGCGTGTTATTTAATTCAAGTACCACTTGTTATTTTATGTCCGACCAAGTTACTTGAAAATTAGACTTGCTTCAGGAAGAGTTAGATTATTCCCTAAATATATAAAGTGTGAATAATGATTTCTTTTAAGTTGTTGCGTAGAATTTTTGTATGGGTATTGAGGGCCACGTGATGTCAATTGATTTATTTTCAATTTAATTTGGGAAACTTTGAGGTTGTTGAACAATGTGGCGATAAGTGATTGCCAAAGAATGTGCGTAAACCATATGACTCCGAGGAAGTCAAAGGTAGTATGTTATTTTTCTAGTTGTAGGTCGCCTGTACGGTAGAGTTATCTATCGATGTTGTAAGTCAAAAAGTTATTAAGAAAATAGTGTGTGGGATACGCGAACTTCCAGTTAGCCACTTCGGTAGCTAACTTGACGAGGAAATTGGTGTAATTTATATGGGCAGGAAATTATGAAGCAAATTTTTAGGAATTGAAGAAAAAGTTAAGTATGTCATATGTGTTGTCTTTACTAGATAATACAGGAAATTTTGTATTGTATAGCGATGCATCGTACAATGTACTATGTAAGACCCCAATTTTTTTTTTAATAAAATAGAATTTCCTCTATTTATTATTTTGAAATAGTAAGGGTTGATTTGATTAAAGTGGTTAGTTATGGGAAAAATGCGCAAATATTTCAAATAAGCAAGTGGTGATGTCGGGGAATATTCGTTTGGTCGTGGAATATTCTTACTGTCGGGGAATATTCGTACGACGGTGCAACCTTGTGTGGGTCCCATAACGAAAAGCAATTGGGTGAAGAAAACGACAAGTATAAGTTGTTTATAAATAACTACAGTAGTTGTTACTGAATTATCATTGTTGGAATACCCGTGGTTAAAACACAAGAATACGCTGGCGTTGTTGCCGCGATAGCACCAGATTGCGCCAATTATTGATTCTTACGTGAAGAAGGCACTACTCAATAATTGTTACAAAGAATTATTGCTCAATATTTTATTTTATTGATTCAATAATTGCTACGTTGATATTTATATTATTGTTGTTTCAATAATTGTTATTACACAGTATTTTCTATTATCAGATCAATAATTCATATTATTTGAATAATATTATTAGATAGCATTATTGGCAATGTCTAGAAAGTTCTGTCTAAGGAGAGGTTTGGTCACCTAATTGCGCACCAGTAAGGAGAAATCCTTATTCGAAAGACCCCTCTTTCCTAGGAACGGCCTGGTTGTCAGTATTGTGATTCTGTAATATTATTTGTGAATAATTAATTATTGATTTATATGATAAGGAAAATATTCATTTTATATGGATATAGATGGAGAAAATTTTTAATGTGACAATTGTTGAAAATTGATATTTTATCTTTTTTGATAAAATAATTCATTTAAATATATTATTATATTATAATGATATAATAATGGTGATATTTTACAATGAATATGTGATATATGAATAAATGAGGAGGAAGAGTATTTTTGTTACAAAAAATATTTAAAACATGTTTTTCATGTTTGTGGACCCCATTTCTTGACAGAAATTTGATTATAGCCTGCAAAATTGTACATATGTGGATTTCGGTCAATTTCTGTTTGGAATTTGGAAAAACTTTCTTCTGCAAAGTTGT
This sequence comes from Panax quinquefolius, assembly GCA_020205615.1. Taxonomy (NCBI): domain Eukaryota; kingdom Viridiplantae; phylum Streptophyta; class Magnoliopsida; order Apiales; family Araliaceae; genus Panax; species Panax quinquefolius. The sequence continues at coordinate 93,863 of JAINUW010000326.1, read as the reverse complement.
AGAGAATTAAATTTCCTATGAAATGAATATAAGATTTGAATTTTTCTGATAAAAGGGCTATTGATTATGAATTATTGAAGTTTCGAAATATTGGGTCTGAATTGATTTTGTTACAAAAATGGTTTAAAACATGTTTTTCATTTTTGGTGGGCCCTACTTGTGTGGTAAATGTGTTGAAATTAGATTTCTAATGGTGCGTATGATTTTTTAAATATATATTATTTAATTAAATTTTCTACTTTGGTGTTATAAGCATTTTTCTATAAATAGAGTGCTTAGGTTAGAATTGAAAATCACACCAGAAACTAAAATCTTCTCTCTCTATATTATCGAGCGTATTCTTGTGAGTATTTTGATACTTTGAGTGTTGCTATATGGTACATGTTTCTTTCAGCGTTATATCTGATATTCCAACCAGAAGTACTATTCTTTCGAGGTAAGGGATGTTATTTTTTTATATATGATATTATTTCTTTCAATATCATTATACCGGAATATTGGTAAGATTTTTCTTGTGAAATTCTTATCTTTTCATGTCAAGGTTAATATTCACGAGTTACTATTCATGAGTTACTATTCACGAGTTACTATTCACGAGTACTATCACGAAGCATGATGATTTTTCTTGTGAAATTTCTACCTTTTAGTGTCGGAGTTACTATTTATGTATACGGTACTATTCACGTATACGACACTATTCACGAATACGACACTATTCACAGAAAAATTAAATTTTCTTTTATGTGTCCAAGATTGTCTATTATGGTTCCTATCTTTGATTGGATCTATGTTTTGATCTTCATTTTTGAATTCTGCTCCACAATAGTTTATTATGGAGTATTTTTGAACTTGGATAAACTAAAGTACGAACCCTTAATATTTGTTCTTTTGTCTCACTGGATTTGTTTTCTTTAAAATATTTTTAATCATCCTCAGTCCTAAATGATGATATAACTGAATATCTTTGGTCTGTAGTGCAAAGATGAATGATTTCATGATGAATATCTTTAGCCCGTAGTGCAAAGATGAACATGTGTTGAGATGAACATGACCGACTGATTAATATCTTTGGCCTGTAGTGAAAAGATGACTATTTGATTCAAGATGTATATTGATTGATGTTACAGGGATAAAATATCGATGATGGACTTTTAAATTCATAGATGATAGTAGCTTTCATTGTCTACTTAACTCTTCTAATGAATTGTTATTTCAGCTGCAGTTGTTGATCTAATACTTGTTGTCTATTGTATTCTATCAGATTTTTCTCTGTTGAAGACTAAGGATAATTTGTTGTATATTATCTTAGTCATAATATTCTTTACTGGGCTAGTTGAGCTCACCCTTTTCCTTTTTGTTCCATTTTTCTTCTCAGGAGGCGAGAATATATAATGAACTAGTTCGGGGTGTGGAGTGATGGTTTAAGATAGTTGTTTTAGTAGTCCTCACTATTTTGTAAAATAGTGTATCAATAATTGTAATGAGGACTTTATTTGAGTATGGATATTGTCTAGAAGACAATATTTGTATTTAAACTCACAGCATAAGTGTTGTCGTATTTTGCACGACAATTATAATAATGAAGTTGTAGTTATTTTTGTACCATATATTTGGCGACTTAGAATAGGTTGGGTGGATTAGACCTATTTTGGGGGCATCACAATTGGTATCAGAGCTTAGGGATATGGTCTCTGGCGGAGATCGGGGAATAGAACTAGGTGGGGAGCGACGAGTAAATCCTTCGCTAGTATGTCCTACCTAAGCTTATTTGTTGGTTGGTCAGAGTATAGGGATATTATGTGGTATGTTAATTTGTTAAATTAACCCTTGTTTTGTGGCAGTATTTGAGAATGGCAGTTGAAAATGTTAACAATGGAGTAAATGAGACCGTTGAGACACCTTTAATCACCAGCCAGGATAATGTGATGTCAGGCGAAGAAGAAATTAGAGATATCCATGTGGTGAGTGAAGAACTAATATTTGCACCCGAGCTAGTCGCAAAGGTAGCAGCTGAGACTGAGGAAGAAGAGGAAGAAGAGGAACCTGAGGAGAATTTATTAGAAGAATTTTATGATCGAAATTTAGAATTACAAAATCGTATTCATGAGTTAGAAGAGTAGGTTGAAGAACGGCAGGCGGTCGTGGAGCAAAGAGATGCAACAATTCAAAATTGTATTACCTGATGTGCGAAGCTTGAACAGAAGCACTCCTTGGCAGAGTATAAGATATTAGAGTTGGAATCTGAGAATGCTATGATCAAAGTTCTGATGAAAGAAGAAACGACTGAATAAATGAGAATGGAGGATGCATGAGTAAAAGCCGCACGACGCGTTGATATTGTAAAAAAAGACGTCTGATCCAATAAGGCCAAAATAGATGAAATGGATTTCGGTTTTTGGACAGCAATTGGGAGAATCCAACATCAAGTTCGGAATTACGCTGTGCAGAGTGGTCAACCCCAATTCGATATGGATCGGAGAGTAATGATTCAAATCATGGATCAGGAATACGACGAAGCAATAAAGGGTGGAATGTACTCTATAGCAAAGTTAAGTCTAGTTGGGACGGTGGCACCAGAGGCGGATACGGACAAGTCAAAGTCAGCGGTTCCTAGAAGAGCGTTTGTCGTGACTGCCCAAAACGCGATGAACCCGAACGAAGTTATCACGGGTTAGTTAATTATAATTTCTTGCGGAGTTTAAACCTTATTAGATACCAGTTTTACCCATTCATCTCTCTCTCCTGCTTGTGCTCAACGTTTAAACTTGACTCTGGAGAAATTAGACTTTGATTTATCTGTGGAGACTCCATTAGGAGAAACTTTCATTACATCCACTATTTATAAATCTTGTTTGATCCAAGTTGGCACCATCACATTACCTGTTGATCTTATCTCTTTAAAGATACTTGCTTTTGATGTGATTTTAGGGATTGATTGGTGAACTACTCATCATGCCAAAATTGATTGCTTTTGTAAGGTTGTTAGTTTTCATATTCCTAAGCAACCTGTTATTCGAATTCAAGCAACCAAACCATTGAAGTCAAACTCTATCATATCAAGCCATAAAGCCATTCGTTTATTGAAAAATGGATGTCAAGCTTTCTTATCCCATGTTATGGACTTGAACAAAAATACGTCAGATTTGAATGATATTTCTGTTGTTAGTAAATTTCCTGACATATTTCCTGAAGAATTTCTTGGCCTACCCCCAGAGCATGATATTGAATTTTGTATCGTCTTTGAACCCAGTACAAAACCCATTTCTAAAATCTCATATCGAATGACTCCTATTGAACTTCAGGAGTTAAAAACCCAACTATAGAAGTTGATAAACCGAGCCTCTAACTGGTGACTTCCTTTGTGGAATGTACCGAAACCAGACTCTCCGTAGGGGACACCATATTCGTGCGGTAGTAAACTGATAGGTGCCATTGTGACGTGCTATCCAAGATTGGGATATGAGTCACAGTTGAGACAACCTAAGTCAGTAATCGAAATACGTATCTTTCTAGGCTTAGTTGGTTATTATCGGATATTCGTGGAAAGATTTTCTCGAATCGCTACTCCATTAACTCAGCTAACTCGTAGAGATACAAAATTCGAATAGAGCAAGGAATGTGGGAAGAGCTTCGAAGAACTCAAGAGGAGACTCATTTCGGCACCTGTTTTGACCATACCATCCAGGAAAAGCGAACATGGTAGCTGACGTGGTTAGTAAAAGATCGTATACGAGTACGAGTGCGATATTTTTGAATACAAAGACCCATTTCGTATAACTTACAACTGATAGAGATAGAGTTAAAGATTCTAGGGACCCACGTGATGATATACGAGTAAAATCGACTTTAATCGATAAAGTTAAAATCGTTTAAGCCATAGACCCGGAGCTGATGCGTATGAAGAAGAAAGTACAAGAAGGTGTTATTCTAGAAGCAAGAATCGATGAAAAAGGAATACTTCGAGTCAACTCCAGACTTTGTGTTCCTAATGACTCTGATTTGAAGTACAAGATCATGATGGAGTCACACAATACACCATTTGCAATCAATCCTGAAAGTACCAAAATGTATCGTGATCTTTGACATACATTTTGGTGGAACAATATGAAGAGAGAGATCGCAAAGTTTATCTCGAGGTGTTTAACTTGTCAATGTATAAAGGCGGAGCATCAAGTGCCAAAGGGTCCATTGCAACCACTTGAAATTCCGAAATGGAAGTGGGAACACGTTACCATGGATTTCGTTACGGGTCTTCCTAAGGTTTCTTAAGGCATAGATGCGATTTGGGTTATTGTTGATAGATTAACCAAATCTTCTCATTTCTTACCTATACGAGAAACTTATTTACTTGAACTCTTACTAATATGTACGTGACTGAGATTGTGAGATTGCATGGCATGGCGGTATCCATAATTTCGCATCGTGACCCAAGATTCACTTCACGATTTTGTGTTAGCTTGTAGAAAGCTATGGGCACAGATTTACAATTTAGTTCGACATACCATCCTCAAACGGCACAGGATCGACAAAAGAGTTATGCTGATCTTCATCAAAAGGACGTGAAATTTCGTATTGGGGATCATGTATTTTGCGTATTGCTCCATGGAAGGGAGTTACAAGATTTGGGAAAAGAGGAAAGCTCAATCCACGATTTATTGGTCCATTTTAGATTCTTGACCGAGTAGAAAATGTAGCCTATAGACTCGCGTTACCTCCAAGCATGTCACGTGTTTATAACGTTTTTCAAGTATAAATGTTACGTAAATATGTGGACGAACCGAACCACGTTATTGAGTTAGAACCAGATGAAATAGCCGAAGATTTAACGTACGAGGAGGTACTAGTTAAGATTTTAGATAGGAAGGAGCATGTCCTACGCACAAAGGTCATACTCTAAGTCAAAGTTTTATGGAGAAACCATGCTATTGAGGAAATGACCTGGGATTTGGAAACGGAAATGAAAGCGAGGTATCCTCACCTTTTTAAAATACCAGGTACGCCAATTTCGAGGACGGAATTTCATAAGTAGGGGAGGTTGTAAGACCCCAAATTTTTTTTTTAATAAAATATAATTTCCTCTATTTATTATTTTGAAATAGTAAGGGTTGATTTGATTAAAGTGGTTAGTTATGGATAAAATGCGCAAATATTTTAAATAAGCAAGTGGTTATAAAATATTCATTGATATCAGAGAATATTCATTTGGTCGTGGAATATTCTTACTGTCGGGGAATATTCGTACGATGGCACAGCCTTGTGTGGGCCCCATAACGAAAAGCGATTGAATGAAGAAAACGACAAGTATAAGTTGTTTATAAATAACGACGTAGTTATTACTGCTATCATCGTTGGAATACCCTTGGGTTAAAACACAAGAATACGCTAGGTCGCACAAAGATGACACCAGTATTGCGCCAATTATTGATTCTTAAGTAAGAAGGCACTACTCAATAATTGTTACAGTAATTACTGTTCAATATTTTATTTTATTGATTCAATAATTGCTACGTTGATATTTATATTATTGTTGTTTCAATAATTGTTATTACACAGTATTTTCTATTATCAGATAAATAATTCATATTATTTGAATAATATTATTAGATAGCATTATTGGCAATGTTTAGAAAGTTCTGTCTAAGGAGAGGTTTGGTCACCTAATTGCGCGGCAGTAAGGAGAAATCCTTATTGGAAAGCCCCCTCTTTCTTTGGAACGACCTGGTTGTCAGTATTGTGATTCTGTAATATTATTTGTGAATAATTAATTATTAATTTATATGATAACGAAAACATTCATTTTATGTGGATATAAATGGAGAAAATTTTTAATGTGACAATTGTTGAAAATTGATATTTTATCTTTTTTGATAAAATAATTCATTTAAATATATTATTATATTATAATAATATAATAATGGTGATATTTTACAATGAATGTGTAATATATGAATAAATGAGGAGGAAGAATATTTTTGTTACAAAAAATATTTAAAACATGTTTTTCATGTTTGTGGACCCCATTTCTTGACTGAAATTTGATTATAGCCTGCAGAATCGTACGCATGTGGATTTCGGTTAATTTCTGTTTGGAATTTGGAAAAACTTTCTTCTACAAAGTTGTAGATAATTAAATTTCCTATGCAATGGACATAAGATTTGAATTTTTCTTTTAAAAGGGCTATTTATTATGAATTATTGAAGTTCCGAAATATTGGGTCAGAATTGATTTTGTTAAAAAAATCGTTGAAACCATGTTTTTTATATTTGGCGGGCCCCACTTGTGTGGTAAATGTGTTGAAATCAGATTTCTAATGGTGCGTATGATTTTTTAAATATATATTATTTTATTAAATTTTCTACTTTGGTGTTCTAAGCATTTTTCTATAAATAGAGTGCTTAGGTTAGAATTGAAAATCACACCAGAAACTAAAATCTTCTCTCTATATATTATCGAGCGTATTCTTGTGAGTATTTTGATACTTTGAGTGTTGCTATACGGTACATGTTTCTTTCAGCGTTATATCTGATATTCCAACCAGAAGTACTATTCTTTCGAGGTAAGGGATGTTATTTTTTTATATATGATATTATTTCTTTCAATATCATTATACCGGAATATTGGTAAGATTTTTCTTGTGAAATTCTTATCTTTTCATGTCAAGGTTAATATTCAGGATAATTTGTTGTATATTATCTTAGTCTGGGCTAGTTGAGCTCACCCTTTTCCTTTTTGTTCCATTTTTATTCTCAAGAGGCGAGAATATAGCGGGAACTAGTCGGGGTGTGGAGTGATGGTTTAAGATAGTTGTTTTAGTAGTCCTCACTATTTTGTAAAATAGTGTATCAATAATTGTAATGAGGACTTTATTTGAGTGTGGATATTGTCTAGAAGACAATATTTGTATTTAAACTCACAGCATAAGTATTGTGGTATTTTGGACGACAATTATAATAATAAAGTTGTAGTTGTTTCTGTACCATGTATTTGGCGACTCAGAATAGGTTTGGTGGATTGGACCTATTTTGGGGGCGTCACATACTAGGTTGTGTGTTTAGGCAGGACGTCAGGGTCATTTCATACGCATCGCGTCAGTTAAAGTTTTTTACGAGAAAGGGTATCCGATTCACGATCCAGAGTTAGAGGTAGTAGTGGTTGCACTGAGGATTAAAGGTGTTATTTTTGGAAAGTAGTGTGAGATATAAACAGACCATAAGTGTCTAAAGTATATCCTCTCACAGAGATATTAAAGCATACATTTGAAGTGATAGTTAAAGTTGCTCAAGGATTATGACTGCAAAATCCTAAATGTATATGGTTGTAGACGTCTTAAGCAAAAGGTAGGAGTTGTTTTTTGTTAACTGCGCAAGATGGGTTTATAATAGGGATTGTTAAGTTGTGATGAGAGGTAAGATATTTGAAGAAGTCAGAGGGGAATCTGTTCAGATGGAAAATCGTACAACTTTGTTGGACAGAGTAAAGGAAGAGTAAATACAAGACGAAGGTGTCAATTCCAGATCGATATTGAAGGGTGACTGAATGTTGAAGAAAAAAAAACTAGGTTTTGCCAGTATCGAGAATTGAATATGAAGTATTGCGAAGAATTTTTTTTTTTTATGTTGAATCAACTAGGGAGCACGAAAAAATATTGCGCTTTCGATAATACTCTTGGTGATAAGATATTGTGATAGATTTCATGGTATGTCAAAGTTAGCATGTGACGCCCCCAAAACAGGTATACATCACCCATCTTGAGTCGCTAAATACATGATACATAAATCAAATACAAACTTAATTATACAACTGTCGGGTAATATACGATAAAACATAGTTGAGAGTTTAAACAAGAATATTGTCTTCTAGACAATATCCACTCTCAATGGAGTCCTCATTACAATTATTATCACACTATTTCACAGAATAGTGAGGACTACTAAAGCCACTTATCCTGGACCATCACTCCATTTTTCGACTCGTCCCAGCTATATTCTCATTTCCTGAAGAGAATAATGAAAGAAAAGGGTGAGCTCAACTAGCCCAGTAAGAAATATTATGACTAAGATAATGCAGAATAAATTATCCTTAGCCTTCAATAGTATAATAACTAATAGAATATAATAGACAACAAGTTTTAGATCAACAACTGCAGCAGAGTTAGCAATCCATTAGAAGAGTCAAGTAGAGCATGATATCTACTATCTTCTATGATTTAAAAAGTTTTTCATCAACTTTATCGCTGAGACTCAGCTTAATAAATAAACCACATCATCGAATCATCCCTGCATTACGGGCCAAGGATATTCATGTAATCATCAATGGTCATGATTATACCAAATAATCCCTGGTCATAATCATACCAACAACTATCCATCAATGCACTACGGGCCAATGTGGATTTTTACCACATCATTTGTAACATTACGGGTCATGATTATACCGAATGATCCTTGGTCATAATCATACCAATCAACAGTCCATCTATGCACGTAAGCCAAATATAACTTTCATCACAATATAAGCATGAAGATGATGACAATGATATAAGCATTAATCAAATCAAACGAAATCAAGGATAAATATTAAAGACTTTAAATTTATCCAGAGTTTAAAAATATCCAAATTGTCAACATGATATTGCTTTGTAGAGTAAAATTCAAGAATAATATTCATGTACCAAAAATAATTTGGACAGAAAAGAAATATATTTTTCGGGTAAATAGTACCCCGTGAATAGTACCCTGTGAATAGTACTTTAGGAATAATACCTCGTGAAAAGTACCCCGACATGAAAAGTACCCCAAATACCTGAGTGAATAATATTCGGGTGAATAGTAATTGGGTGAATAGTAACTTGTGAATAGTAACTCGTGAATAGTACTCTGACATGAAAAGTTCCCTGAATACCCGAGTGAATAATATTTGAGTGAATAGTAATTGGGTGAATAGTAACCCGTAAATAGTAACTCATGAATAGTATTCCATCATGAAAAGATCAATAATTATCAAGAAAGCTCAGAATAATATTTCTATGAAAAGATACTGGATGAAGCGCAAATATCAAGGATATTCTACTAATTTCATGGAGTATAGAAGCCAAAACTTCAACAAAATGAGTATAGAATTCAAAATCAAACGAAATATTATTACATACATACTACGTAGTATGGAAGAAAATATTATTTCAAGCTTAATATTGAACAAAAATAACATCCCTTACAATCTGTTGAATCTAAAATAATATTCCAAATCGAATATTTAACGAAGATAATATTCCTACAATTTTGAATCGAAGATAATATTCTTTATGAATATTGAATGAAAATAATATTCATACGAATACAAAAATAATATCTCTTCAGAATATGAAATAAATAATACCCCTTACCTCAGAAGAAGACTGGATACTGGAGTAGTGAAGTGGCAGACTACTCTTCTTCTTTCTTCCTATAGTTTCTCTCTCTCTATAAATGTTCTTGCGAGTCTTAGTGAATTAGTGAGAATGAAGTAAGAATGAGCTTCTATTTATAGGAAAATATATTTTCGATAATTGCACGTTTTGGGGCTCGAAATATTACAGTATAATTGTGAGACCCCGGATTTTATGAATAAATATTTAATTTCTCAAAATATTTTTTTAATATTATGGTATGGATTTGATATAATAGTTGTGGGTAATATTTATAAATTTTGCAAAGTACGCAAGTTGTTATATAATATTCGTTTGGCCGGGGAATATTCTTTTTGTCGGGAAATATTCGTACGATGGTATAATCATTGGTGGACCCCACAACGGAAGTACTGTCGTAGTTAGAAAATGACAAAAATATTTTATAAAAATAACGGCGGAGGTTTTACCGTTAATACTGTTGAACTACCCTGTAGTAAAAGTACAATAACACGCGTGGTTGCATAGTAGCACACGGTATTGATTATTGATGCTTACGTGATAAGTCACTCATTTATACTTCATTATTGCTACAGTAATTGCTGTATCATATCGCTCATATTATTGATTCGATTATTGTCACAGTATCATCTGCATAATATGATATATTATTAAATCAATAATTGAGACGACAAAGTTATTCATATTATTATTCGCAATATTGACAATGTCTAGAAGTTCTGTCAAGGAGAGGTTTGGTCACCTAATTGTGCGCCAATAGAGAGAAATCCTTATTGGAAAGCCCCCTATTTCCTGGGAACGACCTGGTTGTTAAATATTATGAGTTATGATATTAATGATGAATAAGTTCGTGTTGATTTAAGATGAAATTGATAGTTCCATTGTGTTGAAATTATTAGTGTTAGTGGAACTCAACATTTATTTCGGTATTAAATGATGTCTGGAAGTTATACTGACCAATCGGGTAATTAATCGGATAAATGAGCAATTAATTGCTATTAATTCACATGATTATAACTATTTGTTCACATGTGTGTACTATTAATTCACATTTTTGTTACTATTAGGGGAGTTGGTGCAAGATTGATAATACTTGCATGACTAAGTTAAAAATGGAGGTATAGATGGAGGTACTATACTATAATTTGTATATTAACATGTTTAGAACTATCTGTTCACATGATTTACTATTGAATCACATTATTTACTATTAGGGGGGGTGGTTCAAGTTTGATAATACTTGCAGGACTAAATTAAAAAGGAAGAAAAAGAGGAAGGTATTATATTGTAATATTTTGAGCCCCAAAATGTGCAATTATCGAAACTATATTTTTCTATAAATAGAAGCTCATTCTTCCTTCATTTCTCACCAATTCACTAAAGCTATAGAGCAATTATTATAGAGAGAAAGAAGAAGAAAAGTCTGCTACCTCTCTACTCCAGTATCCAGTTTCTTTCTAAGGTAAGAGGTATTATTTCTTTCGTATTCATGAAGAGAGCTATTATTATTCCATTCCTTATTATTCTGTTGGAATAACCTGTTTATGCGAAGTACCGCATACATGGTGAATTCTTCTGTTATTCCATTCTTTATTATTATGTTGGAATAACTTGTTTATGCGAAGTACCGCATACATAGTGAAATTCTTCTATTATTCCATTCTTTATTATTCTATCTGAATATCCTGTCTGTGCATTTACGCCGGACCTGGTTTCATTATTTATTATTCTGTCAAAATATCCTATCTGTGCGTTTACGCCGGACCTGGTTCCATTATTTATTAATCTGTTAAAATATCCTGTCTGTGCATTTACGCCGGACCTGGTTCCAGTATTTATTATTCTGTTGGGAATAACCTGTCTGTACAGTCTATCGCACGCATGGTGAATCCTTTTGTTATTTCATTCTTTATTATTCTGTTGGAATAACCTGTCTATGTGGATTACCACATGCATGGTGAATGATCCTTCGTATGCATTCCTTATTAAATTATGGAAATGATCTGTCTAAGTGGATTACCGCATGGCAGGCGAAAATCCATTTGCAGTTTCATAAATTCTCTTATACTCAGTTGGTTAAAGTTTTAACTTTTATACTCCATGAAATTAGTGGAATATCCTTGATATTTGCGCTTCATCCAGTATCTATTCATGAAAATATTCTTCTGAGCATTCTTGAATTTTACTCTACAAAGAAGTATCCTGTTGACAATTTGGACATTATTGAGTTCAGGATAAATTAACTTAAATATCTTTAAAATTTATTCTTGAACTTGTTTTATTGAATTATTATGTCATTATCATGATGAGTTATGTTGGTTATTATGTGAAAACATGAAAGTTTCTTAGAAATCACAAAGGGTTGAAAATCAAATTATTGTGAAAATGGAACATAAAATTCAATTGACCATATCTCTTATTATATTTCGAATTTTTAAGCGTGGTCAAGTTCTAGAGTTAGATCTATGAGTTTTCTAACTTATCCAAGTGGAAACACTAGTAAAGGTGTTGTAGATTTTCGTGTGGACTGTTTTTAGCAAAGGAGTCAAAAGCTGCAAAATAGAAAAATGCTACTGCCCAGAAATTTAAAAGGGCTGTTTCGGCCACTTAATTTGTGAGAAAATTCTGGCCTTTTGGGACATGAAAGTATATGGTATAAAGTACCTCCTGTCCAAAAATGAGCTCATTCCGACTTAAAATGAGCAAGTTATGACCATTTCAATATTTAGGTTTTTTCGATTTAAAAACGCTATAATCGGAGTTCTATAACTCAAGACCATGAAATTTAAACTGAAGCTCACGTTAACATGTGTAAGATCCTCAAGTAAGATTTGGGAATTTCTGGAGTTAAACTTGAGGTAGCTAATTTCTTAAGGAATTAATTAGAAATTGATTTTTGAAAAATAGTAAATGAATTTTAAAAATTCTCGAGAAAAATATATGTTCATTATGGGACTATATTATGCTAAATCCTTAAAAGAAATTTTTTGGGACCGATTTGGTATTTTCATGAAAATGGTTTAGTTACGAACATATGAGTTAAATATGTTATGTGAAGTAACAAAGTTGGAAAAATAGGATTTTATGGCTTGAAAATCCTATATAGGGTATATGCAGATTTTTGATAAAGGATTTGATCATTGGTGATGAAATCTTATGAATATGGCATTTTGAATGATTAAATGCATTATTTGGTAAAGTATAAACAATTGAAATAAATTATTTATAAGTTTAAGAAGCGATTAAAATATTGTTATAATATTAATAATATTAGATTATGAGTTTATTAAGTGATTGATAATATTTGGATAAGTTTAAAGTCTTTAATATTTATCCTTGTTTTCGTTTGATTAATGCTTATATCATTTTGATCACTCTCATGTTTATATTGTGATAAAAGTCATCTTTGGCTACGTGCATAGATGGACTTGCTCTTCTCCATCTGAAATTCTTTTCCTCACCTTCTCACATTCCTCATCGCTGCCTTGTGCTTCCTTGATTTTGTCCAATAGAGTCGGATGAGCCTCCATTGCGAATAATTTCCCCTCTGGCTCCCTCAGACTTTTTATCTCAAGTTCCAATCTAGCCATCTCCTTAATTAACTCCTCTTGAGCTGTTAGCATTGCCTACCTACCACTGCTTTTTCTACTTAGCGCATCCACTACCACGTTAGCTTTCCCCGGATGATATAAGATGTCGCAATTGTAATCCTTTATAAGTTCCAACCATCTTCTCTGTCTCATATTCAACTCCTTCTACGTGAAGATATATTTCAGACTTTTATGGTCTGTGTATATTTCACACCTTACCCCATATAAATAGTGCCTCCATATCTTTAGGGCAAATACTACCGCTGCCAATTCCAGGTCATGGGTAGGATATCCCTTCTCATAATCCTTCAATTGACGTGATGCGTACACAATAACTTTACAATGTTCCATAAGCACACAGCCAAGTCCTTTGTGTGACGCATCACTGAAAATCACGAAGTCACTTGTATCGTCTGGTAAAGACAACAATGGTGCTTCACTCAGTCTTTTCTTGAGTTCCTTAAAACTCTCTTCACACTTCTCCATCCAAACAAATTTTACCGACTTCTTCGTTAAATTCGCCAACATTCCCGCTATCTTTGAAAAATCTTGGATAAACCATCTGTAATAGCCTGCCAGTCCTAAGAAACTTCTTACTTTGGTTGGTGACTTTGGTTGTTCCCAATTCTGGACCGCTTCTACCTTCGCTGGATCCACAGAGATTCTGTCTTTGTCAATCACATGACCCAGAAATTGAACTTTCTCCAACCAGAACTCATACTTCGAGAATTTTGCGTATAACTTATCCTTCCTCAATGCCCCCAACACTAACCTTAAGTGTTCAGCATGATCTTCCTAAGTCTTGGAATAGATCAGGATATCATCTATGAACACAACTACGAATTTATCTAAGTATTGCTTGAATACCCAATTCATCATGTCCATAACTGATGCTGGCACGTTTGTTAACCCGAACGACATCACTAGGAACTCGTAGTGACCGTAACGAGTCCTAAACGTTGTCTTAGGTACATCCTCCTTCCTTACCTTTAATTGGTGATATCCCGTCCTCAAGTCGATCTTGGAAAAATATTTCACTCCCTTCAACTGATCAAACAGATCATCTATCCTAGGTAACAGGTACTTGTTCTTAATCATCTCCTTGTTCAACTCTCGATAATCGATACATAGTCTCATCAATCCGTCCTTCTTTTTCACAAATAAAACCGGTGCTCCCCAAGGAGACACACTCGATTGAATATACTTCATATCCAATAACTCTTGCAACTGTACCATCAGCTCCTTCATTTCTGCCGGTGCCATTCTATAAGGGTCTTTTGAAATCGGTGTCGTTCCTGGTACTAAATCTATAACGAATTCGACCTCCCGATCCGGCAGAAGTCCTGGCAATTCCTCTGGAAATAACTCCTAAAATTCATTCACTATTGGTATTTGTCCCATCTCTATCCCTGCTTTCTGCGTATCGACGATATGGGCCAAATATCCTACGCATCCCTTTCTTAGTAACTTCCTCGCTTGCATCATCGTCAGACAACTTGAGTGTCTCGGCGACCTACTTCCATAGAACGCTACCTTAGATCGATCCGAGACCTAAGGTTTATACACTTCTTCCGCAATCTATCATCGCCCATGGTTAAATAACCAGTCCATTCCTAGAATTACATCAAATTCTCCTAATTGAATTGGAATTAAATCCACATGTAACTTATATCCCCTGATGTCTACAACACAATTCCTATAGACATAGCTAACGAGAATTATTTTCTTATAAGCAACTTTTATGTTCATAGGATATTTTAATTCTTCATGGGGTAAGTTTAATCGTTGGGAGAATTCATGCTATACAAAGGAACAAGTAGCACCCGAATCAAATAATATGTAAGCTGATATATCATTGATCAGAATGATACCTAAAACCACGGCCCTGGATGCGACCGCATCCTGAACCGTCATGTTGAAAGTCCTAGCTTTGGGTCGATTCAAAGTTGGTGGTCCATTAATCATGAGATTTCCACTTCTTGGTCCCCTTCCTCCATTTCCTCCTGCTGATTTCCTCTTTGGGTAATTCCTTGCCTGATGATCCAATGCTCCATATAGACACGAAAATGGGCGGGCGGTAGGCCAAAATGACCTCGGTTTTGGTGGGGTTTGAAAATGTGAGGCCAAGTGGTCAAGTGGTTGGTTTAGGCCGACCATGGCTTCTTCCTTCCTTTTTTTTGCAAAATCTTGCTACACCAAAAATAGTAATAATAATAAATATTAAAAATAATTAAATAATGGCTAAAATAATGTCATTAGGGACTGAAATTGCAACATATAAAGGTAGAGCTACAGGGTTTGTAAAAAGTCCTGGTATACTTATTGGGAATAATAAGGTTGTGGCGCTACAAAAGGCCTTTAGCTACAAAAGGCTGTGGCCTGATATTCCCCTTGGTGCAAAATGAAAAACCACTTTAATAATCAAAATTTTCAAAAAAAGTTACTTTATCATAATTGAAGGTCATTGCCAAACTTCTTTAAATATGTAAACGATATATGTTTGGACACTGCCAAACTTCTTTAAATATGTAAAGGATATCTCAGATTGGCTTCCTTTTGGCCGAATTTAAATCTATTGTCTCATGATCTTATTTATTTTTTTATATGTAATATTTATTTAGTTATAACGTACTGTAGATAAATAAATAATTATGTGACAAGAATGCATAGGAGTATATATAAGAGTAGACAAGACCTATAATGTAAAAGTAAAATTAGACCCCTTAAATAAATATTTTTAAATTTGAAAATATTTATATAAATGTCATTATATCTAGTCTATCTATAATAATTAATACATATAATTCACCTTCAATTTCAAACACTGTCATTCAACTTGAGTACTTGACGGGTGCAACCGTGCAAATGTCTAAATGAGGTGCAGTAGAGAATTTAATAATCTCCCATGGAGAAATAAAATAGTAATGCACTAATGCTCATAAATATTATAAATTAGGCATGATTTAGGTTTTACTTTTTAAGAATAGTAAATTTGAACAAAAGTAAAGAAACAATATATTGAAGATTGCATTAAAAACAAATAGTTGTTGTAGTTCAGTTGGTTTGAACTTTTATTTATTTACTTAGAAGTCTTGTGTTCAAGCCTCACAACCCACAAGAAGTAACATTTTTTTAAAAAAAAAGGAATTCACTTGCCACGGGCGGTAGGACAGTCATGTCTTACGGCCAAAATGGCCCGTTTTTCTGGGCTAAAAATTGCAGCCACAGCCCGGCCTCAAGCTCAGGCAGGTCATCTCGGCCACCGGGCTTGGGCCATGTTTGCCAGGTCTAGCTCCACAATTGAAACATCCATTTCTCTTTGGTGTAGAGAAATTGGGAGAGATGTGCCCTTCCTGCCCGTAGTTGAAGCAAACATTCTTCCCTTTTAGACATGCCCCGAGTGATTTCTCCCACACTCCTTGCATGCCTCAGTTCTCTTCTTTGCTTCTGCTGGTTTTCCCCCAGAGTTTCCCGAATTGAAATTGTTGCTGCTACTGTTGTTATTCTTCCACCTCCTCTTGTTTGCACCACTACTGCTGCTACCTTCCCCATGATTCCCTCTTTCATTATTCTTCTTTTTCTCCTTATTAAATTTCATTCGGGCCTCACTTCCGCCCTTAGCGATTATAGCTTTCTCCAAGAGAGTCGCAAAGTTATTCTTCTATAACACCGAGAGTTTGCTATATAGCCATTGTTTGAGACCCTGTTCAAACCTCCTCATTTTTCTCTCCTCAGTGTCGACCTAGTGAGGCGCGAACCTCGCCCGCTTGTTGAATTTTGCGGCATATTGAGGGACTGTCATGTCTTCTTGCTTCAGCTCCAGGAATCGCATCTCCATGCGACTCTGCATACTAATTGGAAAATAGTTCTCGAAAAAGATTTTCTTAAACCCTTCCCAAGGTATCACACCTTCTCTAACTCTGGTCTGATTTGCCTCCCACCAGAAGTTAGCTTCACCCTTCAGCATGTAAGTGGCGAAGATTGTTTTCTGATCATCACCTACTCGGGCAATAACGAACGCCTTTTTGATTTCCTTAACCCAAGTTTGAGCTTCGATGGGTTCAGTGGTTCCTTTGAACTTAGGGGGTCCCGCGCTCTTGAAGTCCTTAAAGTGTGCACTTGGGCCACTAGAGGGTTATTGGCATTCGAGGTTCGATTCTGAAGTGGCCCCACTAACATGTCTACAAACTGCTGCATAGGGTTCGGTGGATCCCCAACATTACCGCCTGACCCCTCGATTGTTTGATGACGTCTTCCTCTAGCCATCTATCTGTTTAAAATGAACTTAATGTTATTATCTTATAACTTACTCTATAGAATATATCATTCATAAGAAGATAACTTAATCATCACATCATATATTTAAATAAAAGCATATTTATTTATAAACATAACACCCAAGGTATTGATGGTCTTATGGCATTAAGCCATTTACATCACTTAAACCAAAGTACTTGGTAAAAACCAAAAACAAGTTTTATTTCATAGCTAAGCATTCTAAACGCTAATAGTAAAAGTTCATCACGAATAAACTAAAGACCCCGCTTAATGGCGTCTTCGTGTTCTTCATCCGCCATCTCTAGCACCAACCCACGACTTATGGTATATCTAGACCGGTACTCCTCACGTGGAAAGTGAAACACCCTATGCTGGAACCTCCCATGTGCTGACTTAAATGTGTACTTCATCCTGTCCATCCTAACCTTCTTATCTCTCACTTATCCTTCTAACTCACCTGTTAGCTTCTTGGCCCGAGCACGGTCTCTCCTCTCATCTCTCCAGAATGTAGTAATAATTTGCTTGTCAGTTTGGAGACTTTGTATCCTCGACTCTAACCCATTAATGGTATGTCCCAAGTGGGTCCTAATAGTTTCTTTCTCATCCTTCAGCCTATCTGACTTCTGGTCTGATGCCCGCAGCTTATCAGCCAGATCCCAGTTCCTAATTACCACCTGATGCACCAATGCCCCAAGAAATGTTACAACATGTTTCTCCCCCTGATACAACTCCTCCAACTCATAGACTCTGTCGTCCAACTCTGTAATCCTATCCATCAACTCATCCAACAAGGTATCCTCAGGTGCTTCTTCGGAGTCCTCCTCGGGCTCCTCTCCCTCTTCAGGATACTCCTTTGGGTATGAGGCAGTTGCTGCCCCAGCTATAGGCTCAAGTAAAGCTGTTACCAACTGCTCACTCACAACGTAGATATCTCTAACCTCCTCTTCTCCTGACATCCATCAAACAAGACAAAATAACTCGGTTAGTAGTTTAAAATAGTTGTTTTTGTTTTTAGAAAAATAGATTTGACACAACCCCTAGAACTCTACGTGAGTTCATCTCCTTATTTTCTCCACTAACTTCCCTAAGGATATTGTCTAAGGTTCCCCACCTAAGGTTTATAACCTATTGCTTTGATACCAACCTATGACGCCCCCAAATCCATGTAACATCGATTACAGGACATGGTGCTCACGACACAACATACATTATCATCTATCTAAGTAACTCTAACAATAATAATAATATTATTAACTATTACATACTTATTCAAAATAAAATCCCAAGTCTTTACAACCTTAAATAAACTGAAACGTTAACATAGCGTTTATCGCTACATTACATCATATACGGAAATATAACTTATTATATAAATAACTCTCATAATTTCATCTTAGACTTTCCCTTGTCCTTGCCCGAGCCCTCAGCGTTATCAGCCTTAACTAAAAGGTTTAAGCAAGAATGAGCACAAATTGCCCAGCAAGTATATAGAATAGATGGAAAGCATATGTCAGGAATAAAGTCATCTGAATAGCTAAATCTCAACAGTTGAAAGAAATATCAAGTGTTAGGCAGGAATATCAACAATAAGATTTGAAGAATTCTCAATATCATACTAAGGGGTGTAGAATACCCTGAACATTACTTTGTTTCATCAAAAACCATCAGACGGTTTAACAATCAAATAGATTGTAAACGGTCTCTGCAAGTACTCCAAGTGATCAGCCAATCGTACCCTACATTGTGCACAAGTATAAAGTTTAACTGTATAAGCATAAATGGGACTATATGCCCGACATCTGTTTGCCCAATTATTCGGGTTGTTCATCTTAGTATTCATGCGGAACCTCACCAAAACAATTTGGATTGGTAAAACATTAAATAGCTTCAAAGGATTTGAATTGTTCAAATGTTATATCATTTATGTGACGCCCCCAAAATAGGTATACATCACCCATTCTGAGTTGCCAAATACATGGTACAGAAACAACTACAACATCATTATTACAATTATCGTGCAAAATATGACAACACAAATACTGTGAGTTTAAATACAAATATTGTCTTCTAGACAATATCCACACTCAAATAAGTCCTCATTACAATTATTGATACACTATTTTACAAATAGTGAGGACTACTATAACAACTGCCATGGAATGTCACTCCATACCCCGACTACTCCCCGCTATATTCTCGCTTCCTGAGAAGAAAAATGGAACAAAAAGGAAAATGGTGAGCTAAACTAGCCCAGTAAAGAATATTATGACTAAAATAATGAACAACAAATTATCGTTAGCCTTAAACAAATCAGATAAAATATAATGGACAACCAATTTTAGATCAACGTTCGCAGCGGAAATAACAATTCATTAGAAGAGTTAAGTAGAGAATGAAATCTACTATAATCTATGAATTTAAAAGTCCATCATTAATATTTTATCCCTGTAACATCAATCAATATACATCTTGCATCAAATATTCATCTTTGCACTACGGGCCAAAGATATTCATTTGTATCAGCAGTTGGTCATGTTCATCTCAACACCTGATCATCTTTGCACTACGGGCCAAAGATATTCATTAGGTAATCATTCATCTTTGCACTACAGGCCAAAGATATTCATCAAGTATCACCATTAAAGACTGAGGATGATGAAAAATATTTTAGAGAACGAATTTAGTGAGACAAAAGGACAAATATTAGGGATTTATACTACAATTTATCCAAGTTCAAAAACACTCCATAATAAACCATAGTGGAGTAAAATTCAAGAATAAAGATCAAACATGGATTCAATTTCAAGATTAAAGGTCACAACAGATAACTGGGAAGGAAAAAAACAATTTTTTTTCTTTTGTAAACAAGACCATGAACAAAGTGACTATGAATAATGACAAGTGAACAAGATGCCATCGTGAAAAGTTCTAAATTTGATAAAAAGTTCAGACCAATATTCCTATGAAATGATATTAGATGAAGCGAAATTTCTAATCATTTCAGGAATTATAGAAGCAATACTTACCATAGTAAGTTCAAATTTAGGAATACGGGATGAAATAATATCGTTTACGTAATATGGAGTATTGAAGAAAATAATATTTCTCACGAGTATTGCAATAAATAATATCCTTTACCTTAGTAGAAACTGGATTTGACTGGAATATCGGATATTATTCTGAAAAAATCTTGTAGAAAAACTACGCTCAAAGTATTTTTATACTCAAGAAAAATACTCATAATACTTTAGAATAAGAATTTCTAATTATGAATTGGTGTGTTGAGGAAGGAGGGTTGCCCCCCCTATTTATACTGAAATTCGGACGAAGGAAAAGAAATCTGCCTAATTCATAACTTCTTTCCTACCAAACTTTTGCCTAACTTTTCTCATTTTTCCATATAGGTGGGGGCCACCCTTTGAAATATGGCTTTGCAGGAAGAGTTTGTAAGGAATTGGTAATCTTGAGGGCCCACACTTGGAAGAAATTTGCAAAGATGGTTGGCAGGAGAATTGAAAAGCAGACGCAAGAAGAACTCCAAATCAATTTGCTAACATCCTCCCTTTAATCACATGCTCATATATAAAATAATATTATTATTTAAACAATTATAAAATATTATAATAATATATTTGCATGAATATTTTATCGGAGAAATAAGTGTAATTCCACAGAAAATATGCCAAATTTTCAACAATTATTTCATGCAGAATTCCTTCATTCATATCCACATAAAATAAATATTCCTTCATTTATATCCACATAAAATAAATATTTCCTTATCATATAAATCAATAAATAATTATTCACAAATAATATTACAGAATCACAATAATGACAACCGTGCCGCTCCTGTGAAAGAGGGGTTTTCCGATAAGGATTTCTCCTTACTGGCGCGCAATTAGGTGACCAAACCTCTCCTTGACAGAACATTCTAGACATTGCCAATAATGCTATCTAATAATATTATTCAAATAATATGAATTATTGATGGGAAATACTGCGCAGTGACAATTATTGAAACAACAATACTATAAAATATCAACGCAACAATTATTGAATCAATAAAATAAAATATTGAACAGTAATTATTGTAACAATTATTGAGTAGTGCCTTCTTACATAAGAATAATTAATTCAAAATATCTTTATAATACTGCGGTATTATTCTTGTGCAACCACGCGTATTCATCGTATTTTAACCACCGTGTATTCCAACAATGTTAATTACTTGGTAATAATTACGTCGTTAATTATAAAAACTCAAACTTGTCGCTTTTCTTCATCCGATTATTCATTATGGGGCCCCGATATAGTTGTACTGTCGTATTTAATATTCCCAAGCGTGAAGAATATTTCACGACCAAACGAATATTCCCCAAATAACAATGAATATTTTTAACCACTCATTAATTTGCAAAATTTGCACATTTCACCCATAACCAAAGCATTATATCAAATTAACACTTTATTATTCAAAAATAATAATTAGAGAAATTCAATTTTATTTATAATAAGTTGGAGTCATACAATTTAGCATCAATAATGTGACGCCCCCAAAATAGGTATACATCACCCATTTTGAGTCGTCAATAACATGGTACAGAAACAACTACAACTTTATTAATACAACATATAAATTATGAGTTTAAATATAAATATTTCCATCTAGACAATATTCACACCCAAATAAGTCCTCATTACAATTATTGGTACATTATTTTATAAAAATAGTGAGGACTACTAAGACAACTTTCTAGAACCATCATTCCACACCCCGACTAGAACTCGCTACATTCTCGCCTCCTAAGAAGAAAAATGGAACAAAAAGGAAAAGGGTGAGCTCAACTAGCTTAGTAAAGAATATTATGACTAAGATAATATAGAACAAATTATTATTAGTCTTCAACAGAAAAATCGATATAAAATACAATGAGACAACAAGTTTGAGATCAATATTCGCAGCTTGAATATAATAATTCATATAAGAGTTACGTAGAAATGAAATCTACTATTATTTATGAATTTAAAAGTCCATCATCAATATTTTATCCCCGTAACATCAATCAATATACATCTTGAATCAAATATTCATCTTTGCACTCTGAGCCAAAGATATTCATCAGATTAGTCATGTTCATCTCAACACCTGTTCATCTTTGCACTACGGGCCAGAGATATTCATAAGAAAATCAACCATCTTTGCACTAAAGGCCAAAGATATTCAGTAATATCATCATTTAGGACTGAGGATGATGAAAAATATTTTAAAGAAAACGAATCCAATGAAACAAAGGAACAAATACTAAGGATTCGTACTTTAAATGATCTGAGTTCAAAAATATTTCATAAATACTCATAGTGAAGTAAAATTCAAGAATGATCAAAACATGGATACAATCAAAGCTAGTATCCATAATATATATTTTGGACAAAATACAAAAATTTAATTTTTCTGTGAATAGTGTCGTATTCGTGAATAGTGCCGTATACGTGAATAGTGTCGTATACGTGAATAGTAACCCCGACACTAAAAGACAATAATTTCACAAGAAAAATCTTACCAATATTTTGGCATAATGATATCGAAAGAAATAATATCATTTATAAAAAAAATAACATCCCTTATCTCAAAAAGAATAGTGCTGAAGGGAAAATACTCACAAGAATACGCTCACAAGAATACGCTCGATAATATAGAGAGAGAAAACTTTAGTTTTTGCTGTGATTTTCAATTCTAACCTAAGCACCCTATTTATAGGAAAATACTTAGAACACCAAAACAAAAAATTTAATAAAATATTAATATAATTATAAAATTTTCATGCCCATCTTAGAAATCTAATTTCAGCTCATTTACCATACATGTGGGGCCCACCAATAATGAAAAAAATGTTTTTCTTTAAAAAAAATAATTAAAACTTCAAAAATTAATTATTCCAGAAATTCAGAACTTCAATAATTCATAATAAATAGCCCTTTTATCAGAAAAATTCAAACCTTATGTCTTTTCCATAGAAAATTCCATTCTCTACAACTTTGCTGAAGAAAGTGTTTCCAAATTCCAAATGTAAATTGGCCAAAAAATCCACAAACAGACGATTTTACAAGCTATAATCAAATTTTAGTCAAGAAATGGGGACCACCACATGTTTAACATGTTTTTAACATTTATTGCAACAAAATACTCTTCCTCCTCATTTATTCATATATCCCACATTCATTGTAAAAATATCACCATTATTATATTATTAAAATATAATAATATATTTAAATGAATTATTTATCGAAAAAGATAAATATCAATTTTTCAACAATTGTCACTTTAAAATTTTCTCCATCTATATCCACATAAAATGAATATTTTTCTTATCATATAAATCAATAATTAATTATTCACAAATAATATTACAGAATCACAATCTCGTGCAACCAGTATGTTCCCGAAGAAAGAGGGGCTTTCAATAAGGATTTCTCCTTCTTGGGCGCGCATGATTAGATGACCAAACCTCTCCTTAGATGTAAACTTTCTAGACATTGCCAATAATGTTATCTAATAATATTATTCAAATAATATGAATTATTGATCCGATAATGGAAAATCTTGTGTAGTAGTGACAATTATTGAAACAACAACAATATAAAATATCAACGTAGCAATTATTGAATCAATAAAATAAAATATTGAACAATAATTACTGTAACAATTATTGAGTAGTGCCTTCTTTACGTAAGAATCAATAATTGGTGCAATACGCAAGCAACCTTCTTGTGTTTTAACCACCCGGAGTATTCTAACAAGATAATACTTAGAATAACTACGCCGTTATTTATAACCAACTTTTACTTGTCATTTTCTTCATCCAATCGCTTTTCGTTATGGGGCCCACACAAGGCTGCGCCGTCGTATGAATATTCCCCGATAGTAAGAATATTCCACGACCAAACGAATATTCTCCGATAAAAATGAATATTTTATAACCACTTGCTTATTTGAAATATTTGCGTATTTTACCCATAACTAACTACATCAATCAAATCAACCCTTACTATTTCAAGATAATAAATAGAGGAAATTTAATTTCATTTAATAATAAGTTGGGGTCTTACAACCTCCCCTCCTTATGAAATTTCATCCTCGAAATTGACGTATGTACCTGGTGTTTCAAAAAGGTGAGGATACCTCGCTTTCATTTCCGTTTCCAACTCCCAGGTCTTTTCTTCAATAGCATGGTTTCTCCACAAAACTTTGACTTGGGGTATGACCTTTGTGCATTGAACATGCTCCTTCCTATCCAAGATCTTGACTGGTACCTCCTCGCACATTAAATCTTCGGCTATTTCGTCTGGTTCTAACTTAATAACGTGGTTCGGGTCTTTCACATATTTATGAAGCACATATATATGAAAAATATTATTAACATGAGACATAGTTGGAGGTAACGCGAGTCTATAGGCCACATTTCCTACTCGATCAAGAATCTGAAATGGACCAATAAATCGTGGATTGAGCTTTCCTCTTTTCCCAAATCTTGTAACTCCCTTCAATGGAGTAACACGCAACAATACATGATCCCTAATACTAAATTCCACGTCCTTTCGATGAAGATCCGTATAACTCTTTCGTCAATCTTGTGCCGTTTGTATACGTTGTCGAATCATTTGGATCTTTTCTGTAGTAATACGTACTAACTCTGGTCCCAAAAATGTTGCTTCACCCACCTCATCCCAATATACTGGAGAGCGACACTTTCTTCTATATAATGCTTCGAATGGAGCTACCCCTATACTTGCCTGATAACTGTTATTGTAGGAGAATTCCACCAATGGTAAATACTTATCCCAACTCCCTTTGAAGTTTAGGACACAGAGTCTTAATAGATCTTCAAGAGTTTGAATAGTCCTCTCTGATTGTCTGTCTGTTTGAGGATGGTATGCCGAACTGAATCATTAATCAATGCCCATAGCTTTTTCCAAACTAACCCAAAATCGTGAAGTGAATCTTGGGTCACGATCCTAAACTATGGATACTGACATGCCATGCAATCTCACAATCTCATTTACGTACATACGAGCAAGACGTTCAAGGGAATAAGTCTCCGTGTCGGCAAGAAAAATGAGCGAGACTTGGTTAATCTATCAATAATAACCCAAATAGCATTTATGCCTTGAAAAACCGTGGGAAGACTCGTAACGAAATCCATGGTAATGTGTTCCCACTTCCATTTCAGAATCTCAAGTGGTTACAATGGACCCTTTGGCACTTGATGCTCCGTCTTTACACATTGACAAGTTAAACACCTCGATATAAACTTTGCAATCTCTCTCTTCATATTGTTCCACCAAAATGTATGTCGAAGATCACGATACATTTTGGTACTTCTAGGATGGATTGCAAATGGTGTATTGTGTGCCTCCATTATGATCTTGTTCTTCAAATCAGAATCGTTAGGAACACAAAGTCTTGAGTGGACTCTAAGTATTCCTTCTTCATCGATTCTTGCTTCTGGAATAACACCTTCTATTACTTTCTTCTTTATACGCATCAGGTCTGGGTCTGTGGCTTGAGCAGCTTTAACTTTATCGATTAAAGTTGGTTCTATGTGTATAGTTGACATCATCACACTCGTTTCTGCATATGATCTTCTACTCAACGCGTCAGCTACCACGTTTGCTTTTCCAGGATGGTATTGAATGGTGTGGTCATAATCTTTTAACAGCTCGAGCCAACGTTGTGCCCCATGTTGAGTTCCTTTTGGGTGAAGAAATATTTGAGGCTTTTATGGTCTGAATATATCTCCACTTTCTCCCTATATAGATAGTGCCTCCAGATCTTTAGCAAAAAAACAACTGCTGCCAACTCTAGATCATGAGTAGGATAATTCCTCTCATATTCTTTAAGTTATCGCGAGACATAGGCTATGACTTTCCCATGTTGCATGAGAACACATCTTAACCCTTTGCTCGAAGCATCGCTGTAGATAACAAATCCATCCGAACCAGATAGTATTGTCAGAACAGGTGCCGAAATGAGTCTCCTCTTGAGATCTTGGAAACTCCTCTCGCATTCCTCGCTCCATACGAATTTTGTATCTTTTCGACTCAGTTGAGTTAACGGGTAGTGATTCGAGAAAATCCTTCCACGAATCTCTGATAATAACCAGCTAGGCCCAGAAAGCTACGTACTTTGGTTACCGTCTTTGGTTGCTCCCAACTTTGTATTGCTTCAATCTTCGTCAGGTCAACAGATACTCCATGTTTTGACACCACGTGCCCAAGGAATGCTACTTCCTCAAGCCAGAACTCGCATTTCTTCAACTTGGCATATAGCTTGTTTTCACGAAGCCTTTGGAGTACCAGCTTCAAATGGTGCTCATGATCTTCACGACTTTTGGAATATATGAGGATGTCATCAATGAAGACAACAACGAACTAATCCAAATATTCCTTGAATATTCGGTTCATCATATCCATGAAAGCCACAGGAGCATTAGTTAATCCAAAAGACATGACTAAGAATTCATAATGCCCGTCTCGAGTTACAAGGCGCCTTTGGAATATCCTTAGTTCTAATCTTCAGCTGATGATATCTAGAACGAAGATCAATCTTTGAAAAGAATTGTGCTCCTTGCAACTGGTCAAACAGGTCATCAGTACGAGGTAGCGGATACCTATTCTTGATAGTGTCATGGTTCAATTCCCGGTAATCAATACAAAGTCGCATACTCTCGTCTTTCTTCTTTACAAATAAAACAGGAGCACCCCAAGGAGATGTACTAGGACGAATGAAACCGATATCCAACAAGTTCTGTAGTTGGACCTTTAACTCCTGAAGTTCAATAGGAGCCATTCGATATGGGGTTTTAGAAATGGGCTTTGTACCAAGTTCAAGATCAATAAAGAATTCAACTTCACGTTACGGGGTAGACCAGAAGTTCTTCTTGAAAATACGTCGGAAATTTACTACTAATAACAGAATATTATTCAAATCTGACATGTCTTTATTCAAATCCATAACATGGGCTAAGAAAGCTTGACATTCGTTTTTCAATAAACGAATAGCTTTATGACTTGATATGCGATGATTGATTTTAGTGGTTTAG
Source organism: Panax quinquefolius (assembly GCA_020205615.1). Taxonomy (NCBI): domain Eukaryota; kingdom Viridiplantae; phylum Streptophyta; class Magnoliopsida; order Apiales; family Araliaceae; genus Panax; species Panax quinquefolius. The sequence goes on along the minus strand of JAINUW010000326.1, from coordinate 66,488 downwards.
TTGCTTGAATTAAATATAACAGGTTGGTTAGGAATATAAAAACTAACAACCTTACGAAAATAATCAATTTTGGCATGATGAGTAGTTAACCAATCAATCCCTAAAATCATATCAAAAGCAAGTATCTTTAAAGAGATAAGGTCAACAGGTAATGTGATGGTACCAACTTGGATCAAACAAGATTTATAAATAGTGGATGTGATGAAAGTTTCTCCTAACGAAGTCTCCACAGATAAATCAAAGTCTAATTTCTCCGGAGTCAAGTTTAAACGTTGAGCACAAGTAGGAGAGATAAATGAATGGGTAGCACCGGTATCTAGTAAGGTATAAACTTCGCAAGAATTTATGATTAGCTTACCCGTGATCACCTCGTTTGGGTTCCTCGCATTTTGACCAGTCACGACAAACGCTTTTCCAGGAACCATTGACTTTGACTTTTCTGGGACAGTCTTTTGAGTCACCATCCCCACTGGACTTGGTTTTGCTACCGTACAATCTCAAGTGATATGTCCTTCCTTTCCACAATTATAGCATACCTTGAACTGTTGTGGACAGTTTGGGCTGATATGTCCCTCTTTTCCGCATTTATAGCATACGACCGGTGGTCATTCTCCTCCCTTAGAACCAGTTGTTGCTGGTGCTGACGTCTTCACATTATCATTGTTGAATCTCCTCTTTTTAAAATCTCCCCCCGAATCGCTTTTTCTATTTTCATGGCCATGATTACCACCAGAGTGGTTACCGCCTTTGTCCATATTTTTCTTTCTCCGCTGGTTATCGTTGTTCTGATGACTGCTGTCACCGGTATGATCCTGGTTGTGGTCCCTCAGTTGAAAGTACTCGTTATCTCGCTCTAATAATTGAGCCCTATTGACAACATCTGAATAGAGAGAAAATTTATGAGAAATGATATATTGACGTATGCCAGGTTTCAAACCTCTTAGAACATCCGCGTCATACGTTCCTCATTCTCCACCAAATGAGGTACAAACCTGGATAACTCTGCAAACTTCGCCTCATACTGGGACACCGTCATGTTGTTTTGTTCCAATCTAATAAACTCCACTTCCTTCATATGACGAATACTTTCAGGAAAGTACTTGTCATTGAACAGTTTCTGAAACGTCTCCCAAGACATGCTGAGTGCGGCTGGATGGGTAGGCTTCACAGATTCCCACCAGTAATCTGCCTCATTACGGAACAAAAAGGTGGCGAATAGAACTTTCTATTTCTCCGTGCATCCCAAGACATCGAATATCTTGGTAATTTGTTTGACCCACATTTTTGCCTTAATCGGATCCGGCTTTCCCCAGAATTCTGGTGGTCCCAACTCTTTGAACTGCTTGGCTATGACAAACCGTACGTTATTATCATTTCCACATGTATTTTGTGCACGAGTCTCCCTCGTCTGATTTTGCATGAACTGCAAAAAGCTTCTAAACATTTCGTCGTTCATCATCTGCTCAGTGGTGTTATTCACAGGGGGAACATTGCCAACCTGTTGCACATTCTGCTCGTTGGTGGGTAAAGGTGTCTCCACGGTCTCATTTGCTTCACTGTTAACATTCTCAGTTGTCATTCTCAAATACTGCCATAAAATAAGGGTTAATTAAGGAAATTAACATATCACATAATATCCCTATATACTGACCAACTAACAAATAAGCTTAGGTAGGACACACTAGCGAAGGATTTACTCGTCTCTCCCTCCTAGTTCTATTCATTCTCCGATCTCCATGGAGATCATATCCTAAGCTCGATACCAATCATGTGGCGCCCCCAAAATAGGTATACATCACCCATTTTGAGTCGTCAATAACATGGTACAGAAACAACTACAACTTTATTAATACAACATATAAATTATGAGTTTAAATATAAATATTGCCATCTAGACAATATTCAAACCCAAATAAGTCCTCATTATAATTATTGGTACATTATTTTACAAAAATGGTGAGGACTACTAAGACAACTTTCTAGATCCATCATTCCACACCCTGACTAGAACTCGCTATATTCTCGCCTCCTGAGAAGAAAAATGGAACAAAAAGGAAAATGGTGAGCTCAACTAGCTCAGTAAAGAATATTATGACTAAGATAATATAGAATAAATTATCGTTAGTCTTCAACAGGAAAAAACTGATAAAACACAATAGACAACAAGTTTTAGATCAATATTCGCAACGAAAATAATAATTCATAGAAGAGTTATGTAGAGAATGAAATCTACTATTATTTATGAATTTAAAAGTCCATCATCAATATTTTATTCCTGTAACATCAATCAATATACATCTTGAATCAAATATTCATCTTTGCACTACAGGCCAAAGATATTTATCAGTTGGTCATGTTCATCTCAACACCTGTTCATCTTTGCACTACGGGCCAAAGATATTCATAAGAAAATCAACCATCTTTGCACTACAGGCCAAAGATATTCAGTAATATCATCATTTAGGACTGAGGATGATGAAAAATATTTTAAAGAAAACGAATCCAATGAAACAAAGGAACAAATACTAAGGATTCGTACTTTAAACGATCCGAGATAAAAAATATTTCATAAATACTCATAGTGAAGTAAAATTCAAGAATGATCAAAACATGGATACAATCAAAGCTAGTATCCATAATAGATATTTTGGACAAAATACGAAAATTTAATTTTTCTGTGAATAGTCTTGTGATATTGAATAATAGTGCAAGTATCGTGAATAATTAGGTCGATATCGTAAATAGTAACCCCGACACTAAAAGACAAGAATTTGACAAGAAAAATCTTACCAATATTTCGACATAATGATATCGAAAGAAATAATATTATTTATAAAAAAAATAACATCCCTTACCTCGAAAAGAATAGTACTTCTGGTCGGAATACCGGATATAGTGTTGAAGAGAATTTGCACCGTATAGCAACACTCAAGGTATCAAAATACTCACAAGAATATGCTCGATAATATAGAGAGAGAAAACTTTAGTTTTTGCTGTGATTTTCAATTCTAACCTAAGCACCCTATTTATAGGAAAATGCTTAGAACACCAAAACAAAAAATTTAATAAAATATTAATATAATTATAAAATTTTCATGCCCATCTTAGAAATCTGATTTCAGCTCATTTACCATACATGTGGGGCCCACCAATAATGAAAAAAATGTTTTTCTTAAAAAAAATAATTAAAACTTCAAAAATTAATTATTTCGGAACTTCAGAACTTCAATAATTCATAATAAATAGCCCTTTTATCAGAAAAATTTGAACATTATGTCTTTTCCATAGGAAATTCCATTCTCTACAACTTTGTAGAAGAAAGTTTTTTCAAATTCCAAACATAAATTGACCGAAATCCACAAACGGGCGATTTTACAAGCTATAATCAAATTTCAGTCAAGAAATGAGGTCCACCGACATGTTTAACATGTTTTTAACATTTATTGCAACAAAATATACTCTTCATCCTCATTTATTCATATATCTTACATTCATTGTAAAAATATCACAATTATTATATTATTAAAATATAATAATATATTTAAATGAATTATTTATCAGAAAAGATAAAATATCAATTTTTCAACAATTGTCACTTTAAAATTTTCTCCATCTATATCCACATAAAATGAATATTTTCCTTATCATATAAATCAATAATTAATTATTCACAAATAATATTACGAGAATCACAATCTTGTGACCAGTGTTCTCCTAAGAAAGAGGGGCTTTCGATAAGGATTTCTCCTTCTTGGCGCATGATTAGATGACCAAACCTCTCCTTGATGTAACTTTCTAGACATTGCCAATAATGTTATCTAATAATATTATTCAAATAATATGAATTATTGATCCGATAATGGAAAATCTTGTGTAGTGACAATTATTGAAACAACAACAATATAAAATATCAACGTAGCAATTATTGAATCAATAAAATAAAATATTGAGCGATTAATTCTTTGTAACAATTATTGAGTAGTGCCTTCTTACGTAAGAATCAATAATTGGTGCAATACCGTAATATCTTCTTGTGTTTTAACCACATGGTATATTCTAACAAGATTAATTGTGTATAACTACGCCGTTATTTATAACCAACTTATACTTGTCATTTTCTTCATCCAATCGCTTTCCGTTATGGGGCCACACAAGGCTGCGCCGTCGTACGAATATTCCCCGACAGTAAGAATATTCCACGACCAAACGAATATTCTCCGATAAAAATGAATATTTTATAACCACTTGCTTATTTGAAATAGTTGCGCATTTTACCCATAACTAACCACATTAATCAAATCAACCCTTACTATTTCAAGATAATAAATAGAGGAAATTTAATTTCATTTAATAATAAGTTGGGGTCTTACAAATAATATCTAGCCGAAACAAAAAGCCAGATAGCATCCTTGGAAACAGTTCGTTAAAGAAGTAGAAATTTAAAGTATAGCAGTTGTAATAATAACTGAGTAATCATCAATAACGCTTGCAAAGAAATTGACGTTATATAACTTTACAACAAAGGAACTTGTACGAAAAAGTAAATAGCACAAGTCCGTTACTAACCCTCACTGCAATAATAATGAGTAAGGATTGAATAATTGCTCAATAGAACTTAGGGTTAAAAAACTTGCCTGATACGTCTTCTACATTTTACCGCTATCTACTAGCCCTTCATGTAACCCATTCACATGTGTCACGTTAAGCAATTTGGTTCTCGAACACCACTTCGAAGTGTAATGGTTCCCTTTTATTTTAATAAGATGATTAAACTCGCACGTAGTCAAATACAATTCATTTACATAACATATTGCTACGTATAGGCCACGTGGTTAAATAAAAGAATCTGGGAAACATAAATTTCTATCATTTTATGGTCCAAAACCTCCATCAGAAATCTGCATAAAATATGCTTAGAGGTCTCAAGTCGGAAAACCTTATTTTCCTTATTTTTCACATCACATATTTAATTAAACTCATTTATCCATATAACATCATTTATATGAAAAATACCAAATTAGTCTCAAACATATTTCTTTTCTAGGATTTTGCAGAGTTATTCGAGTATCTTTTCAAATAGTGTCCTTAGCCGTAAAATCCATAACTCTCAAACCGTATGGCCAAAAATTCTCAAATTTTTGCAGGACCTTCATATCTTCTTATATTAATACTTTAAAGTTTTCCAGAATTTTTAAATTACAAATAGTGGAAGAAAATGCCCCCAAGATAGACTGATCCAAAACAGTCCTAAGAAAGACATCAAATTTTTATTTCTTGCAGCCACTTTTGTGATTTTATACCCACTAATCTACAGATGATATGACCATGATACTTGGACACAATAAACTTCATATAGCAAGGTATTTTACAAAAATATAACAATCATAAAACTAGCATGCTAAGACCACAAACCAACTGCATAGAAAAGCATGCCAGCAATAGTTCTATAAAAATTTGGAAATTCCAAATTTTCTGCATATTTTGATATTAACATGCTTGCTTACGATTTTCATAACTTGCTCATTATAACTCTGATTCTAATAAAATTTGGGACAGATTAGACTTCATACTATATACTATTTTATAAAATTATTAAATATGCTAATCGAGTCATATAACCCACAAATCCAAGGCTCTGAAAAACCCAAAAAGTCACATAAGCATATTCTCTCATTTTTACTAAAGAACATGGAAAAGAGAGTTCATGACTTACCTCTTTGATGAATTCTACTTGCTCGAACTCATCCAATGATTCTCCTTGCTTGATTAGTCTCTGAAAACTCTAGAATTCACCACTCCCTCAAGCTCTTTCCTCTCTCACTCTCAACTTCACTCACGGTAGAATATTTTTACAAAGAGGAAGAAGAGACTTGGATTGGGAGTATATATAAAATATGATATCAATTGATTTTCCAGCCCTTCCATCTCCAATATAAGTTATATGTATTAAGTATATTGTATAAATTCAATTTAGTATGGGGTGGGGGTTAGAGAAAAGAAAGGTCTTGGATTTGTAAGGAGTTTGTACCTCCCTCCCCCTTATTACCTTATAATGTGAATACTCCCTCTCTTGTCCCAATTTGTTTGTCATGTGGGCCCCATGGTTGTTGCATTTTTCTATTAAAATATTACTATAATCAATTTAATCACTTAATATTTTGCCCTCCGTAGCCAAACGTTTCGATACTAATATCGATTCCTACTAATTCGACATTTCGGACGTCATGGGACTATCCGATTTGTCAAATTTGCCTCCAAAATTCGTGGTTGACTTTTCCCCTAAAAAATTCAACCAGTTGACTTTGAACAAAAAGTCAACCGTGACACATTTTCGTGGTTACAGTCTAACCTGACTAATTTCGACGTTTCGGACTCGAATATGCAGTCCGCGTCTCTGAATTCCACTCCGAACTCCAGCTCATGATTTAATACCAACCCACATAATAAAAATAATTAATTCCCCACTTAATTAATTTAAATAGTTAAATAAAACTAAACCAACCATTTAAATACATCTCATCACATATCTTAACATAACACATATACATCTAATAAATGAAATCACACAAGAGTTTCACATAAGTTCGTTTATTGATAATTATTAAATTACATAGAAAATCTCGGATATTACAGGCTTAAACACAATCCCAATTAAACTATACACTTCCTACATAATCGTACAAGTACAATTACATATGGCTTAAAGCCTTAGTACGTATTCTCTATGTATTAATCTCGTATTCTAACTTGTATACTTATTCAACATATATGACATACAATCATTCATACATACTTGTATAATACTTCGTATCATACTCGTATTCATTACCTCGTATAATACCTACGTATTATACGATCATCGCTTTACTAGTTAACACTTTTACTTTCCCTAACTTTCTCGAATTAAGTCTGCATGCGAAAAACTATGTTTTTCATACTTGAATTATTATTACATAATCCATCTCACCTCGATGTTCTATCGTTACATATTTCTCGAAAGTTCAAAAATAATTCCAGAGCAAAAATTAGTGAATAGTGTTTTTCGGTAAATTTCTCGAAAAACTTTTATTTTTGTCTTGGAAATTCAAACACTTTAATTCCTTCACATAGTCGAAATACTACGACATTCTGACGTTTCTAGGTTATAGAACGACATTCATCTTACTAAAACATAATAATAACAAATAATATAATTTTATTCATTATTAAATTTAATTAAATTATTTTATAATAGATCCGAATTTTTCAGTCGTTACACGACCTATTGGTGGGAAGCTAATAAGTGTCGAGGAGGATAGGAAGTCATTTAGTGGGAAAGATTCTAAGGAGATGTTTTTTGAAACCTATTTTCCGCCAAACATGAAGTATTAGATGGAGATTCGGTTTTTAGAACTCAAGCAGGAGCGATGACAGTAGCCGAATACGCTTCAAAATTTAACGAGTTGGCACAGTTTGTACCATATCTGGTCAATACTGATGAGAGGAAGGAGAGGAGGTTCGAACATGGATTAAAGATGTAATGACCGTGAATTTTAAACTCCTTATTAATTAAATATGTGATTTAATTTTAATGAGTTAGTTTTGTGAGTCTATTTAAACCTTATGTGGTTATGTGAATTTATGAAATGATTAAAGGGAGTTACTAATAGTTACTTAAATTTGTGGACTAACCCTAAGGGTTTGATATCAAAGAATTGTTAGGATTCTTAATGATTAAATATTCGATCTATTTGAATATAGTGACAGGATTTGAACATATTGATTCATTTCAATTATGGATATATCGCCATTGTAGAAGTTAAATTATCTCATATAAGACTTATGTGGTGATAGAAATTTGAACTGGCTTAAAACTAACCCATTTTGGCACTACCGGATCATGGCCTGTAACAAGCCCTCAATGATACAAAATGGTAGCAATTCTTGCCAAAGTGTCCAATCTGAGAAAATTTAGTTTCTACTTTGGAAAATGAAATGGAACATTAATGTAATGTGTGACATGCATAAATTCGTATAATAAGAATACCTTCTAATGATATGAAGTATCAAGTAGTGTAATAAAATCACAAGTGATTTTAATACAGAAATAATTAAATATCTGTGTATTCCAGAAATTGGGTTAGAAATTATGTGTGTACACCAGATAGATAATATTAAATAATATGATAAGGTGGTTATGTGCGTAGAAAAATGTTATTATGTGTTTATGAGAGTAGTAAAAATAATTATGGAAATACCCGGACAATAATACCTAACTGTATTATTTTAATTGCGTGTATTTAATTTACATGGATTATATGATGTGAGTACCTAAATTAAACCTTATGTACATTAAGTTTACATGTTGGGAATTATAGTAACCAAACCAAGCTTGTTGCTAAGATTTTTCTCTTGTCCTAAAATGAGTGTCACAAGGTACATGAACAGTAATATGGAGCTAAAACACGTAACTTCCAAATGGCTAGAGCATAGGTAATGATTTCAAGGCCAATGGCTGATGGGGAGTTGTTGAACCACTCCTTAGCAACCACTGTGTTCTTCCTTTGCACCATGAGCTCCAACATTAGGGTAATGTCAATATCTAGTCCAAGTTTCTACTATATATACAAGTTCCAAATTCAGTTTTTGGGTTGCTAGAATTTTTTTGATAAGTCTTAGTTGGAGAGTCCTAAGTTGCTGAGCATTGTAGAAGCATACCCAGTGAGTAAGGAGTTCAATTCAAGCCTAACAAGGTATAAACTCTAATTGTGTTCTTGAGTTGGGTTTTGTCAAATTCTTGAAATCACTTAAAATTCTTTGTAAATCAAAGTGAATTAGCATGCTATAATGTGTTTAGGAAGTAGGCTTACATGTTTGAACTCTCAAATAATGGTATTAAGTATGTTTAAATCAAGTGAAATCGAAGTTGTTTGATGCTCTGCAGAACAGAGCAGGTTACTGCCTCTGGTGCAAGCATGGCGCAGCTGCGCCATACCCCAGACCAGTTGCTGATTTCCGTTTATGATATGTGTTACTAACTTGATGTTATGACTTAGATACATACTTATAAAAGAGTATAACATGTTATGCAAGGTTTTCTTGTGTAGTATGAAGTGATCAACGCATTTTAGAAAGAGATTTGTAATGAAAACTTTAAGTTTAGAAAACAAACTTTGAAGAATATAAGTTTTACAAATTATGAATTTATGAGACCATATACATGACTGATTTGGAACCTAAATGAGCATGGTATTTGATTTAGAGATGTTGTATCCATGACCAACTTGATAAGCTTTGTGCTAGAACTTAGTTTGAAAAGAAAAGCTTAGTTAAGGCTAATGAACATGAATGCTAAGAGATATAATTTTTGATTTTGAATAGAGATTATCATAACTTATTTACTTATGATAAAGGTTTTAGATTTATCTTACATTAGTTGTGTGACGCCCTCAAAAGAGGTATACATCACCCATCTTGAGTCGCCAAATACATGGTATATAAATCAAATACAAACATAATTATACAAATATCGGGTAATATACGACAAAACATAGCTGAGAGTTTAAACAAGAATTTTGCCTTCTAGACAATATCCACTCTCAATGGAATCCTCATTACAATTATTATCACACTATTTCACAGAATATTGAGGACTACTAAAGCCACTTATCCTGGACCATCACTCCATTCCCCGACTCATCCCACCTATATTCTCATTTCCCGAAGAGAACAATGAAAGAAAAAGGTGAGCTCAACTAGCCCAGTAAGAAATATTATGACTAAGATAATGCAGAATAAATTATCCTTAGCCTTCAACAGTATTACAACTGATAGAATATAATAGACAACAAGTTTTAGATCAACAACTACATCGGAATAAGCAATCCATTAGAAGAGTCAAGTAGAGCATGATATCTACTATCTTCTATGATTTAAAAAGTTTTTTCATCAACTTTATCGCTAAGACTCAGCTTAATAAATAAACCACATCATCGAATCATCCCTGCACTACAGATCAAGGATATTCATGTAATCATCAATGGTCATGATTATACCGAATAATCCCTGGTCATAATCATACCAACAATTGTCCATCAATGCACTACGGGCCAATGAGGACTTTTATCACATTATTTGTAACATTATGGGTTATGATTATACTGAATGATCCCTAGTCATAATCATACCAATCAACAGTCCATCTATGCACGTAAGCCAAAGATGACTTTCATCACAATATAAGCATGAGGATGATGACAATGATATAAGCAATAATCAAATGAAATCAAATCAAACGAAATCAAGGATAAATATTAAAGACTTTAAATTTATCCAGAGTTTAAAAATATCCAAATTGTCAACATGATACTGCTTTGTAGAGTAAAATTCAAGAATAATATTCATGTACCAAAAATAATTTGGATAGAAAAGAAATATATTTTTTGGGTAAATAGTACACCGTGAATAGTACCCTGTGAATAGTACCTCGTGAATAGTATCCCGACATAAAAAGTACCCCAAATACCCGAGTGAATAATATTCGGGTGAATAGTAATCGGGTGAATAGTAACTCGTGAATAGTACTCTGGCATGAAAAGTGCCCCGAATACCCGAGTAAATAAAATTGGAGTGAATAGTAACTGGGTGAATAGTAACTCATGAATAGTATTCCGTCATGCATAAAAAGATCAATAATTATCAAGAAAGCTCAGAATAATATTTTCATGAAAAGATACTGGATGAAGCGCAAATATCAATGATATTCTTACTAATTTCATGGAGTATAGAAGCCAAAACTTCAAAAAAATGAGCATATAATTCAAAATCTGAAACGAAATAATATTACTTAATACTACAGAGTATGGAAGAAAATATTATTTCAAGCGAATATTGAACAAAAATAACATCCCTTGAACGGAACTAATATTCCAACGAATATTTATTGAAGATAATATTCCTACGAATATTGAACGAAGATAATATTCTTTATGAATATTGAATGAAAATAATATGTATACGAATACAAAAAATAATATCCCTTCAGAATATGAAATAAATAATACCCCTTACCTTAGAAGAAGATTGGATATTGGAGTAGTGAAGTGGCAAACTACTCTTCTTCTTTCTCCCTATAGTTTCTCTCTCTATAGCTTCTCTCTCTATAATTGCTCTTGTGAGTCTTAGTGAATTTGTGAGAATGAAAGAAGAATGAGCTTCTATTTATAGGAAAACATAGTTTCGATAATTGCACGTTTTGGGGCTCGAAATATTACGGTATAATACCTTCATTTTTAATTTAGTCCTGCAAGTATTATCAAACTTGCACCACATCCCCTAATAGTATATCATGTGAATCAATAGTACAATCATATGACTCAATAGTTCTATACATGTGAAAAAACTAATTACAGTATAGTACCTTCATCTATACCTCTATTTTTAATTTAGTCATGCAAGTATTATCAATCTTGCACCACCTCCCCTAATAGTATATGCACGTGAATCAAAAGTACACACATGTGAATAAATAGTTATACGCATGTGAATTAATAGCAATTAATTCCTCATTTATCCGATTAATTACCCGATTGGTCAGTATAACTTCCAGACATCAATTATTATCGAAATAAATATCGATTTCCACTAACACTAATAATCCCAACACAATGAAACTATCAATTTCATCTTTAATTAACACAAACTTATTCATCATTAATATTATAACTCACAATATTTAACAACCAGGTTGTTCCCAGGAAAGAGGGGGCTTTCCGATAAAGATTTCTCCTTATTAGTGCGCAATTAGGTGACCAAACCTCTCCATGACAGAACTTCTAGACATTGTCAATATTGCAAATAATAATATGAATAACTTTGTCGTATCAATTATTGATTTAATAATATAAAATATTATGCAGATGATACTGTGACAATAATTGAATCAATAATATGAGAGATATGATGCATCAATTACTGTAGCAATAATTGAGTATAACTGAGTGACTTCTTACGTAAGCATCAATAATCAATACAGTGTGTTACTAAGCAACCATGCGTATTACTATACTTTTACTACCGGGTAGTTCAATTGTTTAACGGTAAAACTTTCGCCGTTATTTTTATAAAAAGATAATTATGTCGTTTTCTAAATACGACAATACTTCCATTACGGGGTCCACCAATGATTGTGTCGTCGTACGAATATTCCTCGACAAAAAGAATATTTCTCGAACAAACGAATATTTCCCGACACAACGAATATTTTATAATAACTTCCTTACTTTGCAAAATTTTCAAATATCACCCTTAACTTTAAACTTTTATCAATTTAACTATTTACCAAAATAGAAAAATTGAATACTTTAATTCCCTAAAATTCGGGATCTCACAGGTTGGATTGCATCATTCGTGCTAATTTGATTTCAAAGACAAGCTTAAACATGTTTTCAAACTTAAGTTGCATATTATGTGAGTACATAGATACTAAAGTAGTAAGGTGTCATGTTATGGCTATAATACTCCTAAACATGATTCATATGTATTAAGCATGATGATAACTAAACCAAACAGGAGTTTAGAGCATGATTTGAAGTGTTAAACAATGTTAGTTGTGAATAAACAATATGAACATCATGAGCATGTGTATTAACAGATTAAGTGATCTCTATGTGGACATATGACAAGAATTATAAAGCATGATGATTACATGACCCTTTTTATGTTTTAATGACATATAAATAGTAAGTTAAACTTGTGATAATAAATTCAAGAATGATCATGTGATATGTGTGAAACTCTAGCATGTACGTGTGTTAAATTATATGTGTAATTGGTGTGTTAGAGTTGGACTGAAGTCAGGAGAGCAAAGCTCATACACAGTGCAGTCGGGGGACAGTATAGAATCGCTATACGTCCTTAAGCTTTAGACCGGTAGCATTTGCTGTAAATCTACGATCGTGAATAGATTACATTTTTGGTTTGAAGTTTCAAGGCATGCTTATATGATTACTCTACCTTGTAATGTATGACCAATATGCTTTGTAATGTGTTAAGAAGCATGCTATGTGAAGACTTGATTATTGTAAGTGTAGACGCATATTAGTTTACACATACTAATTGGAAAGACCGACTTGTTAATGTTAGGTCATTTCAACGCAAGTTAATTAAAGCTAGTATTATATTGTAGCTGAACAAACAGAAGTTCCCTAAACTTACTCTAATTATAATTGAGCAAGTTCCTTGAACCCTACTTTTATTGAGCAAGTTCCCTAATCTCACTCAAATTTATATAGAGCAAGTTTCCTTGAACTTCACTCTTTGGTTGTGCAAGTTCCTTAAACCATACTTTTATTGTGAAAGTTTCCTATTCTTCTCATATTGTATTGAGCAGGTTATTGTTGATTTGAAAGTTATTCATTTAAGCTTGAATCTTATTTCCAAGCATGCTATTAAGTGGTTTAATTACCTTACAATTATTCCACATCGATATTTTTGATATTCGCACTTAGTGCACTTTAACTTGTACAGTCTTGGACTTGTACATCGTTTAAAGTTCTATAATTCTTGAACTGTGTTAGATAGAGTTTGAACATTTGTTTCGTCAGACAAGCGTATGAAGTTTTATAAAAGTTATCCAAATCAATTTATGGTAAGGATTCTTAGACTGAAAGAACACCCCTTCATAGTGTACGTGAGGCTGATCCCCTCAAGTACTTATTCTATAGCCAGTAACCAAAGGGTCAATTAGCTATTAATTCCATTGGAGTGTTATAGTTCAAAGTCTATTTGACTAGCAGTTATTCTAAAAGCAATCATTATCACTACTTCCAATATTCATATTGTTGAATCCTTCAGATATTTATATTGTTGAATTCATTGACAGATATTTTCCATTCATCATGATATATCCTTATTGTTGTATTTAAACTTATTGGGCAAACTTGTTGCTCATCCTTCCTATATCATGAATTATATTGCAGCTAAGCCCGAGACCTCAAGGAAGGACAAGGGTAAAGGAAAGATGTAGAATAGTGGCAAGGAGCTGACTTTACCTTACGCTTAGTTTAAATTACTGTTATGTATTATGAACCCTAATATTTATTTTAGGGTATGTTTGTAAGATGATATTAAGGTTATCGTATCTTGGGACTAGTAACACCTTTTGAATGAACGACGTACGTTTATTATATTCTGCATTTTAGTTATCGTATGTTGTTTAGAGGTAGATGTTTGTATTTTATCGTGATGACCGAATTGGGGTCAGAGGACCCAAATTCGGTGGTGTCACAAAAGCTTTAGCTTTACAGTCGAGTTTCGATGTTTCAGCTGAACTCTTTTGCAGTAGTACTGAAGAAAGAAATTATTGTAAAAGGTGGAAGTGACACACTTATAACCAAGAGCAAAAGAGAAAAGGTGAAGGATAACATAAGACATGAAGTAGTTATGGTGGCAATACTCAGAAATGAAAGTGGGATAATAGTATCACCGCTGGGAATCAGCAAGGGAATTAGAAGAAGAAGGTAGAGGCGTGTAGCAACTGTGGAAAGAATCATGTGTGAGTGTGCACGAAAGGAAAGGCATGTTACAACTGTGGTTTAGAGGGTAATATCGCAACGAATTGCCCCAGTCCGAAGAAAGGTACATGTTTCATATGTGGGTTAAAGGAGCACTTTGTAAGACCCCGAAATTTTTTTAAATAAAAAGGAATTTCCTTTATTTATTATTTTGAAATAGTAAGGGTTGATTTGATTAATGAGGATAGTTAAGGGTTAAATACGCAAATATTTCAAAATAAGCAAGTGGTTATAAAATATTCATTGTTGTCGGGGAATATTCGTTTGGTCGTAGAATATTAAATGCGGTTGGGGAATATTAAATGCTGACAAGCCGCGACCATGTGTGGGCCCCATAACCGAAAGCGATTGGATGAAAGCGACAAATATAAGTTGTTTAAAAATAACGGCGTAGTTATTTGAATTAACACTATTGGAATACCCGGTGGTTAAAACATAATAATACGCGTTGTTGCCAAGAGTAGCTTTGCGGTATTGCACCAATTATTAAAGGCACTACTCAATAATGGTTACTGATAATTCTTTGCTTCGATATTTTATTTTATTGAGTTAATAATTCTTTGCGTTGATATTTTATATTGTTGTTGTTTCAATAATTGTCATTACACGATATTTTTCATTATCGAAGCAATAATTCATATTATCTGAATAATATTATTAGATAACATTATTGGCAATGTCTAGAAAGTTACATACAGGAGAGGTTTGGTCACCTAATTGCGGCCAAAGAAGAAAAAATTCTTATTGGAAAGCCCCTCTTCTCAGGAACCGCTCGGTTGTCGATATTGTGATTACGTAATATTATTTATGAATAATTAATTATTGATTCATACGATGAGGAAAATATTGATTTTATGTGGATATAGATGGAGAAAAAGTTTAATGTGACAATTGTTGAAAATTGAAATTTTATCTTTTTACGATAAAATAATTCATTTAAATATATTATTATATTTTAATAATATAATAATGGTGATATTTTTACAACGAATGTGGGATATATGAGTATCTGAGGAGGAAGAGTATTTTTGTTGCAATAAATGTTTAAAACATGTTAAACATGTCAATGGACCCCATTTATTGGTGAAATTTGATTATAGCCTGTAAAATCGACCGTTTGTGGATTTCGGTCAATTTCTATTTGGAATTTGGAAAAACTTTCTTCTACAAAGTTGTAGAGAATTGAATTTCCTATAAAAACTCACGAGATTCGAATTTTCTGACAAAAGGGCTATTTATTGTGAATTATTGAAGTTCTGAAGCTCAGAAATAATTAATTTTTGAAGTTTTAAATATTTTTAATAAGAAAAACGTTTTTTTGAGTTAGGCAAGGTGAGTCACTCTTGGTGCTGATGGTTTGAATCAGATTTTGGGTGCGTAGAATTTAATAATTATATATTAATATTTTATTAAATTTTACATTTTTTGGTGTTCTAAGCAATTTCCTATAAATAGGGTGCTTAGGTTAGAATTGAAAATCACACCGAAATGAAGTTTTCTCTCTATATTATCGAAGCGTATTCTTGTGAGTATTTTGAGTATACTTTGAGTATTGTTAGGCGGCGCGAAGTTCCTTGACACTATATCCTGTGTTTAAATAAAAGTCTTGATCTTTCGAGGTAAGGATGTTATTTTCTTCTCAAATGATATTATTTCTTCAATATCATTATCTTTGAAATATTGGTTGGAACTTTTATCAAATTTGGAACTTTTTCATGTCGGGGTTACTATTCATGAGTTACTATTCACGAGTTACTATTCATGAGTTACTTATTCACGAGTTCTTATTCATGAGTTACTATTCACGAAATTCTATTCACGAGTACTATTCATGAAGCGTGAAGATGTTTTTTGTGGAATTTCTATCTTTTGGTGTCGGAGTTACTATTCACGTATCTGGCACTTTATTCACGATATCTGACACTATTCATAGAAAAATAAAATTTCTTCTTTTAAGTCCAAAATATCTATTCGGATACTAGCTTTGATTGTATCCATGTTTTGATCATTCTTGAATTTTACACCCCTATGATTATTTTTAAGGTATTTTTTGAACATGGATAAAACAAAGTACGAATCCTTAATCCTTAATCCTTGTCATTTTGTTTCACTTGGATTCGTTTCTTTAAAAATATTTTTCATCATCCTCGATCTTAAATGATGATATTATTGAATATCTTTGGCTGTAGTCTGAAGATGAATGATTTCTAAAGAATATCTTTGGCACATAGTGCAAAGATGAGCAGTGTTGAGATGAACATAATGGTGATTAATATCTTTGGCTTTGTAGTGCAAAGATGAACAGTGTTTAAATGAACATGACCCCATCGATGAATATCTTTGGCTGTAGTGCAAAGATGAATATTTGATTCCGGATGTATATTGATTGATGTTCTGAGGATAAAAGATGAGCGATGAACTTTTAAATTCATACATAGAAGATAGTAGTTTGCATTCTCTACTTAACTCTTCTAATGAATTATTATTTCATTGCGAATATTGATTTAAAATTTGTTGTCTATTGTATTCTATTAGATTTTTCCTGTTGAAGACTAACGATAATTTGTTGTATATTATCTTAGTCATAATATTCTTTCTTGAGCTAGTTGAGCTCACCCTTTTCCTTTTTGTTCCATTTTTCTCGGGGAGGCGAGAATATATAAGTAATGCAGTCTGGGGTATGGAATGAAGGTTTTAGAAAGAATTGTTTAGTAGTCCTCACCATTTTGTAAAATAATGTATCAATAAATGTGATGAGGATTTATTTGAGTATAGATATTGTCTAGAGGATAATATTTGTATTCAAACTCACAGTTTTACTGTTGTAATAATAAAGTTGTAGTTGTTTCTGTACCATGTATTGACAACTCAGAATGGGTGATGAATACTTATTTTGGGGGTGTCACACACTTGGCCCAAGATTTTCCAAAGAATGTGATAGGAGGAGCGAACGAAAATAAGGGAAATAATAACAGTGGCAAGTTGACTATCACAGGACCAGCACAACCGACTCAACCAACTACTCGGACGTTCAACATAACAGTACAGGATGCGATGCAATCAAAGGATGTGGTGTCAGGTATCATTCTGATCAATGATATAAATGCATACATATTATTTGATTCGGGTGCTACTTGTTCGTTTATATCCAATGAATTTGCTAGGAAGTTAAATTTTCTTCGAGAAGAATTAGAGTATCCCATGAATATAGAAGTTGCAAATAGAGAAGTGATCCTTGTTAAGTTTGTACATAAAAATTATCGTGTGAATAATATATAATGTCGATGGATTTAATTCCAATTCGACTCGGAGAGTTTGATGTCATCTAAGGAATGGATTAGTTATGTAACCATGGAGCAATAATTGATTGTTAGAGTAAATGTATAAACCTCATGACTCCGAAAAAGTTAAAGATAGTGTTTTATGGTAGCAAATTGTACAATCGAGTTATTTGATGATGTTGCAGGACAAGAGGTTAATGAGGAAAGGATGTGTGGGATATCTAGCTTATATAGTAGATACTGAGAAGGTGGGTGCGAAACTGGAGGATATACCAGTTGTTAAAGAATTTGCGAATGTGTTTCCGAACCATTTTCCAGGACTTCCGCCTAACAGAGAAATCGAGTTCTTAGTTGATTTAGTACCAAGGACTGACCCTATATAGAAGCCCCATACAGAATGGCTCCATTTGAAATGAAGGAGTTGAAGGTCCAATTGCAAGAGTTGTTAGATAAGAAGTATATCCAGCCAAGTGTGTCGCCATTGGGAGCGACAGTGTTATTCGTTAAAAAAGAAGGATGGATCGTTACGAATTTGTATCGACTACAGAGTTGAAAAAAGTAACTATCAAGAATAAGTATCCATTACGAAGGATTGATGATCTGTTTGATCAATTGAAAGGAACAAAATATTCCTCAAAGATAAACTTGAGAAGTAGGTAACATCAGTTGAAGGTCAAAAAGGAGGATGTACTGAAGACAACATTCAGAACTCGTTATGGTCACTAAGAGTTTCTGGTAATGTCGTTTGAATTAACAAATGCAACATTTATGGATTTAAATAATAATGTTAAAAACATATCTGGATAAATTTGTGGTGATGTTTATCGATGATATTTTAGTTTATTCTAAAACCCAAGAAGAGCATGTGGAACATTTGAGAATAACATTGGAAACATTAAGGTGAGAGAAGTTGTAAACAAAACTTTCCAAATGTGAATTTTGGTTGCAGTGCGTTCAATTTTTAGTCCCTTGCATCAAACAAAGGACTACGTTGTGTGCTTATACAAAACGACAAGGTCATTGCGTATGCATCGCGATAATTTAAAGAATACGAAAAAGGATATCCAACCTATTATTTAGAGTTGACCGCGGTAGTTTTTGCTTTGAAAATTTGGAGGCATTATCTTTATGGAGAGAAATGGGAGATATATACAAACCATAAAAGTCTGAAGTATGTCTTCACATAGAAGAAGTTGAATATGTGTAACACCCCATTTTTGAAATAGAAAGAGAGGTTACTCAAAACATAACAAAACTGATGGATTTAATAACAAGGCTCAAAGCCACAAAAGAATAATCTTAATATCTGATAAATACCACAAACCAACCATAATAAATGCCAAACTGGCTCAAACCACAGTCTAAAATAATTTTTACAATTCCGATAAAACAAATGTAGCATAGCCTAACAAAATATATCAAAATCATTGGATAAAAGGGAGCTCTCATCACACTTGCCCTTGATCCCGATTACCTGCCAGAAGAAAAACACATCATGAGCCAAATGCCCAGTACGGATATAGAGTACAAAATAAAGAACTGAGATAACTAACTCAATTGAATGAACTGAACTGAACTGAAACAAAAAGAACAAAACTAACACAACGAAATAATAGGCTGAATCAAATGGTGGGGTGTTATTTCATACCGAGCTCAAAACAAAACAAAAATACACTTTGCCACACAGGCAAGCCAAATAATGCCACACATGCAAATCACATACATTGGATCGCGAATCCAGATGTATATAAAATCAGAAGGCGTGTTTGGCACAAACATCACCAATTCACAGAAGATAACAGAACAGAAAACTAGGGTCACCCCATACGCCACCCACAACAAAACACCAAATGGACTGATAACACAGCCACGAAAGGTGTCATGCCTCAGTGCCAAGAGAACATGCCTGTGGTATCCCCACAATTGGTTATAGCTCAGGTATACCCTACAATATATTCTAACAAAAATATCATGTCACAACACATGCGGAACAATATCAACACAATGAGATTCTAGTATATACATGTTAAATCAAAACAGATAATCAACGCAAGGTCTCCATAAAAAATATATTCACATGTACTTTTCTACAAGAATTGAAATAAATGCTAAACATCTAGTTCAAAGAGTACAAGTTATGAAACTTCGGATATCTAAATAAACAATCATATGAATTCAACTATGATCAAAGTAGCGGAACAATATTCGAATTCTAAATGAGAAGCAAAACGAACAAACTAAAATTAAAGAATATCTCTAAAGGAGTATAGAATCCGTACCTGGATTAAGCAATATAATACCCAAAATTTATACTCCAAATTTGACTCATTTAGACTCTCTCCGTCTGAACTAATTAAAAGAATTAATTAATTAATTAATTTTAAGTTTAATAAATTATAACATTACATTTAATAGTCATTAACTTTTACAATTCTATTACTCATTAATATTTTCACATCTTATAGTACTACTTGTCATATTTCAATTAACCAATTATTTTGCTTTAATATTATACTTTATTATGTAAACAAGAGCATTCATCAAAATTAAATTTTTTCAACTAAATTATTTGAGCCACATGCTTTGTATATATATATTTTTTTAATATTAACTTCTAATGTATGTACCAATTATTACATATCATGCATATATAATTGTCAAAATAATAGTAAAACAATTTTAGGATAACCATTTTCACAGTCTTAATTGCAGGTCATGTATAAACCTTATATATATATATATACTAACATGATCAGTGCCCTCCGTTCCATACAAGGTGTTGAAAAAAAGTATACCTATATATATACTACTTTCAGAATACATTAGAAACCATATATGATTTCTTTTCTTAGGGAATTACCAATTAATTACTTAATTCATTCATGACTATAATATATATGTATATAAATACATATCAAAGATACCACCAATCCAAGTAAAACATGGTGCACACTTTTATAGATTCGGTCAAACGAATTGCCCCACTTCACCGAATTAATTACTAGTCAATTATAATCTCATGATACAATTATAAATACCTTAAAAGAATTCACTCCCTCTTCTTCCTGTAAACAATCTTTCGAGTATTCAATTGCTCTTTGCAGCCGCTATTTCGTGTTTTCCTTTTTACCAGAAGAATAAAATACCGTATAATATTTAGGGTTCAAGTTTTTGTTATTCATTTATGTATTTATTTATATTTTTAATTTACCAAATTTTAATAGGATTTAATATTATCCAAATATAAATTAAACCCAATTAGTTTTAAGGCCCAATTTTACCAAATTATATTTTCAATCAATATAATACTTATTAGCCCAAAAGTACTTTAAAAAGGATTCCGTCCCCGGAATCAAAAGAATGGAAAACACCTAATTATCAAAAGATGTGGGTACTCTGCTCTAATAGACTCCTCCATCTCCCATGTAGCTTCTCACTTCGAATGATTCTTCCACAAAACCTTAACAAACGGAATTGTCTTCCTCCTTATAATACGCTCCTGGCGATCCAAAATCGACTCGGCTTGTTCCTCACAGGTAAGATCCTTCCAAATCTTATCGAATGGATATCACACCACGTGCAACGGATGATAATGATAACTCCTCAACACCGATACATGGAATACATTGTGCACATGAGCTAGTTGTAGAGACAAAGCTAACCGATATGCAACTTCACCAACCCTCTCCAAAATCTCAAATGAGCTAATATAACGCGGACTAAGTTTCCCTTTCAACCCAAATTGCCGAATGACCTTCCAAGGAGAAACTTTTAGAAACACATGCTCATCAGGTTCAAACTATAATGTCCTCCTATGCTTATCGTCATAACTCTTTTGCTGTTATCGAGCCGACTTTAATTTCTCCTTAGCCACCGCTACCTTTTTTGTAGTGATTTGAACTAACTCAGGCCCTTCTATGTCCCTTTCTCTAACCTCATCCCAATAAGTTGGTGTCCGACACTTTCTACCATACAATGCCTCAAACAGAGCCATTCTAATACTTGCATGCCAGCTGTTGTTATAAGCAAACTCAACTAAGCTCAAGTAATCATCCTAATTACCCGACCACTCAAGTGCAGAAGACCTCAACACGTCTTCTAACGTCTGAATAGTCCGTTCAAATTTCCCATCAGTTTGCGGATGAAAAGAAGTACTGAAGTTGAGCCGAGTATCCCAAGCTCATTGAAACCCTTTCCAGAACTGTGAAATAAACCGTGGGTCCCGATCTGAAACAATAGACACCAGAGTACCATGAAGTCTAACAATCTCCTACTAAAATATATGTGCTAACCTATCCACCGAGTAATCCTCATGGATACCCAAAAAGTGTGCCAATTTGTTCAGCCAGTCTACTACTACCCAAATGGTATCATTCTTCCTGAAAGTCTTCGGCAAACCAGTCACAAAATCCATCGTGATATCCTCCCACTTCCACACTAGAATGTCTAACTGTTGTAGCAAGCCACTACCTCGTTGATGTTCTATCTTCACTTGTTGACAAGTGAGGCACTTCCCAACATATTCAATCACGTCTCGTTTCATCCCATTCCACCAAAAATTCTTCTTCAAATCCCTATACATATTCATAGAACCTGAATGAATAGAAAATGGCGAACTATGAGCCTCAGCCAACACCGTCTCCCGAATGATTAGATCGGACGGTACACACAACCGCTCGCCCAACCAAATCACACCATGATCATCAATACGAAACTTAGGTTGCTTGTCCTCTTCCAGATTCTACGTCATACCCCACAACTCCCCATATTCTTTTTTATCTTCTTTAACTCGCAAGATAAGAGAGGGCTCCACTTTCATACCAGCCACATGTCCATCTGAACCTTGCACAAACAACTCCAACTCTAGTCGCTCCATATCTGAAATAAGTTGAGGTTGTGTAATAAGGGCTGCTACACTCCCTAAACTCTTTCAGCTAAGAGCATCTGCAACCACATTTGCCTTCTTTGGGTGATACTGAATCCTCGCATCATAATCTTTTAGAAGCTCCAACCAACGCCTTTGCCTCATATTTAGCTTCTTCTGAGTGAAAATGTATTTAAGACTTTTGTGATCGGTGAAGATATCACAAGTCTCTCCATACAAATAATGCCTCCAAATCTTTAAGGCAAATATTACTGCTGCCAACTCCAAATCATGAGTGGCGTAGTTCACCTCATAAGGTTTAAGCTGCCTAGAAGCATAAGCAATCACCTTATTGTGTTGCATTAAAACACACACCCAAACCTTTCTTAGAAGCATCACTATAAATCTGATAACCTCTTGTCCCCGATGACAATGCAAGTATAGGAGCTGTCACAAGTCATTTATTTAACTCCTCAAAACTCTTCTCACTCTCCTCATTCTACACAAACTTCACTGCCAAACCCAAGAAACTCCTAATCACTGTAAGGCAAGGCAACTAGGTCAATGGTAAGGCAAGCAAAGAAAACCCTTCTACAAACTGCCTATAATACCCTGCCAAACCCAAGAAACTCCTAATCACTGTCACCGTAGTAGGTCTTGGCCATTTAGTGATAGCCTCAACCTTTGCAGGATCCACCTTAATACCTTTAGCAGAAACAACGTGGCCCAAAAATGCAACCTGCTCCATCCAGAACTCCCATTTAGAGAATTTAGCATACAACTTCTCTTTCTGTAAAATCCCCAACACTGTGCGAAGATGCTCCTCATGCTCTTCCTTAGACTTAGCGTAAACCAAAATGTCATCAATAAAGACAATAACAAATTGGTCCAAGTACTCCTTGAATACCCAATTCATCATATCCATAAACACCACCGGAGCATTAGTAAAACTGAATGGTATCACCAAAAACTCGTAATGCTCATATTGAGTACGAAAAGCTGTCTTAGGGATATCCTCATCCCTCACCCTCAACTAATGATAGTCCGACCTCAAGTCTATCTTTGAAAAATACTTTTCCCCCTGAAGTTAGTCAAACAAGTCATCGATTCTCGACAATGGATACCGATTCCTGATGGTAATATTGTTCAACTCTCTGTAGTCTATGTATAACCTCATAGAACCATCTTTTTTCTTCACAGACAAGACCGGAGCACCCCATGATGAAACACTCGGTCGAATCACACTACGATCTAGCAGTTCCTACAACTGTTCCTTGAACTCCTGTAACTCCAATGGTGTCATCCTATACGGTACCTTTGTGAGACCCCAGATTTTATCAATAAAGATTTAAATTTTGTCGAAATAATTTTTAATATTATGGTGTGAATTTGAGATAATATTATAGTTGTGGGTAGTATTTATAAATTTTGCAAAGTATGCAAGTGGTTATATTATATTCGATTGGTGGGGAATATTCGGTTTAGCGGGGAATATTAAATGACAACTACTCAATCATTGGTAGACCCTAGCAATGTAATTATTGTCGGATTGAGAAAACGACAAAAATATTTTATTGAAATAACGGCGGAAGTTTTACCAATAATCTTGTTGAACTACTCGGTAGTAAAAAATGCGATGTCGTGTGGTTGCATAGTAGCACACGGTATTGATTATTGATGTTTATGTGAGAAGTCACTCGGTTTGATTCCATTATTGTCGATTAATAATATGAATTATTATAATGATAATGACGCGTTTTGTTTTATTCAGTATTATTAACGTAATAAAAGCGAAACATCTTTTATATAAAATGAATACTTTATTAAAGTTATTCTATAAATAGAATATATTATATTTTATTATGCATAGTGTTGCATAGTGTTTTGCATAGTGTTTTGCATAGTGTTGCATAGTGTTTGCATAGTAAAATGTTTTTATATAAATAGAATATATTATATTTTATTTAAAAGATTTTGCTTTAAATATGGACCGTCAGATTAAAGTAAATCAATCTGGACCGCTCATGGATTAATTACTATGCATTCTATTTTCCTATAAATAGAAGCGCATTCCTTCATTATTTTCTTACGAATTCACTAAAACTCTAGAGAGAAAATTATAGAGAAAGCTATAGAGAAAATCTATAGAGAGAAAGAAGAAGAGTATTCTGGTACTTCACTACTTTGATATCCAGTGTCTTTTACGGTAAGGGATATTATTTGTTGTATCCGTAAGGGGTGTTATTCTTTCTTATTCATGAAGAGAACTTCTGTTATTCCATTCATTATTATTACATTGGAATAACTTATAAAAGTGGCATACCCTATACATAACTTTTGTATCACAGGCATACCCTATACTTGGTGAAATCCTTATATTATTCCATTCTTATTTATTACATTGGAATAACTTTTGTATCTGTGAATCCCCTATACTTGGTGATCTTCTTACATTATTCCATTCTTTATTATTACATTGGAATATCACATGCATGTGTTTTACAGGACACTGGTTCCATTGTTTATTATTCCGCATTTATTATTACATTTGGAATATCACATGCGTGTGTTTTACAGGACTGGTTCCATTGTTTATTATTCAAAGATTTATTATTATGTTGGATCATCCATCGGTGTGTGAATTTCACGACTTCGGTTCCGTTATTATTATTCTATTGGAATAACCTGTCTATGCGAAGTACTGCATGCATGGTGATTTCTTTTGTTATTCCATTCTTTATTATACCCAGTTGGTTAAAACTTTGACTTCTATACTCCATGAAATTAGTAGAATATCTTTGATATTTGCGTTTCATCCAGTATCTTTTCATGGAAATATTCTTCTGATTATTCTTGAATTTTACTCTACAAAATAGTATCATGTTGACAATTTGGACGTTAATAATTCCTGGATTAAATAATTCTTGAACTTGTTTTATTGAATTATTATGTCATTGTCATCATCCTCATGTTATATTATGTTATCTTTGGCTTACGTGCATAGATGAACTTAGTATGATTATGACCAGGGATCATTCGGTATAATCGTGGCTTGATATAAATAATGTGACAAAAAGTCCTCGATGGCTTTGTAATGCGTTGATTGATAGTTTTTGGTATGATTATGACCAGGGGTGATTCGGTATAGTCATGACCATTGATGATTTAATGAAAATTCTTGACCATGGTACAGGGATGATTAGATGTGGTGGAATATTTATTAAAGTGAGTCTCAAATATTATAAAAATGATGGAAAACCTTTTAAATCATAAAAGATAGTAGACTTTATTTTCTACTTGACTCTTTTAATGGATTGCATATTCAACATGCTTAAACCGGTTGCCTATTGTATTTTATCGGTTTAACATTGTTGAAGGCTAATGATAATTTATTACGCATTATCTTAGTCATAATATTTCTTCTTTGGGCTAGTTGAGCTCACCCTTTCTTTCACCGTTCTCTTGAAATGAGAATATAGTCGGGACGAGTCGGGGAGCGGAGTAATGGTCCGAGAGGATAGCATTAGTAGTCCTCGTATTCGTGAAATAGTGTGATAATAGTTGTAATGAGGACTCCTTTTGAGTTTGTATAATATCTAGTAGACAATATTTGTATTCAAACTCACGGTTTATGTCGTATTGTACCAGCGCTTATATTAGTAAGTTGTATTTGAATTTATGTACCATGTAAGTGGCGACCCAAGATGGGTGGCGATATACCTAATTTTGGGGGCGTCACGGTTGGTATCAAAGCTTAGGGATATGATCTCGGCTAAGATGCGAGATAAGAACTAGGAGGAGAGGCAGGGGAATTCCTTCGCTAGTATGACCTACCTAAATTTATTTGGTATTTAATTGGTCGATTGAGTATAGGGATAATATGTGATATGTTAATTAACCCTTGTTTTGTGACGGTGTTTGAGAATGACATCTAAAAATCTTTGAGATAAGCAATGAAGCACATGAGAGTGTTGATTCACTCAAACAAAAGGTAACGACCAACAATACGATAATAATCATCTTGGTGGCAACGACTATCGAACAATGATAACCATCGTGGGGAAATTATCATGCTAAGAATGGTAACCACTTGATTGGTAATCATGTCAAAGATAATAGAAGTGGAAATTGCAAGAAGAGAAGGTCATTTAGCTCAATTTTGTTGTGCACCAAAGTCAAGTCTAGTTGGGACGGTGGCACCAAAGGTGGATATGGACAAAACAAAGTCGTTGGTTTTAGGAAGTGCATTTTCATGACTTCTCAAAAGCGAGTAAACCGAACGAAGTTAGCACGGGTTAGTTGATTATAAATTGCGAAGTCTATACCTTATAAGATACCGGTTCTACCCATTATTTTATCTCTCTTTTACTTGCGTTCAACGTTTAAATTTGACTCAGGAGAAGTTAGACTTTGACTTATTGGTTGAAACTTCGTTAGTAGGAGCCTTCGTTACTGCTTACTATTTTTAAATCTTGTTTGATTCAAATAAAAACTTTCACGTTACTGTCGATCTTATCTTTTGAAAATACTTGCCTTTGATGTGATTTTAGGAATCAATTGGTTAACTACTCATCATGCTTTTAGTAAGGTTGTTAGCTTTTATATTCATAACCAACCTTTGTTATCTGAATTCAAAGTAACCAAACCCTAAAGTTAATCAACGTTATATCAAGCCATAAGTAAAGAGCCCCGATCCTTTCGTTGTTAACTTCCTTGTGTGGAATGCAAAGCCCGACTTTACAGTAGGCGGCGTAAGTGGATGAAGATGACAAGTTGATAGGTATCATTGTGAGGTGCTATCTAGGTTAAAGGATAGAAGTCACGATTGGTATCAATGTAACGTACTTATCCAAGTCTTGGATAAGAGTAGCGATTTTGAATGATATTTCTATCATTAATAAATTTCTTGACGTATTCTTGAAGATTTCCTAGCCTACCCTAGGCGTGAAATCGAATTTTGTATTGACCCGATCTGAAAAAACCCATTTCTTAAACCCTCAAATATTTCTTCAACTAAAAGGATGCATTTACGAGGATTATGATAAAAGTCATAATAAAAGCATTGGACTAATGAAAATCATGGGTATATGAAGTATTAGTAAGTGTTATGATGAGTTATATTGGTTATTATGTGAAAACATGAAAGTTTCTTAGAAATCACAAAGAGTTGAAAATCAGATTTTGGTGAAAAACGTAACATGAAATTCAATTGACCAAATCTCTTATTATATTTTGAATTTTTGAGTGTGGTCAAGTCCTAGAGTTAGATCTATGAGTTACCTAACTAATCCAAGTGGAATTACTAGAAAAGGTGTTGTAGATTTTTGTGTGGACTTATTTTAGCAAAGGAGTGCAAAGCTGCAAAAACCGAAAAAGCTACTGCCATGATTTTAGAGGGGCTGTTTTGGCCACTTAAATTATGAGAAAAATCCTGGCCTTTTGGGACATGAAGGTATATGGTATAAAGTACCTCCTGTCCAAAAATGAGCTCATTCTGACTTAAAATGAGCAAGTTATGACTATTTCAATATTTAGGTTTTTCCGACGAAAAATGCTATAACCGGAGTTTTATAACTCCGATGACCATGAAATTTAAACTGGAAGCTCACATTAACATATGTAAGGTCTTGCCAAGATTTGGGAATTTTTGGAGTTAAACTTGAGGTAGCTAATTTCTTAAGGAATTAATTAGTAATTAATTTTTGAAAAATAGTAAATGAATTTTAAAATTTCCGAGAAAAATATATTTTCATTATGGGACTATATTATGCTAAATCCCAGAAAAGAAATATTTTTGGGACTGATTTAGTATTTTTCATGAAAATAGTTTAGTTACGAACATATGAGTTAAATATGTTATGTGAAGTAACAAAGTTGAAAATAGGATTTTATGGCTAGAGAATCCTATATAGAGTATATGCATATTTTTTTGGAGGGATTGGAAATTGGTGATGATATCTTATGAGTATGGCATTTTTGAATGATTAAATGCATTATATGGTAAAGCGTAAACAATTGAGATAAATTGTTTATAAATTTAAGAAGTGATTAAAATATTGTTATAATATTAATGATATTAGATTATGAGATTATTAAGTGATTGATAACATGAGGATATTCTTGAATCATGGATAAATTATAAATGTTTAATATTTATCCTTTATCTCATTTGATTGATTCTTTATATCATTATCCCCATGCTTATATTATGTTGAAAGTCATCTGTGGCTTTAGTAGTGCGTAGATGGACTTGGTATGATTATGACCGAGGAGTGTTCGGTATAATCATAACCGTAATTGAAAACACGATTATCTTTGGTAGTAGTGCATGGATAATTTGTGGTCGTGATACTAATGAATACCACGATTATCTTTGGTAGTAGTAGTGCATGGATAATTTGTGGTCGTGATACTTAATGAATACACGATTATCTTTGGTAGTAGTGCATGGATAATTTGTGGTCGTGATACTAATGAATACACGATTATCTTTGGCCATAGTGCATGGATAATTTGTGGTCGTGATACTAATGAAATACACAATTATCTTTGGCCGTAGTGCATGGATAATTTGTGGTCGTGATACTAATGAATACACGATTATCTTTGCACGTAGTGCATGGATAATTTGTGGTCGTGATACTAATGAATACACGATTATCTTTGGCCATAGTGCATGGATAATTTGTGGTCGTGATACTAATGAATACACGATTATCTTTGGCACGTAGTGCATGGATAATTTGTGGTCGTGATACTAATGAATACACGATTATCTTTGGCAGTAGTGCATGGATAATTTGTGGTCGTGATATTAATGAATACACGATTATCTTTGGTAGTAGTGCATGGATAATTCGTGGTCGTGATACTAATTAATATCCTTGGCACGTAGAAAGGGGATGATTCGATGATATGGATTAATTATTGAAATGAGTCTCGTGATGAAATATTAATTCATGGATGTGGTAAAAAGTATCTTTGGTAGTAGTGCATTGATAGACTTGGTATGATTATGACCAAGGATTATTAGGTATAATCATGGCCAGTAATTGAAAACACGAATATCCTTGGCGATGAGTGCATGGATAATTCGTGGTCGTGATACTATTAAGTTGCGTCTCAAAGCATTATTGGTTTCTGATTTGTATATCTTTGGCTTTAGTGCAAAGATGAATTGTTAATGAATATCTTTGCGGGATTGCAAAGATGAATTTAATGTTTTCAACGATAAAGGTATTCAAGGTATCCCCACCTCTTTATCATACCGTGCGTACCCTAATTTCGAGGCAAAATTCCATAAGGAGGGGAGATTGTGAGACCCCAAATTTTATCAATAAAGATTTAAATTTTGTCGAAATAATTTTTAATATTATGGTGTGAATTTAAGATAATATTATAGTTGTGGGTAGTATTTATAAATTTTGCAAAAGTATGCAAGTGGTTATATTATATTCGATTGGTGGGGAATATTCAGGTTTAGCGAGGAATATTAAATATAACTACTCAATCATTGGTGGACCCTAGCATGAATTATTGTCGGATTGAGAAAAAAAACGACAAAATATTTTATTGAAATAACGGCGGAAGTTTTACCGTTGATCTTTGTTGAACTACTCGGTAGTAAAAGTACGATGTCGTGTGTGGTTTCATAGTAGCACACGGTATTGATTATTGATGCTTATGTGAGAAGTCACTCGGTTTGATTCCATTATTGTCGATTAATAATATGAATTATTATAAGCGATAATGGCGTTTTGTTTTATTCAGTATTATTAACGTAATAAAATGAAACATCTTTATATAAAAAATGAATACTTTATTAAAGTTATTACATAAATAGAATATATTATATTTTATTATGCATAGTGTTGCATAGTGTTTTGCATAGTGTTGCATAGTGTTTGCATAGTACAATGTTTTTATATAAATAGAATATATTATATTTTATTTAAAAGATTTTGCTTTAAATATGGATAGTCAGATTAAAGTAAATCAATGCGGACCGCTTCATGGATTAATTACTATGCATTCTATTTTCCTATAAATAGAAGCTCATTCCTTCATTATTTTCTTACAAATTCACTTTGAAACTCTGAGAGAGAAATTATAGAGAGAAGCTATAGAGAAAATCTATAGAGAGAAAGAAGAAGAGTATTACGGTACTTCACTACTTTGATATCCAATTGTCTTTTACGGTAAGGGATATTATTTGTTGTACCGTAAGGGTGTTATTCTTTCTTATTCATTAAGAGAACTTACATTATTCCATTCATTATTATTACATTGGAATAACTTTTGTAAAAAGTGGCATACCCTATACATAACTTTTGATCTGAGGCATACCCTATACTTGGTGAAATCCTTATATTATTCCATTCTTATTTATTACATTGGAATAACTTTTGTGTCTGTGAATCCCCTATACTTGGTGATCTTCTTTTGTTATTCCATTCTTTATTATTACATTGGAATATCTTGTGCATGTGTTTTACCTAACACAGTTCCCATTGTTTATTATTCTCGCATTTATTATTACATTGGAATATCACATGCGTGTGTTTTACAGGACACACTTTCCATTGTTTATTATTCAAAGCATTTATTATTACATTGAATCATCCGTCGGTGTGAATTTCACGACTTTGGTTCCGATTATTATTATTCTATTGGAATAACTTTTATCTATCTGCGAATCTGCGCATGCATGGTGATTTCTTTTGTTATTCCATTCTTTATTATACCCAGGTTGGTTAAAACTTTGACTTCTATACTCCATGAAATTAGTAGAATATCTTTGATATTTGCGTTTCATCCATATCTTTTCATGGAAATATTCTTGATTATTCTTGAATTTTACTCTACATAACAAATGTCATGTTGACAATTTGGGCGTTAATAATTCCTGGATTAAATAATTCTTGAACTTGTTTTATTGAATTATTATGTCATTGTCATCATCCTCATGTTATATTATGTTATCTTTGGCTTACGTGCATAGATGAACTTAGTATGATTATGACCGAGGATCATTCGGTATAATCATGGATTGATATAAATTATGTGACAAAAGTCCTCAGTGGCCTGTAATGCAGTGATTTATAGTTTTTGGTATGATTATGACCAGGGGTGATTCGGTATAGTCATGACCATTGATGATTTAATGAAAATTCTTGGCCAGTAGTATGCGGGGATGATTAGATGTGGTGGAATATTTATTAAAGTGAGTCTCAAATTATAACAGATGATGGAAAACCTTTTAAATCATAAAAGATAGTAGACTTTATTTTCTACTTGACTCTTTTAATGGATTGCGTATTCATTGCGGTTAAACCGGTTGTCTATTGTATTTTATCGGTTTAACATTGTTGAAGGCTAATGATAATTTATTCTGCATTATCTTAGTCATAATATTTCTTCTTTGGGCTAGTTGAGCTCACCCTTTCTTTCACCGTTCTCTTGAGAAATGAGAATATAGGCGGGGACGAGTCGGGGAACGAAGTAATGGTCCGAGGATAGCATTAGTAGTCCTCACTATTACGTGAAATAGTGTGATAATAGTTGTAATGAGGACTCCTTTTGAGTTTGTATAATATCTAGTAGACAATATTTGTATTCAAACTCAGTTTATGTCGTATTATACCACGGCAGCTTATGTTAGTAAGTTGTATTTGAATTTATGTACCATGTAAGTGGCGACCCAAGATGGGTGACGTATACCTAATTTTGGGGGCGTCACAACCTTAGAGATAGGCCCCGCACTAGGAACAAGCTCAATAGCAAACTCAACTTCCCGCTGTAGTGGCAACCCTGACAACTCCTCAGGAAACAATATCGGGAAAATCACGAACAACAGGAACATCCTCAATACAAGACTCACCCTTAGAGGTATCCTTCACAAATGCCAAATACCCCTCACAGCCCTTTTCCACCAACTTCCCAACCTTCAAAGCTGAAATTAACTTCACCACTCTACTCGGTTGTGAACCCTGAAATACGAACTCTGGAGACTTCACATCCCCAAATATAACCTTCTTCGCCTGACAATCGTTAGTGGCCTGGTGCTTATCCAACTAGTCCATCCCAAGAATGACATCGAAATCGTGCATACTCATCAAAAGAAGATTAGCCCTATGAATCTTATCCCCAAAACAGATCGCACACCCTCAATATAAATTAGAAATAACAATAGATGTCCCCATCAGGGTAGCAATAGACATAGCAGAATCTAAAGATTGAGATGACACACCTAGGTGCCGACAAAAGATTGAGCAATAACGGAATGAGTAAAAACTGTACCAAATAAAATAGAAGCCTCATGATTGCCAACTAAAAGATTTCCAGAAATAGTACCTGGCGCACCTGCCGCCTGGTTATAAGTCAAAGCAAACACTCGACCACCCTGACACTGACCTCCATTGCCACCATTATCACCACCTCCACCATTACCACGTGGCCCGGTATAATCTCTAGCCATATGACCCATCTGTCCACAAAAGAAGCTTGCACTAGTGAGTCTGTGGCATTGCCTCCCCAGATGATTAACCCCACAAGTAGCACAAGCAGCTATTGGAATAAGATTTGGGTTACCCCCACCAGCTGGTCCCCGATAACGAATTCTCGATTACGATTACGACGATTCTACCACGATTATTCTGACCATGCCAAGGTAGCTAAAGCTGACGATTCTACCCTTGTTGAGGCAACTTTTGATAACTCCTATTCTGATTCTGACCACGCCATTTCCCCTACTGGCCGCCATGGTTCCTGTTCTATTGACCACCCTAATTTTTCCTATACTGACCTAAAGTTTTACCCTGCTGGTCATCTCTGTCCCTCTAGTTTAGGAGACCGAAAGTCCTATCGCTCCATCTCAATATTCTTGGCTGCATTAGCCATTGCTGACAAGTTTGTAAACTTGTTGTTAATAAAATGTTGGTGATACCTATTATGAATCCTCCACTTGAACTTTTCTGCCAGTTTCACTGAAGTCCCTGTAGAAGTTCTTATAAAGCCCGCTAATCTGGTGAACCTCGTCATAAAATCCGTGATGGACTCATCCTTTTTCTGTCGAATGGACAAATATTCTCTGGCATAAGCCTCTTTATCCGCAGCTGGGAAGTACTGTTGATAAATGACCTCATAAAACTCTGCCCAACTAAGTGTCCTAGTATAACCATCACCCTTTGTTACTTTTGTCGCTTTCCACCATCTCTGTGCATCCCCTTCTAGCTTGTAAGCTGTAAGCAACACTTTCTGATTGTTTGAGAACCTTAACACATCAAAAATCTTCTCTAGGTGAGCAATCCAATTCTCTGCATCAATTGGAGTCGAAGTTGAACGGAATGAATGTGGTTTCTTCTTCTGAAACCTTTCCAACCATACATACATTGGAACCACCTGTTGATCAGGACTATCTGCAGTCCCTTCTTCAACATTTGCATGCTAACCATTATTTCCCGGATTCTCTTGTTCAGGAATTTTTGGTGGCGGCTGCTGCATTGCCTGTACAACATGTACCACCAACTGAGGTAAAGCCTGCTTCACCAAGGTAACCAATTGAGCATTAATCTGATCATTAGGTTGCTCATTGGGCTGACCCTCACCTCTTCCCCTATTGTTACTTCGCCTCCCAGCAACTCTAGTGGATCTACGAGCCATCTAAGAAAAAGATCACGAATATAAACAAAGTAAATTAGAGACAAATTTTAATATAGCTGATATGATAGCTGAATAGAAAATTAAATAGAACAACACCTAACCCAGAAGTCTAGCCATAACACACAGGTCAAACCTAAATAGGTTTTCTACAAGAAAGAACCTACGCTTTGATACCAACTTTGTAACACCCCCTTTCCGAAATAGAAAGAGAGGTTACTCAAAACACTATAAAACTGATGAATTTAATAACAAGGGTCAATGCCACAAAAGAATAATCTTAATATCTGATAAATACCACAAGCTAACCATAATAAATGTCGAACTAGCTCAAACCACAATCTAAAATAATTATTATAATTTCGATAAAACTAATGTATCATAGCCTAACAAAATATATCAAAACCATTGGATAAAAGGGAGCTCTCATCACACTTGCCCTTGCTCCCCCTGATTACTTACCAGAAGAAAAATATAGCATAAGCTAAATGCCTAGTACGGAAGGTGTTATTCCCCGGTGCCAAGTGAAAGTAATATGCACACAAGCCAATCATGTTGATGATAAAGCATATACTTTGTAACAATCTTATTCATTTATTAATAAAAAGTATTAATTTATTAAAGGCTTTTTAATTATCTACTTGATGCTGCTTTATAATATGTGATAAACCCATAGTTTTAAGCAATGCTTTTAGAATACTGATGATGGTCATTCTAATGAGATCTAAATTCTTAGAAAGCTTAAAACTAAAATAGTTCCCAATCGTTGGATTACTAAATTGGGGGTTAGTGAATCCGAATAGATTGGTACATATGTTGTTTGCTCATTGGATGAGGATGATTGTTCTCATGATCATTTATGTGGACACACTAAATTAAGTATGTAGGTGCTTATTAGAGAATAAGTACACTGAATGTGGCTCACTAAGGAATACCTAATGGAGTTTTACTTGCCCGTCAATAGGAATTTCTGTAGTGATAGTAGTACAAGTGATCCTTGGACTTGAGATCATCATAGTATCTTGTGTATGATAAGTTATACTTTGACTTATTCCTTAAGACCCTTAGGATATATCAAAGGGTATGCTTGGGTATAATAAGTTGTACATAGAGATAATGTATGATCAATAAAGAATCTATCGCTTCTAGTAAAAGAGGAGAAATGTCCTATGTGATTCAATAAATGACAGCCCAATAGTCCATGGCCAAGACAGAATGAAATTATAAAGGAGTTTCTAATTTTTATTATTTGGAGTTGTGCATTTAAGGATCGAAATACATATAATTAAATAAAATAAGACTTGACAGTAATTCCATGTCTTAACAACCTCTTGGCTTGCATCACCGTCAGACAATTTACTTGTCGAGGTGACTTGTTGCCATAAAACACAATTTTTGTCGGAGTCATAAGGTTAACATATTTCCTTTGGCAATCAATTACTGCTCCGTAATTAAATAACCAATCCATTCCCAGTATAACATCAAACTCACCAAGTCTAATTGGTATCAAATCTACCATCATCTCGTGACATTTTATAACCACTCTACAATTACTATATATAAATCTAATAGGAATCACTTCCCTATTCGCAATCTCTATGCTCAAAGGATATTCTAATTCTTCCTGAGGCAAATCTAAGTTCTGAGCATATTTATCGGATATAAATGAACAAGTAGCACCCGAATCAAATAGCACATAATCATTAATACCATTAATCGGAATGATACCTGACACCACATCCTTAGACTGTACAGCATCCTTCACGGTCATATTGAAAGTCCTTGCAGTAGGTCGGCTTGATTGTGCTGGTCAAGTGATAGTTAAAGTACCACCACTGTTGTTTCCCTTTCCTCCACTTGCACTTCCAGCTGTCTTTTTAGGACAATCACGAGCCATGTGATCCTTTGAACCGCAGGTAAAACATGCTCCTTTCTTTGGACTAAAACAGTTCGGTGCAATGTGTCCCTCCTGACCACAGTTAAAACACACTCGCTTTCCCTTCAAACATACCCCAGTATGGTTCTTCCCGTACGTCGCACAAGCTTCAAACTTTTTCTTCTGCTGACTTCCTTGTTGTCCTCCCACAGTTAAATTCTCGCTCTACTTCCTCTTCTAATTATTACTTCCAACGTTACTTCCACCTGCCTTATTTTCATTCTCATTCTTCGTCTTCTTCTGTTTTTTATTATACTTAGCCAAGGCATCACTTCCACCTTCCACGATAATTGCCTTTTCCAGTACAGCCGCAAATGTATTTAACTGGAACATTGAAACCTTGCTATACAACCAGGGTTTCAATCCTTGTTCGAACCTTATCACTTTACGCTCGTCGGTATAGACTTGATATGCGGCAAACCTTGCGAACTCGTTAAACTTTGCAGCATATTTAGGCACCGTCATGGTTCCTTATTTTAGCTCCAGAAATTGCACCTCCAACTGATTCCGAGAACTCGCTGGAAAGTACATTTCGAAAAACATCTCCTTAAATCTATCCCACGATATCACTCCTTGTCCCACGCGAACCTTATTTGCCTGCCACCAGTAGCTATGTAACACCCCCTTCCCAAAATAGAAAGAGAGGTTACTCATAACACAACAAAACTAAGGAAGATCACAGGGCTCTAAACCACAAAAGAATAATCTCATAATAATTCAATGTCATAAGACAAACCATAATAAATGCCACACCGGCTCGATCCACAATCTAAAATACTTATTACAACTTTAAATAAATCAATGTATTGAAACCTAATAAAATATATCAAAACTATTGGATTAAAGGAAGCTCTCGTCACACTTGCCCTTGGTCCCCCGATTACTACAGGGAAGAAAAACACAAGACGTGAGCGAAATGCCCAAAGATACGGATATAGAATACAATTAATGAACCAAAATAACTAACTTTCAA
Source organism: Panax quinquefolius (assembly GCA_020205615.1). Lineage (NCBI taxonomy): Eukaryota > Viridiplantae > Streptophyta > Magnoliopsida > Apiales > Araliaceae > Panax > Panax quinquefolius. The sequence goes on along the minus strand of JAINUW010000326.1, from coordinate 29,224 downwards.
TTTAAATGAAATGAGATGAAATGAATCGAAGCAAACGAATAAAACTAACACAACGAAATAGTAAAATTTGAATCAAATGGTGGGTGTTATTTCATCACCGAGCTCGAACAAAATAGAATATACCTTGCCACACAGGCAAGTCGAATAATGCCACACTGAGGTAAATCACATAATGCCACAGGTAAGTCACATACATTGAATGGCGAATCCAATGCATGTAAAATCGGAAGCGTGTTTGGCACAAACATCACCAATCCGCATAATAGAACGAGCGAAACTAGGGTTAGACCCATCGCCTCCCACAACAAAACACCAAATGGCCAACTCCCATTGAACACAAAAGCGGAGCAGCAGGTGGGTGATCACTTGCCACGGAAGGTGTCATGCCTCGGTGCCAAGAGGACATGCGTGCATGGTATCCCCACAGTGGTTATAGCTCGGTATACCCTAAGGTATTCTAACAAAATATAATGTCACAACACATGCGACAAAATATCAACACAGGGGTTCTAACGTTAATACATGTTAAATCGAGCGAATCATCAACACACGTCTCTAAAATAATAACATGTACATCACTATGAATATCAAAATAAAATTTAGACATGATGCCCTAGTCTAAAGAATACAAATATGAATTCTAATACTGGCGCCAAAATAAATTTATCACAATAAATTGACAAGGAACAATTATGAGAGACAATACTAAATTTGAAACGAATAACAAACGAACGAATCAAAACAAAAGAGTTTATTTGAAAGAGTACGGAATCCATTACACGAAATCGATAATCTGATACCCAAAGTATATTAAAAACAAACTCGTTTAGACTCTCTCCGATTCAACCTAAATAATTTAATAAAATTTTAATATAATTCAATCATTAATAATATAATACAATTAAATTTATTATTAAAATTTTTATAACTATGTAAACAAAATTAATTAATTTAAATTAATATATATAACTTTCATTTAATTTACTAATTTTATTTATTAGTTTCATGGGCAAAATTTATTAACATATAATATATATAATTTGAATTAACTAAATATAACTTAAATTAACTAAATATAATTTATATATAACTATAAAATTTACGCATGCAAACTTATATATATGCGAAATATTATATATCGATATATATATATATATATATAAGTGACCTAATGTTAAGATCTCATGACCAACTTGTAGGCTCAATCTATATATCTAATAATATAATCTTTATGACAATCTTTTTTTTCTTACACACACTTTTACAAATAAATCAAATTCATACCTTATTAATCGAGTCACTTTCTTCTTCCTTACGTATTGTGGTTGCGCCCTTTTCTTTTTTTTTTTCGAAGCGATTCGTATCAAATAATGTCAAGTAAATTAGGTTTAACTATTGATTTATTATTATTAAATCTTATTAATTCTCCTAATTATAATTGGTTGTATTATTATTCACATATAAATTTGAACTAAATTAGTTTTTAAGGCCCAAATTTTAAAATTTTAATTTATCCATCATTTATTAATATGTCTTAGCCCATATAAATTAAATGACTATTTGACCCAAAATAAATGACAGTCCAATTAATATGGTTTAAACAAAGTAATTTTATAATTATTATTATTATTATTATTATTTTCGGGTATTACATCACCTACCCCTTAAAAAGAATTCCGTCCCCGGAATCAAAAGAATTGAACGCACCTAATTTTCAAAGAGATACGGATATTCCGCTTGAATAGACTCCTCCATCTCCCATGTAGCCTCCGTTACGAATGATTTCTCCATAAAACTTTAACAAACGGAATAGTCTTCCTCCTCATAATTAGCTCTTGGCGATCCAAAATCGCGTCGGCTTGTTCCTCATAAAGTAAGATCCTCCCGAATCTTATCGAGCGGATATTGCCACACATCAACGGATGATAATGATAACTCCTTAACAAACACATGGAACACATTATGCGTGTGAGCTAGGCTGCGGAGGCAAAGCTAACCGAAATCAAACTTCACCAACTCTTTCCAAAATCTCAAATGGACCGATATAACGTGGACTAAGCTTCCCTTTTACCCAAATCGACGAATGCCCTTCGAAGGAGAAACTTTTAGAAACACGTGCTCACCAGGTTCAAATTCTAAAGTCTTCCTATGCTTATCGGCCATAACACTTCCTGCCGGTGATCGAGCCGACTTCAATTTCTCTTTAGCCACCGCTACCTTCTCCGTAGTGATTTGGAATAACTCGGGCCCTTCTATGGCCCTTTTCGCTGACCTCATCCCAACAAGTTGGTGCCCGACATTTCCTACCATCTGATGCCTCAAATGGGGCCATTCCAATACTTGTATGCCATTTGTTGTTGTAAGCAAACTCAACTAAGCTCAAATAGTCATCCCAATTACACGACCACTCAAGTGCACAAGACCTCAACATGTCCTCCAACGTCGAATAGTCCTTTCGGATTGCCCATCGGTTCTGCGGATGAAAAGAAATCTTGAAGTTGGTAAGTACCCCAAGCTCGTTGAAACCCTTTCCAAAACCTTGAAGTGAACCGGGGGTCCCGATCGAAACAATAGACACCGGAGTACCATGAAGTCTTACAATCTCTGCTTTGAAAGATATGTGCCAACCTATCCACCGAGAGTAACCCTCATAGATAGCCAAAAGTGTGTGCCGATTTGGTCAACCGGTCCACCACTACCCAAATGGCATCATTCTTCTGAAAGTCTTGACAAACCGGTCCACAAAATCCATCGTGATATTCTCCCACTTCCATCTTTGAAATGTCTAGCTGTTGCAACAAGCCCACTAGCTTCGTTGATGTTCTATCTTCACTTGCGACAAGTGAGGCACTTCCCAACATACTCGGCCACATCTCGTTTCATCCCATTCCACCAAAATTCCTCTTCAAATCCTATACATCTTTGTAGAACACGGATGAATTGAAAATGGCGAACTATGAACTTCGGCCAACCTGACCTCTCGAATGATTGGATCCAGGTGGTACACTTGACCGTTCACCCAACCAAATCACACCATGGTCATCAATCTGAAACTTCGGGCCCTTGCCCTCCTCTAGATTCTGCGTCATACTCCACAACTCCCCATCTTCTTTTTGAGCTTCTTTGACCCGTGAGATAAGAGAGGGCTCCACTCTCATACCTGCCAAATGCCCATCTGAACCTCGTACATACAACTCCAACTCGAGCCGCTCCATATCCTGAAATAAAATTTGAGGTTGTGTAATAAGAATTTGCTACACTCCACGAACTCTTTATTTAAGAGCATCTGCAACCACATTTGCCTTCCCCAGGATGATCTTGAATCCTCGCATCATAATCTTTTAGAAGCTCGAACCAGCGCCTCGCCTCATATTGAGCTCCTTACGAGTGAAAATGTATTTAAGACTTTTGTGATCGGTGAAGATATCACAAGTCTCTCCATACAAATAGTGCCTCCAAATCTTTAAGGCAAAGATCACCATTGCTTGACTCCAAATCATGTGTGGGTAGTTCACCTCATAAGGTTTAAGGCATCTAGAAGCATAAGCAATCACCTTCAAGTGTTGCATCAAAACACACCCCAAGCCCTTCTTAGAAGCATCACTATAAATCTGGTACCCTCCTATCCCCGACGCCAACGATGCAGTATAGGAGGCATCACGAGTTGTTTCTTCATTTCTCGAAACTCTTCTCCGCTCCTCATTCCACACAAACTTGGCGCCTTTTCTCATCAATCGAGTCGATGGTAAAGGCGAGTAAGGAAAATCCTTCCACAAACCGCCTTATAATACCACCTTAAACCCAAGAAACTCCTAATCTACATCACGCAGTAGTAGGTCTTGGCCATTTAGTGATAGCCTCGACCTTTGCGGGATTCACCTTAATGCCTTCAATGAAGAAACAACATGGCCCAAAAATGCAACTGCTCCAACCAAAATTCGCATTTAGAGAATTTAGCATACAATTTCTCTTTCTGCAAAATCCCTAACACTGTGCGAAGATGCTCCTCATGCTCTTCCTTAGACTTGGAGTAAACCAAAATATCATCAATAAAGACAATGACAAATTGGTCTAAGTACTCTCTGAACACCCGATTCATCAAATCCATAAACACCGCCGGGCGTTAGTCATCTGCGAAAGGCATCACCGAAAACTTCGTAATGCCCATATCGAGTCTGAAAAAAGAATCTTAGGGATATCCTCATCCCTCACTCTCAACCGATGATAGCCCGACCTCAAGTCTATTTTGAAAAATATTTACCCCACGAAGTTGGTCAAACAAGTCATCAATCCTCGGCAATGGATCTGGATTCACGATGGTGATCTTGTTCAACTCTCGATAGTCTATACACGACCTCATAGACCCATCCTTCTTCTTCACAAACAAGATTGGAGCACTTACGGTGAAACACTCGGGGCGAATTACACCACGATCTAATAGTTCTCTTTAATTTGCTCCTTTAACTCCTACTGACTCAATGGTGCCATCCGATACTGGCGCGCCTTAGAAATAGGCTCACACGGGAACAAGCTCAATAGCAAATTCCACTTCCCATTGCGGTGGCAACCACGACAACTCCTCGGAAACACATCGAAAAAGTCACGGACAATCGGAACATCCTCGTCTGAGACTCACCCTTAGAGGTATCTTTCACAAACGCTAAATACCCATCACAACCCTTTGCCACCAACTTCCGGCCTTGAAAGTGAAATTAACTTCACCACTCTACTCGGCTGAGAACCCTGATACACGAATTCTGGAGACTTCACATCTCCAAATATAACCTTCTTCTCCTGACAATCAATAGTGGCTTGGTGTTTATCCAACTAGTCCATCCCAAGAATGACATCAAAATCGTGCATACACATCGGAAGAAGATTAACGCTACGGATCTTATCCCCAAAACTTATCGGACACCCTTGATACAAATCAGAAATAACAACAGAAGTCCCCATCGGGGTAGCAATAGACATCACGAAATCTAAAAGGCGAGATAGCACGCCCAATCTTAGAACAAAAGATCGAAAAACAACGGAATGAGTAGAACCCAGTATCAAATAAAATAGAAGCCTTGCGATTACCAACTAAAAGAGTGCGAAAACAATACACGGTGCACTGCTTTGCTTTGATTATATGTCAAGGCAAATACTACGACCACCACAGCGACGACCTCCATTGCCACCATTATCACCACCACCTCCACCATTTCAGCGTGAGTGACCCATACAATCCCTAGCAATATGACCCATCTGTCCACACAAAAGCATGCACCAATGAGTCGTGTACTTTGCCTTCCGGATGATTTGCCCCACAAGTAGCACGGGGAGTTATCGAATTAGATTCGGGTTACCCCACCACCGGTCTGGATAACGACCACGATTTTGCCCTAGCGGACGATTACATCCTGGCGACGATTTTGTCCATACCAAGGTAGCTGAAGTTTGACGATTTTGCCCTATTTGAGGCATTTCTTTGATAACCCTGATTACGATTACGGCGCCCTTTGCCCTGCTTGCCACCACGATTCTGTTCAACTGCCACCTTAACTTCTCCCGTGCTTTGAGCGAAGCTTGACCTGTTTGGTCATCTCTCATCCCTCTTTCGACTCCCTACGGTTTAGAAAGGCCGAAAGTCCTGTCGCTCCATCTCAATATTTTTGGCGCATTGGCCCATCTTGACACGCGTCTGAAACTTGTTGTTAATAAGATCTTGGCGATACCTATAATGAATCCGCCACTTGAACTTCTCACTTTGTTCTGCTGCGGTCCTGCTTGAGGTTCCCGCAAATCTGCCAAACTAGTAAACCTCATCATGAAGTCCGTGATGGACTCATCATCTTTCTGTCGAATGGACGGATAGTCTCTAACATAGGCCTCTTTATCGGCGGTTTGGGAAGTCTTGCTGGCGATGAAGACCTCACAAAACTCCATGAACTAAATGTCTCAACATAGCCATCACCCTTTGTCGTTTTCAACGCTTTCCACCACCTCTGTGCATCCCTTTCCGACATGTAAAGCGCAAGCAATACTCTCTGATTATCCGAGCACCCCAATACATCAAAAATCTTCTCTGGGTGAGCAATCCAATTCTGCATCAATTGGAGTTGGAGGTGAATCGAAGGGCTGTGGTTTACGCTTCAAACCTTTCCAACCTGCGTACATTGGAACCCCCTGCTGACCATGACCATCTGCATTCCCTTCCTCAACGTTTGTCTGTGGACCATCATTTCCCGGGTTCTCACCTTTCGAAAATTTACGGTGGCAATTTCTTTGCATTACTGTACCACTGTGCAACCAATGAGGTAAAGCACAGTTCCTTTGCTGATTCACCAAGGTAGCCAATTGAGCATTAATTTGATCATTAGGTTGCTCATTGGACCGACCTTCACCTCTTCCCCTATTGTTACCTCGCCTCCCAGCAACTCTAGTTGATCTTCGAGCCATCTAAGAAAGAGATCACGAATATAAACAAGGAAGATTAGAGACAAATTTGAATATAAGCGGATATGATAGTTGAATGCGAAAATCAAGCGAACAAAAACCTAACCCGGAAGTCTACCCATAACTCACAAAATCAAACGTAAATAGGTTTTCTACAAGAAAGAACACAGCTCGATATACCACTCTGTAACACCCCTTCCCAAAATAGAAAGAGAGGTTACTCATAACACAACAAAACTAAGGAAGATCACAGGGGCTCTAAACCATAAAAGAATAATCTCATAATAATTCAATGTCATAAGATAAACCATAATAAATGCCACAATTTGGCTCGATCCACAATCTAAAATACTTATTACAACTTTAAATAAATCAATGTATTGAAACCTAATAAAATATATCAAAACTATTGGATTAAAGGAAGCTCTCGTCACACTTGCCCTTGGTCCCCCACGATTACTGCTTGGAAGAAAAACACGGCATAAGCGAAATGCCCGATCGGATATAGAATACAATTAATGAACCAAAATAACTAACTTTCAATTTAAATGAAATGAGATGAAATGAATCTGAAGCGAAGCGAATAAAACTAACACAACGAAATAGTAAAAATTTGAATCAAATGGTGTCAAATTTATTTCATGCAGAGCTCGAACAAAATAGAATATACCTTGCCACACGAGCCAAGTCGAATAATACCACACAGCGAAATCACATAATGCCACAGAGTAAGTCACATACATTGGACCGCGAATCCAATGCATGTAAAATCGGAAGGCGTGTTTGGCACAAACATCACCAATCCGCATAATAGAATGCGAATCGAAACTAGGGTTACGACCCATCGCCTCCCACAACAAAACACCAAATGGCCACTCCCATCATTGAAGCACAAAGCGGAGGCAGGTGGGTGATCACACCGCCACGGAAGGTGTCGTGCCTCGGTGCCAAGAGGACATGCTGTGGTACCCCCACGGTGGTTATAGCTCGGTATACCCTATGGTATTCTAACAAAAATATAATGTCACAACACGTGCGACAAAATATCAACACAAGGGGTTCTAACGTTATACATGTTAAATCGAGCGAATCATCAACACACGTCTCTAAAATAATAACATGTACATCACTATGAATATCAAAATAAAATTTAGACATGATGCCCTAATCTAAAGAATACAAATATGAATTCTAATACTGGCGCCAAAATAAATTTATCACAATAAATTGACAAGGAACAATTATGAGAGACAATACTAAATTTGAAGCGAATAGCAAGCGAATCGAATCAAAAAAAAAGAGTTTATTTGAAAAGAGTACGAAATCCGTGCACGGAATCGATAATGCAATACCCAAAGTATATTAAAAACAAACTCGTTTAGACTCTCTCCGCTCAACCTAAATAATTTAATAAAATTTTATTACAATTCAATCATTAATAATATAATACAATTAAATTTATTATTAAAATTTTTATAACTATATTAAATAAAATTAATTAATTTAAATTAATATATATAACTTTCATTTAATTTACTAATTTTATTTATTAGTTTCATGGGCAAAATTTATTAACATATAATATATATAATTTGAATTAACTAAATATAACTTAAATTAACTAAATATAATTTATATATAACTATAAAATTTACTTTCTGTGACACTCTTTACTTTTGCAAGCTTAACGTCGATATATATATATATATATATATATATATATATATATATATATATATATATATATATATATATATATATATATAAAAGTGACCTAATGTTAAGGTGCACTTGACCAACTTGTAGGCTCAATCTATATATATAATAATATAATCTTTATAACAATCTTTTTTTTTCTTTTCTTACACAAGCTTTTACAAATAAATCAATTCATACCTTGTTAATCGAGTTACTTTCTTCTTCCTTACATATTGTGCATTTGCCCTTTTTCTTTTCTCTCGGCGATTCACGTGTCAAATAATGTCAAGTAAATTAGGTTTAACTATTGATTTATTATTATTAAATCTTATTAATTCTCCTAATTATAATTGGATGTATTATTATTCACATATAAATTTGAACTAAATTAGTTTTTAAGGCCCAAATTTTAAAATTTTAATTTATCCATCATTTATTAATATGTCTTAGCCCATATAAATTAAATGACTATTTGACCCAAAATAAATGACAGTCCAATTAATATGGTTTAAACTAAGTAATTTTATAATTATTATTATTATTATTATTTTCGGGTATTACAAGCTAGCTTCAGACTTCAGTATGAACGTAGAGAACGCCATCTTCTGATCTTCGTTAACTCTAACAACGTCGAACACCTTCTTCATTTCCATGATCCAGGTTTGGGCTTCCACTGGATTCATAGACCCTTGAAACTCTGGTTGTCCAACCGCTTTGAATTCCTTGAAGGTCGTGACTTGAGCTTGCGGTTGATTCACAAGTGCTCCCGTTAACAAAGTTGCCAACTGCTGAATCGGGTTAGCGTTGGCTTGGTTATTATTGTTAGTAGACCCCTCAGGAGGTGATTGTTGACGTGGTTGCCTTCTTTTAGGAGGCATTTTCTATTAAGATATACGCTTATTAGTTCATTACTCAACTTCTTGAGTATTTAAAGTTTAAGTTAAACATTCTAAGGTTAAAGATATAACACATAAAATTTCAAATAAACTTTGATATTTTATTCATTCATAACGTTTTAAAACATATTAAAGATAGCATAACCGCTATTAACATTAGCTTTCCTGAACTAGACAAGTTTCAGGATTACATATTCATACTACCCCTTTATTCATCTCAAAATAAGGGATTCACAGTTTATTTACTCACTTACTTAACCACACATTATTATTATTATTATTCTCTCTATCTAGATATATTAAGACGCGTAAGGCTTCTCGACGCTCTTCCTCCATGATACGATACGCCGTTCTACGATCCATCACGAACCACGGCGAATTATCAAACTGAGGTGGGTAATAAAAGACTCGATCCTGGGCCCTATCAATCGCAGAATTAAAGGCGTAATCCATCTCGTTCATCTTGGCTTTCTTCACTTGGACCTTAGCCTCAGCACGGTCTGCACGTTGAGTCGCCTTTATCCAAGCATCCTCTGCTCTTGCACGCTTAGTTGATTCCTCTTTGAAGTCATCTTTTAATTTCTCCATGTCAGTCTTCATCTTCTCGTTTACTGCCAACAGATCTTCATGCTGACTCTTTGTATGAACCAAGTCCCACTCTGTGTTTCCAAGTCGTGAGTCGAGTTCCTAAATCTCTGCATCCTTCTGTTCCATCGTAGCGTGATACATCTTAACCAACTCCTTTAGCTCCTTAACCTTGTCATTTAATTCTATGTTACGGTCGTACAGTGCGTCATACATCTCAGCTGATATGGAGTTTGGTGGAAACTCCACAAAATCCTCTTCCTCATCATGCTCCTCTATCTCCTCAGAACTATCCTCCTCGGGATCGGTTACAGGCTCATCCTCCTGAATCAACTGTTCCTGCACTACATGAATATCTCGGGGTTCCTCATCTCTAGGTACCTGAGGTATCACTTCCCTAGCTGGACTGGATCCTCCATCATTAGACATCCTGACAACAAAATATTTTTAAGTTTTACTTAACATCCTTCGATACTCGCGAGCACATAAGTTATTAACACATAGCACATAATGTCTTTTATTGTTTAGCTTCAATGGATACCTTAATCCATTCCTTAAAACTCGATAAGAGTTGGACACCTCTATGTTTTCCTTAAAGGTTACTTCCTAAGGTTTTCCCACCTAAGGTTCATAACCTAAAGCTTTGATACCAACCTGTGACACCCCCAAATCCGGGTACTCCATTTCCACAGGATTTGGTGTTCACTATCCAAAACCATTACATCTAACTACCCATAACAAAGGATAAAGACATAATTTAAATAACTTAAACAATAATCTTTCCCATTTAAGGGTTACATCATCTCAAAACAATCACAGGTAATCTAACCTTAAATTATTACACAAGTCTACATAATACATCACAAAATAAAATAAGTCTTATAACATAATTCACTTCAATAAATTCTCATAAATATTCAACACTTGGACATCTTGCCCTTTCCTTTACTAGTAGATGGCTCATCGACCTTCTCAACTTTAGCTGCAATGTTAAATGCAAGAGTGAGCAAACAATTGCTCATTGATATAAAGAGTAGTAGTGATAACAACATGTGAAGGAACAACGAATGCTAAACAACAATGAACTTGTTCTACGAATCAAAAATAGAAAACAAGTTCGAGTTTAATTCTGAGGGTCTTAAGACCACGAACTATGTCCCCGGTATTTAGGTATTATTACCTCAACCTTAACAATCATTTAGACAATATAGACCCTTCTTAACGTACTTAGGGGGATCAGCCCTTTGTACTATGTATTGTGCACAAACATCTAAACGTTACACGTACAAAATCCCCTATGTTAGGGTTGTTCATCTCATCTTGAATTTAGAATTCCCGCACTAAAGAAAGTTTAGCTCGGAACTAACTTATCAATGGTTCTAGAATTTTAGAACACTATTCCATTATAGACTAGTTCAATCAATAAGAGTTTGCTTACTACTTGAAGGTTAAATACAACAATATAGAATTGAATAAGGTTATCAAAGTCAAAGACTAAATAACAGCAATGTACAATTGAATAGACATAGTGTGTGTGCAAAGTACCACATTCGAAAGAGTTAGAACAATCTCATTTGAATCAATGTTTTAGAACAATATATACTTTGAATAACAATAACAAGACTTAGGAAATTGAAACTTGCTCGATGTAATGAACTAGATTACAAGAGCTTATACGATCATACACGAGATAGAATCAATAGTCTTGCTCAACTTTAATGTAAAATTTAGGAATAGAAAGCTTGCTTGACATAAAAGATAACATAACTATGAAACTTGTTCAACAAAAGTTTAGGATAAGGAACTTGCATTCATTATAAAGAGAATGAAGTTAGGAAACTTGCCTCGAGTGTAAGCTACACAAATATAATAAACGTTCGCCAATTACCCTACATATACCATTAGAATCACAATACTAATTAGTTATATTAACATCAATTTCATTAGTTTAGTTTTCATTTTAATCAAGTATATAATCCTTAACTTAGAACTTGATTATCCTACTCATTCACGTAACACGAAACTGAATTCTCAGTTATAACATAGTATACGACATGGTGATTTGTAAACCAATTCCAATTCAAATGACATCACATTACGAGCTTTCACAACTTACTAATTCATAATCTATACTTTTAACGTTGTGATTACAACATGTTGTTATGTCTTATAACACATTTTAAGGTCATTAAAATAAGTTAGGTTAGCATTTCCAAAGTTATCTTTATTATGACTCAACAGCTGAGTGCATTGACCCATACGTGGCGGTCGGCCATGACACCTTTGTATGTCTGGCGCTATGCAAGACTAAAACAGTTTTTGCAAAACACGAAATTAGACTTTGTTATAGACCAAAAATCCCAATTCCACAGAAATTCACCAAACTTCAACATCTAAACCTTTGTAATAACATAGTTAAGCATGCTATTAATCATTCTAACTACATAAACATTACATATACTCAATTTTAAAGATTTAAAACCATAATTTTCCTAATTTCATCACTTTTAACACTTTTAGCGAATTCGATCATCACGACTTCGTTTCTTAACCAATTAACATGATTTAAACTACGTTATTTTTGTTTCTTAACATATTATCACAATCTATCATAAATTTGCAGATTATAGCACATTGAGCATCAAATTCTGTACTTTCTTAAGCCATTTTACATGAATACACACTGATATTTCTAACTTCTTCTAACTAACTAATTTACATGAATTTGAACACCACCATAGGATTATAGATGATAACTAACAGATTTTTTTTGCTAAGTTTGTTTGTATATAAAAAGGACCAAATACAATGGCTAAGGGGCATACCCCAGAATATAGTAGCATCATCTAAGTTATATAGATGATGATACGATATATGGAAGAGAACCCAACATAACAAGTTAAACTAACAACCAAATACAATTATTGATTACTGATTGTGGCCTTTATGAAAATACGTTGATAGCACACCTCATGCTCATGACATGAAGCCATGCTATATCTAAGGCCACCACCTCGCCCGAAGGCCACCACCTCGCCCGAAGTCATGATCGCCCACCTCATGGTCGCTCGCCCGAGGCCCATTACCTGGGCTCGCTCTCCTCATGGTCGCTCACCACATACTTGCCCAAAGCCTCTTGCTCGCTCACGAGCGCTCATAAGATACCAGCACCTCACCTGCCCCCCATTGGAGTTACTAACCAATTACAATAGTAATTCTGATTTGTTGCTTTGATCCACTAGCCCAACAACTCAAAGACACCTCTTCCTTTAAAGATATGATCGCCCATATGGCGGTAGAAGCTGTCAAAAAGTCGACCCTTCGCCCAACACTGAATACCGGCACCTCCTGCGCCCAAGTTGTGCTTGGGAGCGACCCACAGACTCACACCATCCTTGTTGCACATATCTAGCCCACAAATTAGCATCCTAACAACCCAATTTCGAGAAATAGAAAATTACAAAAACTAAATATTAAAATTAGGGGTAGATTATACATAAATCCTTTGATTATATGATAGCAAAGTTCATAGCAATCCTTTCCCAAAACCCTTCTTCTCCACTCTCAATATCATTTGTGTTCCTCTCTTCCGGACTCTCGACTATATAGCCTTAGGAAGAAAAAGAATGCGTAACATAACTAGCTCCCTTTCCCCCGTCGTCGTCGTACAAAAACAAAAGGCATCGAGTTAAAATAACCCAAAAGCCGTAAGGCCTTGTTTGGCTACACGTAATTCCTCGCATTCGAATTTATTTTGATAATATTATATTATATAGTTTTTGTTTGTCACACACAGTAGCCAATTTACATAACTTACAATAATAATTATAATAATTATAATTTTATTATAATTATTTTGATGATTAATACGTAATTATATATCTAATTTAATTAATAAATTAGACTTAAACATTACCTTATTTAATTTACTTATTTTCTTTAATATTAAACAATTTATTTAATTAAATTATTTCATTAAATTAAATCCTTCAAATAAAATTACCATTATTCAATTTCATTGCTAAATTAATGCACCACAATCCATCAATTATTTATTTTTCTCAATAAATAAATTATTTTAAAATATTTATTTAATCCAATAAATATTTAAATTAATTATAAAAATTTCTCGATCGTTACATATATGGTTTATAAAATTTTAAAACTCTATTTTACCATGCTTTTGCTATTTTGTACAATTTGATTATGTCCATGAATCTTACAAACCTAACACCAAGAGGACATGCATGTGGTACCCCCACGGGTGGTTATAGCTCGGGTATACCCTACGGTAAATTCTAATAAAAATATCATGTCACAACACATACGACAAAATATCAGCATAATGAGGTTCTAATATGTACATGTTAAATCGAAACAGATAATCAACACAAGGTCTCCATAAAAAATATATTAACATGTACTTTTTTACAAGAATTGAAATAAATGCTAAACATCTAGTTCAAAGAGTACAAGTTATGAAACTCCAAATATCTAAATAAACAATCATATGAATTCAACTATGATCAAAGTAGTGGGACAATATTCGAATTCTAAATGAGAACCAAAACGAACAAACTAAAATTAAAGAATATCGTTGAAGGAGTACGAAATCTGTATCTGGATTAAGCAATGTAATACCCAAAATTTATACTCCAAATTTGACTCGTTTAGACACTCTCCGTCCGAACTAATTAAAAGAATAAATTAATTAATTATAAGTTTAATAAATTATAATATTACATTTAATAGTCATTAACTTTTACAATTCTGTTACTCATTAATATTTTCACATCTTATAGTTACTATTGTCATATTTTAATTAACCAATTATTTTTCCTTATTATTATACTTTATTATAGAATAAGAGCATTCATCCAAATTAAATTTTGTCAACTAAATTATTTGACCCACATGATAGTATATACTTTTTTTTAATATTAACTTCTAATTTCTGTACCAATTATTACATATCATGCATATATAATTGTCAAAAATAATAATAAAACAATTCTAGGATAACCATTTTCACAATCTTAATTGCAGGTCATGTATAAACCTTATATATATATATACAGAGCCGTTCAAAAATGGATCGAATAAACGGACTAAACAACGGACCAAAGCAAAAAACGAGCTGAAGCAAAAAAAAACACGCGAGTTGAGCTTTGGGTCAAAAAACACGCGGGTTGAGCATCTGATCCAAATTACTAACAAAATAGAACCAGAGCAAAGATAAGATGCAAAAATTTCATTTTCTCTCTCCAACTTTTCCCTCCCCTCTCTCATACAATATCGGTAGCAGACGGAAGAGATAAGGTAAAGGCCAACGGAAGGTCTCCATAGCAAATGGATCGAAAGGTAAAGCTCCATAATTTTATTGGGTTTGTAATTTTTGTTTGTCGCGTTAAAAATTTAGGGTTTGTTCTTTACTTTCTGACCCTTAAAGAGTGTCTCATCTTCGTCATTGGGAGAGTTAGTGGCGTCGGTGTCGATAACAGATATCCGTAAAACTCGTGGCCCGCAGGTATTCAGTTCGGTTATCTTCGTCTTCTTTCTGGAGACACCTTCAAATAAATAAACGTCGTCGTAGTTTGTATTTTGTGCTCACTATACTTGACCGCAAAATACATAGCTCCTCTTTCCATTTGTTCTTAATTTCCTATAGATTAATTTATGAGATTGGCATTGAAAGCTAAAAGGAGAGATTAGAGAGTGAAATTTTGGGTGTGTAAAAAAGAGGAGATTCCTTGGCCTCGAGGAAGAATGAAGAGAGGGAAAATCATAAGAAATTGTAAATTATAATTGGCTAAATTATAATTGACGAATATTAAAAGATGTTCATGGAATTCAAGCGTTCTTTGTCAAACTATGCCAAACCAAATTGTTTTGGTGCGGATTCAGATGTTGAAAAGCTGAGATGAACAACCCTTTTATAGGGGATTACGCAGAGGCATTTAGATGTTTGTGTATAATACATTGTACGAACGGCTGATCACCCTAAGTACGAGGAGTCCCTATAGTCTTATGACTGTTAAAGTTTAAGTTGAAAGATTACTTATAACTATGGACATGCGCATAGCGTTTAAATGTTTGTGCACAATACATCGTACGAAGGGCTTAACACCCTAAGTATGGGAGTCCTAGTCTAATGACTGTTAAAGTTTAAGTTGAAAGAGTACTTATAACCGTGGACGTAGTTCAAGGTCTTATGACCCTCAGCATGATTTGGAATCTTTTAAATTCCTAAGTTATTCATACTGCCTCCCAATTATTGAGAAATTGTGGAAGATTCTTGCTATTCTAAAAAGTGAATGTGGTAAGGATGATATTCCTTAGAAAGAAGTGAGTCGTAGAATGCGACACTGAATGATGAATATATTGAATAAATGAGAAAAGAAATTTTTAAATGAGAAGGAGATGAGTTATCAAAGAATAATGAAAATTTTTAATAGAAAAGTTTAATAATTGTAGAGAGATCTTTATGGAAAGAAGTGGTTTTAGAACCCAATGAATGAATAAAATATTAACATAAAATCTATTTTGATAGTTGAATGAATGAAGATTAATAAATAAAATTTCGAGGACAAAATTCTTAGAAGAATGGGTGAATGTAATATCCCGAGTGTTTATGATAACGATCCTTAGAAAATGAAATGAATGGGTTAAAGAATATATAATACTCAAATATAATTGAGTCTAAGTAAAGGTAATAAAATAAAACTTACAAGAATTTATTATCAATAATAGTAGGAGTAGGAAATATAAAACCTATATTAAGGTAATGTGTTGAAGCTATTCAACGAAGAGATTTGATAAAAACCTGAGTAAGGTAGGGTTTCGGTGATTCCGAGGATGGAATCCTTATAAGAAGGGAAGGATGTGACAACCCGAATTTTTATAAGTTATTAAAATAGGAATTTAATAATTAAAATTTTTATTACGAGATGTTTTGAGTTTGAGTATGTATATATACATGTTATATATTTTGAAATGTGTGATCTGGTGTGAAGAGAAATATATATTTTCATATATTGGAAAAGTGAGGTTCAATAGTTAAGTTAACTATTGAAGAAATTAAATAATTTGGTAATTATTTTAAATATTTATTGAATTAAACAAATATTTTAAATAATTTATTTATTGAAAAAATAAATAATTTATAAAATTATGGTATAATAATTTAATTACGTGTATATGATAATTAAATTAAAACAAAAGGTAAATTTTATTCTTTGAAGATTTAATTTAATGAATTAATTAAATTAAATGAATTGTTAAATTAAATAAAGTAATGTTTAAATCTAATTGATTAATTAAATTAGATATATGTAATTATTTATTAATTATAAGTATAATTATAATGAGATTATAATTATTATTAATTACTATTATTATGAGTTATATAAATTAACTAAAGGTGTGACACATGAAACTATATAATATAATATTATTAAAATAATCTAGTTTTGGGGAATTGGTGTGTAGTCAAACAAGGCCTTTTGGCTTTTGGTCTAATTAAGCGATGAAAGCGTATTTATTTATAAGCTGAAGTACGTGGGTAGCTTTAGTTTATTTTTACGCGTTCTTTTCTTCCTTAGGGCTATACAAAAAGAGTTTGGAAGAGAGGAATACAGTGAAACACAAAGAGTTTGGAGAGAGAGCAAGAGAGGAATCAATGTGATTGAAGGGGAATTTCTAAACCTAATCATCATCTCTTTGCTAGCAAACAATCAAAGGAACAATGTATAACCTACTCTAATGTTAACCCTTGTTTTTGAAATTTCTATTAATAATTGTGTTGAATTGATACATATATATGTATGAAGGGTTTATACTCTGTTAATTATCACATGTGAGTGTTGTTTGATGATAAAAATTCATGTAATTTGGTTTGTAGGAAGAAAAGTTTATAACAGTGTTTTTACATGAAAATTGGCTTTAGAAAGTATAAAATTTTGTGGTCAATACTTGTTATAATCTGTAAATTGATGTTGGGTTATGTTATTATGTTAATAAACGAAAACGGCGTAGTTTAAATCGTGTTAATTTGTTAAGAAACGAAGTCGTGGCGATCAAATTCGCTAAATGTGTTAAAACATGAAAATAGAGTATGAACATGTGTTTTGGGTCAAATTTTAGGTTAGTTAATGTTTATATAAATTGTTAGAATCCTAGTATGTTGTAGTTATATGAATTACGAATCCATAGAATTGAAAACGGACTAATTTAGATGTGTATAACTTCGAGTTATGAAGATTAGTAGGAGAAAATGGTCCAAAATCACGAAGAACATTAGCTTGAGTCCCGCTAGCAGGTAGCGGTGCACTATGCCCTAAGTCATTTAGGCGCAAATTTTACTTGTAAGCCTTATTACGCTTATGCCCAAGGCTTAATTGGGCGCAGCTACGCCCAAAGTATGTCAGGTGTGACTATTTTGACCTGTTTTAGTAAAATAGACATAACGTTTTCATACGAACTCCGATTGAGGTGATTCAAGATGATCCAGAATGAGGACGAATAGACCTACAACCTTTATTCTTTAAGTGATTCAAATTGAGCTCGGAACAGGGGTTAAAATGGTCATCTTTAGGACTATTGTGTTTTCGAAGGCAATTAGAGGGCGTCGAGCATGCACGTATTCAAGTGTAGTGCTCTTGACGATAAAAGATGTTGTTATAAGTTAAAGAACATGAATATTATGAAGTATAATGATGCTTAACATTAATAAATGATATATTAGATAAGTTGAATACGTATACTAAGCACACACAAGAGAGACAAATTGGGCGTGTGACGAATAAACGTCGAAACGTCGTGATAAGTGATAATGAATGTTAAAAGTGTTTTAAATCAAATGAAATGAATATAATAAGATATTGAATAGTGTTAATATAAAACCAATAAGTAGTCCTAGTAAGACTTAAACACTTGAATGAACTTCGAATATGAAATACAGTGAGATATAAGTTGAAAGTTAACACAATAAAATTGAACATTGTGTATATATAATAGGAAGGGTTATGAGACGTAGAGTAAAGTTTACATTTAAACTACTATGCGTTGCTATGTGACTAATAGTTGATGTGCATGATTATATAATTGTGTAGGGCACATGAAGTGCAGATAACTATAAGTTGTTAAACTGTTATTGGTAAACAACGATCAAGGCAAGTCTTTCAGTTCCTATTTGCTATGTGAATTTGATTGTTTTAAATATTTATTGCAAAGAGCATGATGTGTTATATATATGTTGAATGTATGAAATGTTAAAATCAACTTATGACTCGTTGATTAAGTAAAAGCATCTTGATTGAGTAAGGAACTCAATCTTTATACATACTTGTTATATGAGCTGTAACATGTATGTTATGTTAGTCCAATGTTTATGAGATATTTGTTGAGCATGCTATTATGTGCTTCGTGATGTATGAAAACTGTTAGATTTTCTTTGGTTGTCGAAATTTGAACCTTGCAAATAACCATTTTTGCAGGTTAAGGATTGAAGGTAATATTATGTGCTACTTGAATGATGTGGATCAGAAATAATACTCGAAGATTGATATTTTAGCTAAAGTTGTTATTTCTTAATACCATAATTAAGATTCATGAGATGTACTAAATATTTTATGATGTATAGTTTTATGTTGAGTTGTAAAGCTAAAGTTAGAGCTATCTGATATGTAAAGGTTATCGGATTGAAATGTAACATTTTATATAATAATAGAGATAAAGTGAATTATAAAATAAGATTGATTCAAAGACATGTAGATGATAAAGGTTTTGATTCAGGGATTTAAAGTATGAAGACACAAAAATTTTATTTATTCTGGATTTTATAAAGTTTCACATCGAATAATGATGTAAAAATCATAAGGTAGTCGTGTTATTAACGACCGAAGTCGGTAATGGAATTGTGTGAATTTTGGGGTCGTTAAACTGTTAGATTTTGTTGGGCTGTCGAGTTCAACCTCGGATTGAAATGTAACATTTTATATAATAATAGAGATAAAGTGAATCATAAAATAAGATTGATTCAATGACATGTAGATGATAAAGGTTTTGATTCAGGAAATTAAAGTAATAAAACATAAAAGTTTAAATTATTCCGCATTATATAAAGTTTAACATCGAATGATGATGTAAAATCAGAAGGTAGATGTGTTGTAAGACCCCAACTTTTATGAATAAAGATGAATTTTCTATAATTATCATTTTTGAATATTGTGGAATGAATTTAATATAATGTTATAGTTATGGGTAATATTTATAAATTTTGCAAAGTATGCAAGTTGTTATATAATATTCGATTGGTCGGGGAATATTCGTTTTAACAGGGAATATTAAATCGACGGCCCAATCATTAGTGGACCCCTAGCGGAATTATTGTCCGGATTGAGAAAGCGACAAAAATTTTTATGAAAATAACGGCGGAAGTTTTACTGTTAAGCTGTTGAAACACTTGGTGTTAAAAGTGCGTAATTACGCGTGGTTGCATAGTAGCATACTGCGGTATTGATTATTGATGCTTACGTGAAAGTCATTCGGTTTTATTCAATTATTGTCTATATTTTATATTTTATTAAATCGATAATTGAGATAGCGGAGAGTTATTAATATTATTATTTGCATTATTAACGATGTCTAAAAGTTACTTGAATGAGAGGTTTGGTCACCTAATTGCGGCGTGATAGGGAAAATCCTTATTGGAAAGCCCTCTTTCTTGGGAGCGACACAGGTAGATTAATAATGTGAATAATAATAATGATGATCAAGTTTTGTTTTATTAGTATTATTAATGTAATAAAAGCAGAAAAGCTTTTATATAAAAGCGAATACTTTTATAAAGTTTTTCGTTTTATTAGGCTAATAGTAAAATCTTTTTATATAAAAGCAGAATACTTTTATAAAGTTATTACGTTTTATTAGAACAATAATTAGAATATATTATATTTTATTATGCGTAGTGTTTGCATAGTGCTGCGTAGTGTTTGCATAATAAAATCTTTTTAAAAGTTATTCATTTTATTAGATTATAAATAGAATATATTATATTTTATTGTAAACCAATCTGACCGTCCGTTTAAGTAAATAGATCTGGATAGTTCATGGATTGGTTACTATTGATCCATTCTTCTATAAATAGAAGCTCATTAGATTCAATATTTCTTACGAATTCTTTGAAACTCTAGAGAAGCTGTAGAGAAATTATTCTTCTATCTTGGCGTATTTCTTTAGCGTTTAAGAAAGCTATGAGCGTAATGCAAGTTTCTTCAAGTATATCTCCGCCCTCTACGTCAGTACTCTTCTTTATAAGGTAAGGGGTATTATTTTTTTCATATTCATGAAGAGAACTTACATTATTCCATTCTTTATTATTCTATTGTAATAACTTTTGTATACGATCTACCTATACTTGGTGATTTACATTTGTTATTCCATTCGTTATTATTACATTGGAACATCACATGCAATGCGTTTCTGCGGGACACTGCTTTTCGTCTTTATTATTCTATTGGAATATCCTATCTACATGCATTTTACGTCGGGACTGGTTACATCTTTATTATTTTGTTGGAATATCTTTATGCATGCATTTCTGGCGGGACTTGATTCCGTTATTTATTATTACATTGGAATAACTTTTGTTTATCTGATCTGTGCATGCATGGTGATTTCATTGTTATTCCATTCTTTATTATTACATTTGGAATATCACAGCCGGTGCGTATTCGCTTTGACACAGTTCCATTATTTATTATTCTATTGGAATAACTTTGTCTACATCACGCAATCTGCGTGCATGGTGATTTCTTTTGTTATTTCATTCTTTATTATATTCGATTGGTTAAAGTTTTGACTTATATACTCCATGAAATTGGTGGAATATCCTTGATATTTAAGGCTTCATCCGATATCTTTTTAATGGAAATATTCTTACGAGCATTCTTAAATTTTACTCTATAAAGAAGTATCATGTTGTCAATTTGGATGTTATTAGTTCTGAATAAATTAATTCTTGAACTTGTTTTATTGAACTCTTATATCATTGTCATCATCCTCATTATTTATATTTTTTTTTTTTGAAAGTCAATACATGGCTTGTAGTGCATGGATGGACTTGGTATGATTATGACCGAAGGATTATTCGGTGTAATCATGTGATAATGTTACAAATGATGTGGTAAAAGTCCTCATTGGCCCGTAGTGCATTGATGGACGAGTTGTTGGCATGATCATGACCGTTGATGAATACGAATATCCTTGGCCCGCAGTAATGCATGGATAATTTGTGGTTGTGATACTAATGAATATCCTTGGCCATAGTGCGGGGATGATGTGGATTATTTATTAAAATTTGAGTCCAATGATAAAAGTGATGAAAAACCTTTTAAATCATAAAGATAGTAGATTTTATTCTCTAATTGACTCTTTTAATGGATTACATGTTCATTATGATTAAACTTGATGTTTATTGTATTTTATCGGTTTAACTTCTTGTTGAAGACTAATGATAATTTATTACGCATTATCTTATTCATAATATTTCTTCTTGGGCTAGTTGAGCTCACCCTTTCTTTCACTATTATCTTCATGAAATGAGAGCGTAGGTCGGGACTAGTCGGGGAGCGGAGTGGCGGTCGAGATAATAGTATTAGTAGTCCTCACTATTACATTAAATAGTGTGACAATAAATGTAATGAGGACTTACTACGAGAGTGGATATTGTCTAAAAAAGACAATATTTGTATTAAAACTCACGATTGTCTTGTTGTATATTAAAGGTTGTATTTGTATTACATACCATGTATTTGGCGACTCGAATAGGTGATGTATACTATTTTGGGGGTGTCACGTAATGTTATTAACGACCAAAGTTAATAATTAAATTGTATGAATTTTGGGGTCATTAAAGCTGTTAGATTTTCTTTGTCTTGTCGAGCTCGACCTTGCAAATAACCATTTTGCAGGTTAAGGATTGAAGAGTAATCTTATGTGCTACTTGAATGGCGTGGATCGAAATAATACCACGAAGATTGATATTTTAGCTAAAGTTGTTATTTCTTAATACCATGATTAAGATTCATGAGATGTCTAAATGATTTATGATGTATAGTATTATGTTGAGTTGTAAAGCTAAAGTTAGAGCTATCGATATGTAAAGGTTATCGGTTGAAATGTAACATTTTATATAATAATAGAGATAAAGTGAATTATAAAATAAGATTGATTCAAAGACATGTAGATGATAAAGGTTTTGATTCAGGGAATTAAAGTAATAAAACATAAAAGTTTAAATTATTCCGCATTATATAAAGTTTAACATCGAATGATGATGTAAAATCAGAAGGTAGATGTGTTATTAACGACAGAAGTTAATAATTAAATTGTATGAATTTTGGGGTCGTTACACGATACACAAGATTATTGGTCTTTAAAGCATAAAATTCAAAATCGATCGAAAAGTGGCATTATTGTGGTCCAACAACTTTGATCAACAAAATGTCGACACCAACCTTCCATTATAGCATGATCTGGGAAGTAAACATGATGGTCGGGGAAATGCGAAGCGTATCCAATTAAATAAGTGCATCACGAAGGATAGAGGACTACCCCAAAGGCACAAAACAAATATCCTAAAGTGGGAAAACTTCGGAGGAGGTATCATAGTAATGCAAAAATTAGAGGCGATCGAATCAAGTAAATCGCTAGCTAAGGCGATAGTGCGACAACATCGGGGATACGAGGCGGTTTTTACTCAACTATCGGAAGGCGAAAGGGGATGATAAAATTTCTGAAGATCTCAGCCAGCGGAAAATCGCTGGGAGAATGCAAATTCTCAAAGAAGAAAGATCAAACAACCTCCGAGAGCCCAAAATTCACCCCTCTAAGCAAATCCATGAAGAAATGCTACACTTTACGATAAGCGAAGGAAGGATTCTTGAGATTCTTGCCTCCTATAAATCCCAGATAAAGAGTTACGATTCCACCAAGATGTCTCTACCATTCTAACTCACTTGGACATACGACTAAGGAATTTTGGTCTTTGCAACATAAAATCCGGGATCTCATTGAAAATGGAGAGTTGGAGATAGAATTCCCATGACCAAAAAAGGCGAAAAAGAAATAAAAAGCTTGGATGTCCACTCGAGGGCAAAGTGATTCGGATGAGGTGAAGGCTATGGGCGATAATCTGGCGAGAACACAGATGGAATGATCTAATGTATGAAATGACGGAGGAACACGGGAATCCCCAAAGGATATTCCTCCACCAACATCAAACATCTTACGGTCGAAGATATCAACCCGTTCTGATTTTATCACCTTGGATGATGAGGAGGAAATACTAATCATGCCCAGGAAAGAAAAGCGAAAGGAAAATTCCTTGCAAGAAATCGACGACGATTCGAGGGAGATTTCATGGTCGAATCCTCTCGAAGCCAGGGAAAAGCGTGAAGGACAGATGAAGGAAAAGGTGGTGAGGTTATTAGGAAACCCAACCCATCAAAGAATCAAGAGTTCATACCTTTTTGCAATGGGTCCAGCTCTCAGTATCCCTAAGGAATGTACAAAACCGAGAAGCGATCAAGTTATGGTCAAAAGTGAAGACATTCAAAACCAAGAAGTAACCTCATCATGAGCCTTGAAGGCAACACAACCAGCGGCGGCGTATTGGACTATCAGGCCTCAACTAGCCAAAAAGATGTAGATCCAAGGGATAAAGTTGCGAGTTCCAGAAGATGTTGGGACGGTATCACTTTCTTCGTAGTATGCCTTTTATTTTCCATGCATGTAAATATTGAAAAAAAAAGAAAAAAAAAAAAAAAAAGAAAGAAAAAGAAAAATAAAAGAAAAAAAGAAAAATAAAAAAAAATCAAAAATCAAAAATCAAGTCATTCAGGTTTCAGCTCATCAAGCCTGAACTACGAAAGACCTGATATCCTCTCCAATAGGAGTACGTAGGCAGCCATTTATGGTGTGATCAAACCAAACAAAAACAAAAATAACCAAAACACTTCTACCCTTTCTCTACATAAATGAAAACAACAAAAACATTCCTACACCCTTCTACATCATTCAGCGTTGAACCTCTTACACCAGGTTCAAACTACGCGAACTGATCTCCTCACATACAGAGAAGCGTGAAAGCGACCATCGGTGGTGCGATGCGAACCTCAAAAGAAACATCAAACCCAAACATCAATTCCAAGTCTACGCCCAAGAACAACCCTCAGTCGGCGACCCATGTGGAAAGACCAACAACACTTCAATGTTATTCCATAAATTTTGGCGAAATCCCGAAAGGAAGAAAGCAGCGATACACTAAGACAACGGTGACGAGGACCTTGAAAAGTCGACACCCTCAATCCTGAAGTCTTCATCAAATCAAAAGAAAATCATCAAAGCCGATTGCGCGAACAAGTCAGGAACAATGATTGAGGACATCCAAGCCTAAATCCACTACCTGCTCACCATCTGGTACAGAGATAAAAGCCTCTTGCGAGCTCGGTATCTTATCCATTACATCTGTCAAAAGCAACTATCCCAGAAAACAAGCAAAGTAGAATTTGGGCAATTTCAAAATCGACGACAACGATATTGGGACCCTTAAAACAAGATTGGGGCAATCTCGAAAGCGGTGACAACTCAACACTGGGGCATTTATCAACCATCCTAAGGAGGAAAATGCACCAGTCAACACCATCAGCATGGTCCATCATCTTCAGAGCTTCCCTCATATTATCTCACTGGCGATTCGGATATTGTTCACTAGCGATTTGGTCAACAAAGAGACTTTTTCGTATGAATCCCCGTCAACAACATGCGAAAGGACTGGGGCATTTTTTGATTCCAAAAAAGTGAAGGATTTTGAGGCGGGATTAAGCCTCTCATCAAAAGAAAGAAAACTCCAGGAAAGAAATCATACAGACATAAGCGTGCCTCTACGAAAGAAGGGGAAAATTCTAAAAAAGTTCTTAACTCAATGCCAACAACAAAAGGTCTGGCGAATGCAATTTACACAGACAAATGTGTTAATTTGCGTCAAATCCTCATAAATTGAGGCATCTGCACTGAAGTTCAAAAGTTAAATGGCAATGAAAGCGAACTTGTACCCTCGAGGGATATCGGCGACATTCGGGTCAATCAATTCGGCGAGGTTGCGAATCAAATATTCAAGGAAATGGGGCACAAGCACCCAACAGTGAAGAAACTCCAAATCACCTCAAAAGGGTGAAGCACTACATCAGCGTACATTTACTTTATCAGCGTAACATCGAGCGAAATGCAGCGAAGCAAACCTTTGAATATTACTTTAGCAAAAGGTATCGGAAGATCCGGTTATTCAAAACCATTATCTTCAATTGACCTGACATCAAGACAGTTCAGTGATGAAAGTTTTGAATACCACCGTTCGAGTGGGAACCAAAACAATTGGGCGATGACAGCGTATTCAACTACCAACAGGGTAGGCACCGTTACAAACTACCAGCGTATACATCGAGAAGGTCTGGTGATTTCAGAACGTCATCCACATCAGAGATGTGGAAAACATCTCAACTTATCTTCATCAAATAAGCGTCAGCGATTAAATGCCAAACCATTGGAGTCAACACCAGCATATGCATTAGCAATGATCGGTAAAGGTAAAGCGATTTGCAAAAACATTTTAAACACGCATCATAACATTCATTACATTGCGATTTCCGATATGCAAAATGCGATGTGCGATTTCTGCAGTCTTGATTAGCCCGAATCTGAAAAGCGAAATCACGAAGTGCAAAATCGTTATGTGCGATTTGTGAATGCGATTTGCAAAAACATTTTAAACATTCATCATCACATTCACTACATTGAAATTTGCATCATTAAAAATACCTTGTCATATTTCAAGTATCTACTAATCTTTATCATGTCCATTCCATTGCATTGCATGAGCATGATAAAGAGGGCATCTATAGACACTCAAAATTTTCTTTTCTGTTACTAACTATGCGGGAGGGCAAAACATCTTTTCACACTTCAAAATAACCACGGAGGACCTGACATCAATTCCCAACCCGAAGATTGCCTGGGAGATCCGATTTCCAACCACGGAGATAACCTGAAATTGGTTTCCAACCACAGGAGATAACTTGGGAAAATTAGTTCGAACCCGGAGATAACCGGAGATCAAGTTCAAAAGGAGTAAACCCCGGATAGGCAAGCTGACCTTAGAGATAACCACGAGGACAATTAAGTCGACAAAATGATAATCTCGAGATAACCCTAGGAGAAAACCGCTGGTATGCAGCCAAGGAGATAACCGGGAAGGGAAAAATGGTCATTTTCGGCTCAACTTCACTTGAATCAAATACACTCATTTGATACAAATCACATCAAAATATGTCCCCAAGAACCGTATCTTAACTTCCAAACATAACTATGCGAAAGCGGCTCAGCAATTTGCTTGATAAAACCCGGAAATGCCATTTGGTCATGGACCCATCTTCACCGGAATCAAAAGGAAAATCTCATGTCATAGCATAACTCTCGATAAAAGCGGTCAAGAAGGTCTTACACCTCGTTCGGATGCTCGGATTGAAGTTACGCAAGTTCGATGGACGGTTGCACGATGCATGTACTTGAGCAGCGGGACCCGCGGAACTGGGGCACCGAGGCGATCATGAGTGCATCTGCGGTGCCATGAAAGTACCTACGGCTCCTCCTCTATAAATAGAGGGCTTGGGGTGGCCATATTTGGAAGAGAAATAGTGAGGAACCTGTCCAATTGGCTTTGTACACCCCCATATTGAGTGCTTGCTCTTTCTAAACACTGTTAGCTCACGTATAGTTATACATTTACCCGGCCGGAATTTGAGTGTTTATCCATATAAATTAAGTAGAAGTGCATTGGCGATATATATAGACTTCTCACGGTCTATAAAGCCTTTCTCTTCATCTTTGCACACCTTTATTCTACATTGAGAGTCGTCTTTGTGTGCGTATGCAGGACTTTGGTCCAGTGGTTTTCATTACATACATGTATATATACTTATATATGTATATATTTATATATATGGACTAATATTATCGAGTTATGCCTCGATTGAGCTGAACTTATATGCGGGCGTTTATTTACTTTTATATATATATATATATATATATATATAAAGCTGTTGTCGAACTACATGCGATGAGCACTGATATATATATATATATATATATATATATAATTGTTTTGAGACATGTCTGAAGGCACGGATTTTACATCAGGGGCGTTTATTGCTTTATATATATACTTATTAGTAATTGCGCACTGAAGGCGCGGCGAAGCAAAAATTAGATTAAAATTCAAAAAGTAATAACAATTATAATAATTCACCATCTGACCACAATAATTAATACATACTCGATCAATACATATCCGACCACAAAACACATCAAGCTAATC
Source organism: Panax quinquefolius (assembly GCA_020205615.1). Lineage (NCBI taxonomy): Eukaryota > Viridiplantae > Streptophyta > Magnoliopsida > Apiales > Araliaceae > Panax > Panax quinquefolius. Next base: position 1,171 of record JAINUW010000326.1, on the reverse strand, counting down.
ATTTACTAATTTCAATAAATTTTGGCATAGTTTCCTTTAAAATAGATATCCAGAAAAATATAAACATATCTACAAAACTTATAATCATCATTCCATACCCCAAAACCATCATTTTCGGTATACATATTCAAACCACCAAAAGCAACCATCATTTAATACCCAAAAATCATGCTTAACCATGTATAATTAGTTAACTTTACAAAATATGGAACACAAAAATATACCTTGAGAAAATAGAAACAACTTACGTATTATTTACGACTTACACAAGTATTCTTCAATGTATACTTGAAAATACACTGAAAATATATGATCATCTGACTTATGAGTTTGATTGATGAAAACTTATAATGAGAGTGAAAATATATCACACATGAAAACTAATAATAAGCATGGCTTCACCCACAGAGCCAAAGTTACATCAACAAAGTAGTGAATCTAACCTTATCAAGTATAATTTATAGTACACACTATCTGGAGGCCAATTAGCATACTTTTCTTTGTAATGCATTTGTTGCATTCATTTTCATTCGACCACTTTGCTTACTATGTAATTCTACATATAAAACAACAATCAACATATATAATCATATCTGATTTAGTTTATTTCTTTGCAAAATCATAATTGTGGGTTGGAATAAGCGATATATTAGTAAAGATTGTCAATGAATATAATTCTTTAATTTGAGGACCAAGCACTTTGCGAGTAAAGCAACAAAAGTATTACGAAGATAATAAATTCGCAATTGCAAACAAATTGAAGGACTTGCAAAAATGCTGCCATCATATAGCAAAAGATAATATAACAAGTACTCGATTTCTATGAGAATTTAACTTTAGCTTGATGCAGTCGGCGCGAGTTTTTTTCAACGATTGCCTTACTTAACATATTATTTCTTCCAAAATAGGTTCCAACCCTCATAGGGATTACATAAATTACAACATGTACATCATCTAATATATAGAAGACTTCTCCTTTATAATCTTGACCAACTCTCCTTTTTATACTTGACGACCTCTTAGAGGCAATTTATCGAACATAACATGTGCATTTCTTTTTAGGAATGAGAACTCATAAGTATTTAGTTATGGTTTAGCCCTTATTTTACTACCTTATTACTCCACACAACAATCACAACATCCCTTCATGCAAAATTGATGATGTTGATGT